>LPNX010788353.1:201466-441395 GCA_001517045.1 Pseudotsuga menziesii | reverse complement strand
TCATCTTGTTTTCAACTCTGCAAATGAGAACTATTTGGCTGTAGCTGGGTATGAGGAATGCCAAGTTCTCACTGTCAATTCTCGAGATGAAATAACAGATCGTCTTGCAAGGTGCTTACATTCGACAAATAGCTTGGCTTCCTGGTTCTCAGGTTCAACTCATGGTGGTGACCAACAAGTTTATGAAGATTTATGACCTGTCCCAAGATAACATTAGCCCTATGCATTATTTTACGTTATTGGAAGATTCAATTATTGATGCAGTATTAGTACCCATCTTACATGGTCGGCTAGTTCTTTTTGTACTATCACAACATGGCATGTTGTATAGGCAACAAATAGAAGTAGAGGGTTATATTGGAGCTCAAGGGTTATAATGGTGATTTTTTTTTTTAAATCCGTCGGATAGCCGTCGCTTAAGCGACACCCTGCAGTTGATTTTTTTTAAAAATCCGTCGGATAGCTGTCGTTAAGCGACGACCTGTAGGTGATTTTTTTTTAAAATCCGTTGGCTAGCCGTCGCTTAATCGATGGCCTGTAGGTGATTTTTTTTTAAATCCGTCGGCTAGCCGTTGCTTAAGCGACGACCTGTAGGTGATTTTTTTTAAAATCCGTCGGCTAGCCGTCGCTTAAGTGACGGCCTGTAGGTGATTTTTTTTAAAATCCGTCGGATAGCCGTCGCTTAAGCGACGACCTGTAGGCGATTTAGTATGAATTAGATGTCGGATAACCAACAATTTACATTCAACCGACAGTAAACTGAGCTATCGCTTTACCGACAAATTGGAAAGATGTCGAATAACCGACGAAAATCCACCGACGCTTAAAAAAATTCATAGTGTCGTACATGCAACAGGGAAGTGTCGAAAATCCGACAATACGACCGTCGGATTTTTGGTTGAAATGTAGTAGTGTTGGAGTCATTCTCCTTGAAATTCGAATTTCTTGGGTTGGAATAGAGTTAACCTCTTGTGGTTGAATTACCCCCCTTGAATTGACTCAAGTTGGCTTACCATGGTTTGATTTTGACCCATTGAGTTAGAATTACCTTCTTTGGTCTATAAATACATGTTTGATATCCTTGGTTTGGGGGTGGTTTTTCATGGTTATTTAGATGGTTGTTGATTATGGTTGTTCATACCTTTGATGTTCCTTTGTTTCCACTAGGCTTTGTCCTTGACCTGCACATAAATCCTTATGGTGAATGGTGATATCTCGATGACCTAGAGGGTCTGGATTACCATTGCACCTGGTAGTGGGGTGGAAGAGGAAGTATGTGGTGAGAAATAGAGTTTTGGATTCTCAATATGATACTTGAGTTATTCTTCAGTGCACCTCTATTATGGATCTATGGCCTTAGCTCAGGGGTGGCCTGTCAAAGTGATATTTGGCTTAGCAGTGCCAAAGGTTGGGTGGAATGTGGTCCGGATGATGCCAGTTGCGCATTGATAAGATAAGTGATTTATCTCATGTTTATTTAATTTACTTGGATTTGATATGATTTATTTATGGATTCACATGAAATGTTTTATGAAACGTATGAGTTATTTATGGAAGAAATTTCTCATAGAATTCAATCTATTTATGCAAGTAAATTTTATGAAGGAATTGGAAACTAGTTTTTGGGATTTTGTGCACAAATTGTTTGAGGAAATAATTATTTGGTACCTCTGCTATAGAACTGATATTTATGCCCCTGTTCCTTATATATTGTGTATTTTGATGGTACAGTATCCCCGAAACGGTTTAAGACACTTCTCTTTGATGCTTCTACCTTTTATTCGAAAACTAATTCTTCGATCAAACTGTTTGGCATAGTTTGGAGAATTTGCACATGAAGTGTTTGTAAAAATGCCTGAGTGTTAATTTTATGTTTATTTCTGATAAATAATATTGACATTTGTGTGAAAATGTGAGGAGGATATTCTTGGTAGTGTTGGGTAAATGTCTACTGAAATTCTAGATCAATTTCCAATTTCTAGCTCCTTCAATAGAATTGTTTTGAGTAGATTTGTGACTTTGCATATGAAGTGTTTGAAAAAATGTTAGAATGAGATATACCTCTGTTATGACTTATAAAACTTGTTAGTTAGAGTTGGAATTGCATTTTAATTATTCTACGAGCTGTGGATTTAAATACTCTAGTGATTCCTAGAATTACTAGTTAATTCGGATGAGTAGAATTAACTTATTTTGTGGATTGTTTAATAGAATGTATATGGGTGAAAAGCTACAACCATATGACTATAAGTGATCATTGATATGCTTTCCATGAGCTACAATAGTCACATATCTCTCTTTATTGGGCATTTGGAAAGTTCAATTGAAAACTATGTACATTGCAGTGAAATTGGCAAATAGTTTTTGGATTCGAATCTCTGTTTTTGGTAAAAAGATGAATGTACAGCCATATGCTCTGTTTTTGGTGATTTACTTGTGTTGTAGAATTCTATTTTCCAGATCTGCACCTTCACCTTTGTGTGCCTCAAAACTCAATACGATTGGTTTGATTGAATTCATGGCAGTGTTTATTAACTAGTTGTATTGGTTGAACTTGAAATATCCTTCGTTTATGTACTTGGACCAGATCTGCAAAAGTACTTTATTTTGCTGTACATGCATGCTTAAAAATGTGTATAATGGCTGTAGGTTCACTTTTTGGTTCATTGGCATGGTTGCGTGTTGAATTTGTGCAAGACTAGTTGTTAGTATTGAACAACTAGTTATTGAATTTATTTTAATTTATTTGTAATTAAAAGGACTTTGTCATGAAGTAAATATTGAAAAATGAATTTTAATATATGTTTTACTAATCCATTGTGCTAAATTTATCTAATTAGCATTAGAGAGCTAATGATATGTCCCTCAGACGACATTACAGTTTTCCTTTAGTTTCAAGTGACTAACTCAATAATATATAAGAATTGTACTATATGAACCATGACTATATGATCAACAATCAATCATAGCTAATAACTATAAAGTGTACCAAAGTAAATAAAACTATAGTAGCAAAAGAAATATGTACATGCAATCCTTCCCCTTAGCGAAAAAAAACTACTTGTTTGAACTAGTACTCCACAAGTAGGTTTTCAACTAGGGGAAATCATGTCCACATCATGTCCAAGGGGCATCTTTCGACCCAACCAATGAAACCACTTTAACCTAGGTGATGTCCCATGAGTAGGGCTCAAAAGCAATGAGGTTGTTGGATAAATAACTAAGTAATTAACAAGCTTACTCTCTTAGCCTCATAGATTAATTAAGGATTAGACATCCACTATGTCTAGTAAACCAAATCAAGAATTAAACATACAACTAATCAACCATAGCATCATGGAGAGGCTGTTGGATTTACAACACCTGCATACCCTGTAGGGTCATGGTAATAAGGGATCTTAATACCAATCAAATCCCTTGATGCATACCATCGATTGGTCATGTAGCATACTCAGGATTCACATCACCCTACAAGGATCTTACTACCACCCTATATATTGCTAAATAACCCTATTTAGGTTAGTATCATAAACAGTAGTGGTGTCTCAAGGGACCAAAATTAATGATTTTTAGATGAAAATGTGTACCTAAATTTGGTTAGGTACAATGCCAATCCCATAAACCCACACAGACTAGGCTATAACACCTATCAAGTTACTCCTATAAATTCATAATCAATACATATCTCTTGATCAAGCCAAAAATGCTTAAGGATGTAATGATAGGAAACCCACTCACACAAGCTAATATTCTCTCTACTAGTATATTAATAATATATCAAGAAAAATAACTCTCTCTCATGAGAATGTCTCTCAACCTTCCCTTTCCCCTTATGAGAGCACACACTAGGAACAATTAGGCTTCAAAGTAGAATTACAAATGTCCTAAAGTGGTTAAAGATAGACTAATGCTCATTTCCTTTAGGATTTTTACCTCAATTTACTTTATAGATCATTTTCCAGTAACTTTTCCCCTTCGTGGGCTCATTACATGCAAGAGTTAGATAGGTCATCCTCATTAAACAAAAACCCATTTTCCCTTGGATGTGGCTTCTATAAATTTAATTAACATCCATTTGGGCTACCCTCATCATTTGACCCAAGTCAGCGAGAGCCTTAGAACATAGCCTATATTAAATGGCCGACCATTCCAAGGAATTTCCATAATTGCAATGAGAGAAGCAAGGTGCTCTCCAACCCAGTATGGGGGATATCCTGTCACGTTAATCACGTTATGTTAGCCGACATAATAAAAAAATATTAAAAAAATGAAAATATAAATTACATATAGACTTAAATAAAAATAAATAAAATTAAACTAGCGTAGATCCATTTTAAACCCGGATTATCAAGTACCCAGAGGGATCCAAATGGTAAAAAAATGCACATCTCAAGAAACTGGATCCCTCTCGGTGCTTGATAGATTCATGTTTAAAATGGATCTATGCTAGTATATGAATACATACCAACCATGATCCATAATGCATTGTAAGAAGAAGTTTATGCCATCAGAGAAATGCTTATGACAAATCTTAATTAAAATTGCATATTTAGTGATTATCATCAATACTATGTAAGCATCAAGGAAAATATCCATCATTAATAATTATCAAAGGCATAACCATCATTATTATTCTAAAGCAAGTGAAATAATTCTTTAATAGGGCTTGATAGACCAAACTTGGTCTTAGTTGACATTAACCATCATCATCATCATCAATTGTTAAAGACATAATGTGTCTTAAAAGTTCATCCCATGATCAAGCATCAACCATAAGGTCCCTGATGAAATATAAACAAACATCACAATGCGTTGGTGGTGTTACGATTATTCCCATCAGAAAAGGGCTACAACCTCAAAGCTAGGTCATTATCAAAACAAACAAGGATAGATATTTCTCATTTCTAATTCCCAATCTTGTGTATGATATTCTTTAATCACATTAGTCAGTGGAAAACATAGGTTTTAATACAAACAATTACAATACTTGCACACCAGCTTTTAGTATCCATAGACAAAAGTCAAGCAAGTAAAAGTGGAAACCAATCATCATTTCTGTAATTCAAGTCACACCATAGAGGATTACTGAACCATTCAACCAATATTTATCACTGTGGTCCAAAATAATTCCCATATGTAATCAGGGAAAAATTTAAGGATCCAGAAATTTCTTAAAGTGTAGAAACCTAGGTTAATCTTACTAATTATCAAGTTTCCAAGCATAAAATGTTTGACAAAATTTAAAGAAAAAAAATCAAACTTCCAAGGGTTTTATATAGTTTTTGGACAATTTTGACGATTTTTAGAGTACAAAATTTCAATCCTATAGAATTTGGACGAATCATAATTGAAAAAAATGGAAAATGACGATTATTTGTTTGGAAACAAACCTCTAAATTCAGTCCATGGTATAATTTCGCCCAAAAATTCTCCATGTATGTAATATGATGCAAAATCAAGACATCTATTGACATTATCATAATAATTGGACCTTCATCCAAATCATCACAATCAACCATGGGATAATCTAACATTAGCCTTCAACTAGCATGCACCAATGCTACCAAATATTGTCTAATAATCTAAAACTTCATTATTGTGCCGAGAGGCGCTCTACAACCCAATATGGGGGAGATATTGTAACGTTATGTAACACTATTTTTATTAATAAAAAATAAAAATTTTAATTATAGGACAAAATAAATGTTAGCCAGAAACACAACCTAATATGAGGGAGATGTTGTAATCTTACCTAACAAAACAATAAATAAGTATAAATTTAATTATCCGCAAAAAAACATGTGGGTGAGAAAAAAAACACAATATGGGGGAGATGTTGTAATGTTCCTACCTAACAAAATAATAAAAAATAAAAAATTGAATTATTGCAAAAAAATGTTGGCCTTGCACATGGTTTTAAAACCATGTGCAAAGGTNGCCATAAATAATATTAAATATTAATAATAAAAATATTATATGTGGACCTTAAATAAAAAGATGTGTCTTTTGGTTTGAATCAAATCAATGGTTATATATAGGACACAACAAAGTTGTTAGTTCATTGAGTGCAATACCTAAGAAAATGTTTGCACCTTGAGAGATTTGATCCCTCTCGGTGCTTGATAGAGCCTATGATTTGGATTTACACTGGTTAATCATTACACAAGTACCGTTATTTTGTTACCACAAAAAATAGCTAAAACATGTATATAAGCTATTATTTTTGGGGATGCAACCAATGATAGTATATTCCAATCCCATATAATGTGGCTTACTTTTAAAAGTATCTTGTTTAGTCATTAATAACTGACTTGATTCATCATATTGTAATATATTTACTCGTTTATTTTGTCATTAATTGTCATCATTTTGTGATACATTTATTAGTTTAATGAGTCATTAATTGTTGTAATCTTGTAGTATATTTATTAGTTTTATTAGTTATTATTTTTTATCGTTTTTACTATCATAACTAGATGCATGTTAAGGTTTTTTGTTCAGGATTAGGGCTTCAGCTTGTCGTCAGGGATGGATCTGCCTCCACCAAATCCAAATCCAGGTGAAAGACACAAGGCATTGGAGAGTAACTTTAAAACAATTCTGGCCTCAACCCCCAACTCGCGTAAGGTAGGGGCTTCCAACTCTAAGTTTGTAAAGAGGGTGGTCATTCCTACAATGAAAATATCATTGGTCGCTACCAAAAATAAAACATTCGTGCTAACGGAGAAAGGACTAGTTGGACATTTCACGGGATTATGGCCTTCCCCTTGAGCAATAGAAACATGGTTGACCAAGAATTGAAGGTCGTTGATTCATGGAGAAATTATACAAAATTTTTGTGGAAGGGGTTTTTTCATCTTTATCTTTGAGAAGAAAGAGGACATGGATCTTATCTTTTGAGACAGGCCATATTTAATGGGGCCAAGAGGTAAGTATCTCAATAAATGAGATTTATCCTTTGACCCATAAAAAGATATCCAAAGTGCGGTCCGTGTATGGGTGAAGCTTCCTCACCTCCCCCTTCATTGTTGGAATGATGATGATTTGCATGCCATTGGAAAATCATTAAGGAAATATATAGATAAAAATGAACCAAAACCTCCAATGCTCTCCTCCGCAAGAATATGTGAGGAGGTATATCTGGATAAAGGTTTACCATAGACAATAAACCTTTCAATGGATGGGTGGAATCACCTTCAAACTGTTGATTATGAGAAAATCTCATTTAAGTGAAAAGTATGCCATGAATATGGACACTTTGGGCGAACTTTTCCAAAAATAAATAATCAAATAATCAAAAGGTTGAGGGAAATTAAGAAAAGAAATGGAATTAAGTATCAGGGGAGAAAACGAATAATACTAACCTAACCAGCAAAAGTCTCTAGTTAAAATAAAGGTCCCAGAAAATAGTTTTAATGTCTTGTCCTCATAGGACATAGGAGAAGAAGAAGAGATCAAGGAAACAGAAGAGGTAAATGTCAGAAGAGGTAAATGTCAAGGACACGAAAGGGAGTCCTAGAAAGGAAGGATAAATCTAAAACCCAAGGAAAAGAAAATGATAAGGACCCTTTCTCACCCTGTTTCAACCATGTATATAACTAAGATCCGAAGCTTCACAAAGTACAGGAGGTTCAGTAACAAGGTCAAGATCCAATATGCAAGGGGAAGAAACTTCTGAAAGAAAGGATGAAGCTCTGGAACCAGAATAAAACTGAATAAAATGAAAAGGGAAATGGAAACAGCTCGAGAGAAGGCAGCAGGAAATCAAACCAGCCTGGATCAACACCTTAAAGTACTGTCTTCAGGAATACAAACTCACGGAAATACAAAGGAGAAGAAGGAGAAGGCAGTGCAAGAAACATCAAAGAAATAATGAAAGTAGTCTCCTTGAACTGTAGATGGTTAGGTGGAAATCAGAAAATGGAAACAATAAAAAGAATAAAGAACCTAGAATATGCAACAATAGTAATTATGTAGGAGACTAAAATGAATGAAACAGATAGTGGGAAGCTAATGAATAGATTTTGGTCAGAAAGGAGAAGGGATAGCAATCAGTGCTATTGGATCCCCGGAAGGAATCCTCACATGGTGGGATAAATATATAAATGCAACTCTCATTCGGAGAACCAAAACTGGTTATTTGTACAATTAGAAGATATGGAGAAAAATGAGTCTTTTGGGTTGGGAATATTTACTACCCAGCATTACATGGAAAGAAAGGAAAATTTTGGAACTCCCGGAGATTCACGAAGGGAGGGGAAAAACAGGCAAAGTGCATTATAGCAGGGGACATTAATGTCATGATCTCAGCTGAAGAAAGAAGGGGAGGTTCCAAAGTGCGTGACCCCTTTAGAGAAAGGTTAGAAGATCTCATTGTTCATGGAACTTGACTGACATCAAGCCAAAGAAAGGAAAATATATGTGGAACAACAAAAGAGAAGGATCGGGTCATATTACAGCCAGACTTGATATATTTTTGGTAAGTTCTTCTTTCCTGAGTAAACTTCTTATTCCTGTCTCAAAATTCTATCCTGAGTTGTATCTGAGCATAGGCCTATATCCCTTTTCTTCACTTAGATTGGGAACTTGGGCCCCATTCCTTTCCGTTATAATCCAATATGGCTAAAGACGGAATGTGTGATGGATATCATAAAAAAATCCTAGAATATCTACGTCCCAGGATCCCCCGGTTTCATCTGGGAATCCAAACTCAAAAATGTTAAAAGAGAACTCAAGAAGTGGGATAAGGAACAATATCAAGACCCAAGCAAAGGAAAATTAATGAAATTAAAGGAGCTTGGGGACCTGCAACAGAGAAATTATGAGGAGAAATTCTCTGAGGACATATTGAGAAAATAAAAAGAATTGGAAAAAGAAGTTCGAAATTTAGGCAGAAAAGAAGAGGAAGAATGGACTGCAATCTAGAAGCTTGTGGCTAAAAAGTGCGGACAAGAACACTAAATTTCTCCACAATCGATACAAGGAAAGACAAAGAAAAAGTACTATTATAGATCTAGACAAAGGAAATGGGATTAAAATATCAAGTCAAAATGAAATAAAAGAAGAAAAAAAAATCTTCTTTAAAAATATATACAGAGAGGAGAATGATTATGATGTTGCTAATATGGGTCATTTAATTGATGAAATCCCAAAAATGATATCCGAGGAAGATAATGAATTATTGTCCAGACATATTTCGAAAGAAGAGGTTTAGAAGGCAGTTTGGGCTTTGCACCCAGATAAATATCCAGGACCAAATAGATTCACAATAAATTTCTATAGAAAATGCTGGTACTTTATCAAAAAGGATTTTGTTAGAATGCTTAACTGGTCCAAAGACAAGGAACATATTGGAGGTGCAATTAATTCATCCTTTATTGCCTTGATCCCCGAAGAAAAGAATCCCTCGGCCATCATTCAATTTAGACCAATCTCGCTGTGCAATTCTTCCTATAAGATTTTTATGAAAATATTATCATGCAGGTTAAAGAAGTACATCTTGAAGCTGATCTCGGCAAATCCAAACCAAGGTGGATTTATTGCAGGAACACAAATTGTTGACAATAATCTTATGGTTCAGGAAGTAATCCATTCCAACTAGAAAAGAAAAGAAGCATGTATGGCCATAAAATTGGATTTAGAAAATGCTTTTGATATAACTAGACATGAATATGTTTTTCAAACCTTGGAGAAATTTGGGTTCTCAAAACATTTCGTCAATTGGATAAAAGCATGTATAAATAACCCTTGGATCACTCCCTTGGTAAATGGAAGACCCACTAAATTTTTTAGAATGACGAGGGGATCCGACAAGGTTTCCATCTATTGCCCTTTTTGTATATATTGGTAGTGGTTCCCCTAAGCAGAAGACTGAATAGGTTAATGATGGAGGGTTCTATATCGGGTCTACTGATAAGAAGAGGATTCAATCCAATAAATCACGCCCAATTTGTGGATGAGATCATACTTTTAGGAAGTGCCTCGGTTATCTTTGCTAAGCGCTTCAAATGCAACCTGGATCACTTTCTTTCTGTAACAGAGGGAAAGGCAAACTCGGGGAAAAGTTGTGTTTATGGATGGAACTATAGTCCTAAAGTCTTAAGGGAAATCTCCATGAATCTAAATTACAAGGTGGAGATGGAATGGAATTCTTTTATATATCTCGGTATTCCAATCATAAAAAAAGGAAAATTCTAAGATATGGTATCCAATTCTTAAAAAAATCAAGAATAAAATACAATCATGGGGAACGAGATGGCTCAATTCGGCAGGAAAATCAACTCTCATTAAATCTATTATTTCATCCCTCCCCGTTTACAACAGTGAGATTCTCCTGGATCTGAAATTGGTAATGAATAGCATTAGTATGAAGATAAGGAAATTTCTCTGGCAGGGGGGGGAACTCAAGGAAATAAATACCATTTAATAAATTGGAATGTGGTTAGGCGCCCTAAGATGAATGGAGGGCTAGGAATTAGGGAAGCATGGTTAATGAATAAAGCAATGGGAGCTAAATTATTCTGGAGATTGATTGAAGGGAAAAAGGAGCAGTGGAAAGAAGTTTTAATGAAGAAATATATAAGGAGATAAAGATTAAGAAGTGTTGAGAAGGAATGGGCAGGGAAAGGAACTGGTATCTAGTAGTTATGTAAGACTTCAGTTGGCATCATTCAAGAGAAGGTTTATTGGATCTCTGGGATTGGGAAAAAAATTAAGATATGGGAGGACAATATTATAGGACACCCCAAACTAGATTCAATAAGAGGAATGGAAGGTATACACCAATGTATGCAAAACAAAGACCTAAATAACCTCAGTGACATCTCAGTATGGGAAAGCACTGGAGAGTGGAAAGGACAGAAAAATTTAAAACCGCAAAAGCAGATAGAGCAGGAATACAGAGTCTTCCAGAGAAATCTTCATGGGAAATCCCCTATACATCAAAGAGAAAAGGAGAGAAGAGGGTGGGGGGGAAAGGAGAGTACTCTGTCAAGGAAGGAAATAAAATGTTGAAAGAGTATGTGCTGACTCAAGATTTGAGGCAATGGAAAAAGGTGTGGACCCCCCTAGGAATTCCAAAGGTAAACCATTTATTTTGGTTGCTTGCACACAACAAACTCCTCACTACTGATAATATTGGGAAGAGGGGAATACACGGGCCAAACTGGTTCTCTTTGTGCAAATCAACACAAGAAGATGCAAATCATCTCTTTCTGCTCTGCGAATTTGCTAAATATGTATGGAACAACTAGAAAAGAACATAAGGATGCAGAGTCAAGTAAAGGACTTGGTGGTATATTGGAAGATGTATTATCCAGGGAATTTAAGAAGAAAATCAATTCTTCAAAAAATATGGGAAGTAACTCCCTGGAATGTCTGCTGGCATATATGGCTTGTAAGGAACATGAATGATTTTAGGGGCGAATTATAGCTCATAGGCGAATTTTAAGGGGTGGCCAAAAAAAGGTGGGTGAAATTTTAATTTTAAAATGTTTTTTTATTTATTTAATAAATTAGCCCATTTTTTATTATATATAATTTCCCCAAATTAAATAGCCTGCGTGGTGAGACTGTGAAAATTCATAAAATGGAATTTATCCCACTCGATTATGGGGAAAATCTTGACATTCGCCCAGATTTCTTCGCTAATGGAGGTCAAATCGCCAGAAATTTCCAATTTTGGAGGAGAAACGGAGATGGTTTTCCCATATTTACGGATGATAGGTTTAAAAATTGGGTATTTAGCCCCAGATTTATGGATCTTTGGGTAAAATGGTCAAAGTTCGTCCTCGATTTGGGTAAAATGGGTAAAATGGACTTAGTTCGTCCTCGAATTGGGTTTGTGGAGCAATTTTACCTTCCCATCTTTTACCAAATCATCCTTCGTCTATTGATTTGGTCCACATTTGAGAAAAACGTGGATATTTAGTCGTTTTTGTACTCGATTTGGTCCAAACTCCATATTTGAGAAAAACGTTGATCGATTTAGTCAATTGGGGATGTTTTTTACCTATATAATGATGCAAGAGTTAGGGCTCAACATTAAGCTTGATTTCATGCAAATTGTGTTTTTACAATGGATTCGTGGAAAGCAATTTCACAGTGGCTTACTCCTAAGTGGAAGATCTTTGCATTTGTTCAAGGTTCATTAGAGAGAATTTGAGGTAAAAAATGGGCCTCCTAAGAGATGTACTACAAAAGTATAAGATATATTAAAATATTATGAGTTAGGGGTTTTATGGGGTAGGTATATATGATAACTCACCTCCTACACTACTTTTTATGCACAATATAAATAACCATGGTTGAGTTAATTTTCTAAATTGACTATAAATAAAATATATAAAATAACTCTACAATGATGTGACTAAGATTCATTGTAAATTCTAAAAAATTTATTGTCCTTTAGCATTTATTTGTCTTGAACTTGTAAATAAAATTTAANGGATGATGTCATCTACTAGAATGTAATTGGTTGATTTTTATAGTACATTTTGGTCCTTTTGAGGCCCATTTTTGACCTCAAATTCTCTCTAATGATTTCTATCTGCAGACTTTACAGGTTAGTTTCTTCTTCTATCTGCAGACTTTTCAGTGCAAATAGATTATTTAACGTCTACGTCTTTCTAATTTTTTGTTTTCTATTTCGATATTTTTGTCTTCTACTAAGGGAGTGGTGGTTTATTTGATTGAATTTTATATCAGGGTTGCACTTTGATCTACGATCTAGGATCTGAGATGGATCTACCCTTATTGTTTATTACCTTTTCTTTTCAACGTCAGTATGGTTTGATCCTTTTGATCATTTTAGCATAGGGAGCTATCACTATGGTAGGCCTGGTAGCTACACTGTGTAATCTTGACCTCTATATATTCTTATTAGCATCATATTGCTCTTCCTCGAGTGCCTTCGTTTGCCTTGAGTGCCTTCCTCTAGATCTATCCCTAGATCCTGATAGGCATATTTCTGGCTATATTGATAGACCTTCTAGCGTCAAGTGAGGCGCAAAATCACATTGCAAGAGGGTTTCCTTCACGTTCTCTAGTTCTAATTGGTTGCAAACACAACTATCCATTCCTACTTGCTAATCTCGATTGTGATAATTGTTTGATCACTACTCTTGATGTGGATCTACTCACTATGCCATGGATTTTCCTATTGAAGTTTACAGATTTTAAAAGGGAACCAACCTTATGTGTTAATCCCCTCTTTATACTTTTTATAGGACCGGTTGTTTGCCCACGGGTGCCCCTCTCTCCAGAAGCCTCTTTTGCTTCAAAATGAGGAATTACGTGAAGGGAAGAGAAATATGGGGTATTGCACTTTGATCTACGATCTAGGATCTGAGATGGAATTTGTATTATGTTTCTAGGGTGCTAGTCTAGTTTCAAATGAAGCTATAACATCTACCCTTATTGTTTATTACCTTTTCTTTTCAACATCAGTATGGTTTGATCCTTTTGATCATTTTAACATAGGGAACTATCACTATGGCAAGCCTAGTAGCTAGACTGTGTAATCGTGACATCTATATATTCTGATTAGCATCATCTTGCTCTTCCTCTTCAGTTGGATTAATTAGTTGGTATGGGCCCTAGGGGTTCCCTGTTTCCTATCTATACATTTGAAAAATCCCCCATATTGTGGGGCATCTAAATTCTAAAAACATTGGAAGTTCAAGTTTTGGAAATGTGTGGATACTAAGTAAAATAAGGGATAATCTCTGTTATTAGATTTCCTATTTCAATTACACTATCGATTGTGGATGGCTTGCCTATGTAGGGACTTTGGAGGATTTATTAGCAGACAGTAATTTCTTATGGTTGTCAAGTATGTGTGTTTACAGTAAATACATCTTAGGAAAGAGATGATAGATTGGCATGTGAACTTTATGGATGAAGTTACATAGATCCTGTCACTAATTTGTCACTTGCGATATTTTTGTCAAAAAATTAATATTCTTAATGCCGACATTAGCATATCATCAGTTTACAAATCATTTGATTCATAGGTATGCCTCTTAGGGGTAAAGAAAAGAATTCTAGTTTGGAAATCCCATCATTGTGTAAGTGCACTTGGTTCTACCCATCACAAGGACTTGATTATGTGTCCAAATATCACATGTCAGGTGTAGTTTCTATTATTGATGGTGAAGGACATTGTTTTAGACAGGTAGATGGGTAGGCTCATTTGTCCCTTTAATGCAAAAATTGGATGAACGACAACCTTTTTGTGTCATGTTGATCTCATTTAAAAGTGGCAAATCACCCAGCTGACAGTTGATAGCTCTTGAACCTGCATCTCCTCACCCACCCTTGTCTTTTGCACCATTGGTCTCGATGCAGATCTTGTACAAGTTCTACTGAAGAACCAAACTAACTGTGTGTTATTCATGCACCTATGCAAAAGGGTTGACACCTACATATCCTTGGGTTGAGGGGAAACACAAACATGTTTGTTCTTAGAGGGATATAGCATAATTTGCTTTGTCATTGAGGTAAGTTGAGCATTATTTTAAGCCCCAAGAGTTAGCTCAATCGGTCGAGTACTCGTAGTTAGGCCTCCCAGCATGTGAGGTTGCGGGATCCATTCTCATCGACTCTCTTGGGGTGGGTCCGCCAGAAATTATTCCGTGGATGTAGCCCGTCGGTCAAGCCGGCGCGTGAACCACATTGAAAAAAATAAAAATAAAAAAATTGAGCATTATTTTGAAACAAATGAGTGTCAGTGCTTGACAGTGGACCTCCTTTTTGCAGTGTGACCATGTGGAGTAGGTTGTTAGAGTGACTATATAAGTTCAGAGCCATCCAATTCAAACCAAAGTTCCAAACCGACTAGTTCTAAGCCGGTTTTGGCCAAAATTGATCCAGAATGATGGGAGATGAACTGGCTAGTTGACCAAATCTGTCCTGAACGGACCAGTTCAAGATTGGTTCCTAATAGGACTGGTCAGGCGATCGGTTCAGGAATTGAGTTCGCAATCCCCATAAGACTTGCTGGGCAGCAGCCAAGTCAACCTAAAGAAACAAAAGAAAAAAAAAACCTTGCAAACCCTCCTAAAACCTTAGATACAACTTTATAAACACTTTAATCCCAGCCATGTCATCTAGTTGAACTCCCTATTGGAATTGAATTGATATTTCAATATAAATTCTTAAAGTTAGTGTAGTAATGTTATCTTAAATTTTAACCTTAAAATTTAATGTAGGACCCCCATGTCTGGGGATGGAATCAACCCATCAAATCCACATGGAGAACATAAAAAAATCTGGTACATTTTAAGCTTTCAATACACTTCACAAATTTTTACCATCTTAACATATCTGCACAACAGACCCTTGTACCCCTTCCTCCACACCTGAGATGGGAACTGGGGCATTCTAATGTTTGAAACCTAGGAAGGAAATAGGCTGCTAAATGGTGCCAAATAATTGAAACATATAATCTGCTCAGTGATGCCAAGTTGCCAACTGATTGAAACCTAGGCTATAATATGCCTAATGGTGCCAACTGATTGAAAACTATAGTATTCCTGGTTGTTCCAAGTTCCAACGAATGAAACTTTTAATATGCCTAATGCTTCCAACCGAATTTAAAACACCAAATAATACCAATTGTCGAAGCCACAAGTAGGTCATTCCCGACAACTTGGTTGACCTCTTGCTGCACTTTGCCCATGTATTTTGGGTGCCTTAATATCTCGGCCATTGTCCACTCACTGGTTACAGAGGAAGTGTATGTTCCTGTAGCAACCATGTCCTGTTAAAGGACAAACAAACTGTTAGCATTAGCATTTTTGCATTGTAGAAATGAAATGAAATAACTATATTCCAGACAAATGTTAGTTGCAGAATTGGTTTAATGTTGATCATTCTTATCATTATTCCCTAGCATTAGCATTTTTGCATTGTAGAAATGAAATGAAATAACTATATTCCAGACAAATGTTAGTTGCAGAATTGGTTTAATGTTGATCATTCTTATCATTATTCCCTAGGAGGAACCTTTCTGGTTGGAAAGTGTTGGGATTGGACCAGACTGCATGGTTCCTCCCCATTGTATATATGTTGATGAGATTCTGAAAATCCTGGTGTAAATGGGTATGTCATAGCCTCCTAGTGACTGTTTCCTGCATGGAAATGTGAGGAATGAGGAAGCCACCCACTGGATGCAGCCTGAATAATTCCTTAACAAAAACCCTCAGTACACTCAAATTCACCAGATCGAATTTTCCACTAGTCGGTCCTGCCCAACAAGGTTGATCTCTTGCTGAACTTTGGCCATGTATTATGGGTTCTTCAATATCTCAGCCATTTTCCACTCACTGGTTACAGAGGAAGTTTATGTTCCTGCAGCAACCGTTGTCCTGTTAAAGGACAAACAGGCCGTTAGCATTAGCATTTTCGCATTGTAGAAATGAAATGAAAGAACTATATTCCATACAGGTTGCTAGTTGCAAAACTGGTGTAATGTACCCTGAGAGTAAATTTACATGTTGATATCGCCAACAAAAATAGACACCATGTAAAGACCAATAGGTGAAAATAAATAAATATATATATTGAATATAATAACAAAATACAACATCTATATTCATATTCATTGAAACCAAAATATTCAACAAAGGATATGGCACTTTGATTTTCAGTAAGCTTCCAATTACGAAGGTATGATAAACAAACACTCACAAGAAAGGGAACCCATAAAGCAAATGGAAATTCTAAGCAATGTTAGAATGGGAGGGTAAGGATGTTATGACATCAACTAGGGAACTTGAACCTCAAATCCAGCTGGTGCTGAGTAATGTTGGTAGCAGAGTGAGGGCGGTTATTACAGGATGCCATCAAATAAACAAAGGAATTTGTACCTTGAAGGAAGTTGGTGCTAAGCATTGCTAAGAGCAAAGTGAGATTTGATGTTATCAAATAAAACATAGAACTTGCACTTCAAATATGTCCATCTAGTGCCAAGTGAGTGGAGGATTATATCACATAAACCAGGGAGCTTGCACCTCAAATCCATCTTGAGAAATGGAAAAAAAAATATGTTGTCTACAATAGACATCTATAAAATTAAATATTCATAATTCACACAGTGCTACATGATAGTTCTGATATATTAAGGTATATAAAACCTGGTCCTACTGATAAAGGAAATAATCTGAAATGATAAACAACACTTCTGCTAAAAATTCCTTTGCACACAATCTTGCCTAGTGCTTTGCGTGAAATGGTTCTCCATTCATCACATTTTGTCACAATGGGGCTAGAAATCCTAATGAGTGCATGATAAACAACTTTGCTAAAATTATGGATATTACTCAAGTAAAGTAGAATGTCCAAGAGAAGGAGTTGACCATGTACAACCAAGAAAATAATACAACTTATCACTTAACTTCATATTCAAATCATTGAAAATAAATGGGGTTTGATCAATGCCTTCAATCCAATCCTCATACATGATTGGACAACACCTTTATCAAATCAAAACATAGCACAAGAACTCTGTGTATGATCAAGTGCACACTCTTTTGACTGCTGTTAAGTGCATGTTTCCTCTGATTTTTCAATTGCAAGTGATTGCACGCACCTTATAATCCCCTTTTTAAATGCATCCTTCCTCATCTCCTCATTGTGAATCTTATTTGCCTCTAGAGAAAATGTATGATGCTAAAGGATTGAGGAATATGAAAGGGGACCTGTTTGAATACAACAGTTGGTCTGGGATTTGAATATTTTCATGATTGAAAAACCTTCGGGTCCTCATGATTTCTAGTGTTCAATTTGATGACTAGAGCTGCATATTCATAACATGCCTTACTTGGAGATCTCCTCACAAATATCTCTGTTATAAGTCAGTCAATTTTTCTTAGTCTACTTTGCCTAAAATCTCAGTTGGGAAATTGCTATTAGGACTTACAACCTTCAGTTTCACATTCAGATTGTTTCTTGTTTGTATCTGCTTGTTTCTTCAGGTTTGATCTGATTCAAATATAGTTAAGAGATCATACACATGTAGTTGGTCCCCTTGGAAAAAAATTCACTTTCAGGAGGTATATCTATGATGCTTGTTGAGATGGATGAGCTAGAGGGAAACTCCATTCCATTGAACCAGGGAACCTGTAGCCGAGCCAAATATATTTTGTTTTGAATCTATCATCAAATTTTTGGAGAAAAGGTTCATTCATCAGAAGATTGATTCCTTTCCCCTAGTTGTTCCATCAGATGAACATTATTTTGCGTCACAAGTGGTAGATTCATGGTTGAATAGTATTGCCATCCTATTTTTGCAAGATACCCAATGTTGTTGTTCATGAATGTTTTAGGGGTCCCTCAAATGTTTCCGGAAAGTACCCAAACAATACTGAATTATCCTACTTTTGACATCTTGAAACCTTGTGGCCAACCCTTTCTAACAGATTGGTTTCCTGTAGTAGTTGATCAGATACACCATTTTTTATGTCAGTTTCGAAAACATGTTCATACATGCATATAAATTAGTATCAATTGATGTAGGAGATGTAACCTAATCATTGTTTCCTAAGTGAATAATTAAAATGAAAATGGTGTTTCCTAGGGGTTCTTTACTTGCTATTACAAACACATCTCAGTCTGAATATTCATTGCCCCCACTCTTTATTTGGCACATGAATTGCCAAATGCTATCAATGTCTAGGAAAATTAACTGTAAGGAAGAAGGCAATAACCAACACTACATAAAGGTGAACTATTTCAATAAAAGGTGATATTAGTAAACGTGGCAAGTATCTGTAGATGATGACTCAATTATGGGAGTTTTTGATGCATTATTTTGCTCCTGCTCCCAATTTGTTTCTTCTAGAGTATGACAAGTGTTGACTATTGAATTTTTGCTATTTAGTATATATACACAATACAAAAATTCTACTACATTTTGTCTTGTCACTACATTTATCTTCCCCAAGAGTTGTTTCTCTTACATAGCCAGGTTAAAGTGTGTTTTATGCATCCATTTACACACATGTATTCTTTAATAGTATGTTGTCGTTTTTTCATATGTACATTCAGAGACAGATCATATGCTGCATGTTGCCACAGGGTCTACGTTGCCTTAAATAGACATTAAGTCACCAAATTCAGTGCTTAAGAATATTGCAATTATTTGATTAGTTTACATGTTTGCCACCTTATCCTAAAAAAGTGGAAAAATGGTCTTGCAAGTTTGTAACACATGGTAGAAGGAAGGAAGACTGAGATATAAAAGTGTCATAGATCAAAATTACAGAGCATGTGGCATTCCTTTTTAAGAGAGAAAACTTGTATACAAATCAAAATTTGGCATATTACATAGCAATACCAACTTCAAGTCACTAAGGGATATTTTGCAGACACGCTAAGGTATATTGTGAACCCATTTAATGAAATTAGCCAAGTCCTTGAAACTAAGAGAGGCATACAACATGCAGGGATAATTTTAGGGGCAAAATTTAGCCCATGGGCTATTTTTAGGGGTTTTTATCCAAATAACGATTCGCCATTCTTCATTTTTTGAAGCCCCGTTTCGCCCAATTTTTATGGGGTAAACGTTTTTCACCCTAAAAATCGCCAAATTATTGTATAAACGATATAAAATACTTGGAAATTAAAATATTTTTTGAAAAATATCGCCAAACATTTTATAGTAGGCGTTTTAAGAATTGGTAAGATTCGCCAACATTTATACACTTTTAAATAAGTATGGTTCCTTAAAATCATCCCTGACAACATGTATGCTTAATTGGCAATCATTTGACTAAGTAAGATTTAAACTACAACCTTTGCATTTGTATTATCCAAAATGTTTCTTGTTTTTTAAGTTGTCGATGCACTTTAGATAATAACTCTAGTGACATTATAATTGACTTAACTGAAGCTTCAGTCTCAAGACAGAAATGATATATGTGTTTTTCATGGGCCTAGTAACCAGCTCAAATCACTTTGAATAATCAATCTCTCTATGCCTGTTTCTCTGGCCAACTTGAGAGTTTATCATAAACCTCTCTGAAAAAGAGCTCTTGGAGTCTATCATTGTGTAGGTGAAGGGTAAACTCGAGATTTGAAGGGATTCTAACTTCTAAGTGTTTTATAAATGCTCTAGTTTGTAAAAAAATGGAACTTTATGGTGATATTTCATTTTTGTATTTGAAATTTTTTAATACACACACAAATTAGGAACCATTTAATATTTGAGGGAAGACAAACTAATCTGCAGAGATCAACATTTAAAGATATGAACATGATCGTCGAGAGTCTGGAAGCAAAAGGTATAGCGTATCCCATTGAGAACCTCATTCCATAAGAGAGGCTAGATGGTGCAAAGAGTTCACAAGGCAGAGCTCTCTTCAGTCCAAAAGATTATCAACAGGTAACTAAGAATGGGAAATCAGGCTCAATAAAACTGAATTCCAAAAGTGGCGGGAGAAATTGGAAACTCATTCCTTCTTTTTTGACGGAGCTTCAAAATGGAACCTAGGGGAGGCAGGTGCGAGGGGGATAATCTAGGGTCCAGGACAAAATCAAACAATGAAGTGGAATGGACAACCCTTATGTATGGAATTAAACTTATGGACAAAATAAACATAAACAAAGAAATCATCATTGGAGACTCTAGACAAGTCATTCAGAAGATGTTGGAAGCATATCAGAATGGGAACACAAGATGTAAAATAATAGTAAAGAGAATATATCATATCACAGCTGGACTAGACCAAAGTTTTGTGCATATCCTTAGGGAAAACAATGAAAAAGGTGGATTCTCTAGCCAACAAGGGGTCCAAACTAGAGATTGGTAGTGGTGTGCTCCACATTGTTGGTCCTAAACACCACCATATCCCATGACGAACCTCGCGGAGCTAGGAAGCATGTTGGGGAAAAGGAAGTGGATTACATGGAACCTTACATGTTTTGGCCCACACGAAATATGGTAAGTTCCATCAAATCCCAGTCGAAATGCTTTCACCTCAGTTTAATGCGGAAGATGAACTCGCAGCGGTGATATCATCTCAATTTAATACGACATACACAATCGTAGAAAAGTGGTGTGGTATAGAAGGTAGGGATTGGCGTTTTAAACAAGTTGTGCTAGAGAAGAAGAAGACAGAGGAGAGCATTGTTTTGAGCTACGCGAGGTTATCAAGAGCTTTCCCAGGAGCGTGGTCGAAGAAACAACGATAATGGAGAACGAAAGGAACGGATGGAAATGATGGAAAGAGGGTTTGAACAACGTTAAGGGTAGTATTGTGGATTTCAAAATCCATCTACAGAAGGTATTTGAAGTGGTATGCAATGGAGAAAGGAAAAACCATGAGCTCTCAATTGAAAGAGGATACGTGTTAAGCAAATTAGTGCCAAAAATCAAGGATTGATGACATGGACATGGACACCGAAGAAATGTTGGGGAAGATTGATACAATTGCAGAAGATGTTTAGAAAATGGTCAACATTAATAAGTGCATCCATTTCCAGGAAACTGAGGATAACAAAGTGCATACCATGGAAGAAATATCTGTTTCAAATCCTCTTCCAGGAAAGGGTGCAAAGAACAAGCAGTATTGTCAAAACCCCATGTTTTTAGTCGATGTTTTTTTTGTATTTTCTTTTAAATTCTAGTTCATGAGGGTTTACCCCTTTGTTAATATGGTGAAAAGTAGGAAGAAGTTCAAGGTATTGATCAAAATAGAGTTATTTATAGACATAACTGTTATTTCCTTTGTAATTTCAGAACTCAGATTCGACTTGTTTATGTTATGGATGGTTGTGCACAACTTTTTTATCTAATGAAAAAAAATCAATTTCTGTTAATTGTTTTTTTATCATTTTTACTCATATATTTAGTTGTGTTATAAATGTCAATTCCTACTAGCTCAATCGGTTAAGGTGTGGATCTTGTCAGAAGGGAGACTCGAGTTTAATTCCCCTTATGAGTGAGCTAGTTGGGAGAAGACACATAAAATTCTACCAGTTGACGGTTGGTGTGGCCCAGGTCGAGTGCGATCCCTAGGTGATTTTGATAGCCTAGATTCCTCTAGTTCATGGTTTCTTAGACCAAAACCCACTCGTGCAAGTCAAGGATATTCTAGCAAATAAAAAAACAAAGTTGTGTTATAAAGCACTAGTCAAGTAGTATAATACTAGTCCCTTATAATGCAACTAAATTAATAGTAGTATATATAATCATTATCGTTATATATTTCTTAGTAAGTTAGTTGTTTCATTTTTTTATTACTAATTTTGTAGTTGCATAGACATTATATTTATCTATGATTTAGTAGTTTCATATTCATTATATTTATTACTAGCTTAGTTTTTTTTATTCATTTTATTTTTGTTCATCATTATTATTCAATATAAAATAATATGATGTGGATAATTTAAAAAATGAAATGAATTTGTATAGATTTGTCATTGTACAATATTGTTGATCTAATAAAAATGAAACAATTATATATAAAATTAAAACACTTAAACAATAAATAAAAGACATACATGCAATGATTAAACTTGCATTAAACAATACTATAATAAACTAAGTTGTGTCGACACACATGTGAATCAAGGGAAGAGATTAATTTTATATAAACATGTAAAGTTGCATTAATTAACAATACTATTAATTAGAACTAGAATAAACATATATAATTTGAACCACATAAATATTATAAAAAAATATGAAAAGCCTAGCAGTGCTATATATTTGAGTTTCTAAATGAATATCCACAAATACATGATGGCTATTGATTCAGTACTAGTCCATGATAGAAATCCAGTATTGGCCCATGACAAAAATTGTCTTCATACTTTCAATAACATCAAGCTTTGCAACAAGTACATGAAAATAATCTACATCGATGACTTTTTCAAATATTTCAACTGCCACAGAGTGCACTAGTACAAAAATGGATAATTACTGACTACGTGACCAAAAAAGTTAGTCATGACAGTTATTTAAAGTTAAATACTACCAAGTTTGAGCAATTCTAAGTGACACAACTAAAAATGACTAATGTAAACTACTAATCTAGTCTAAGGATTAGAAAAAAACAAAGATAACAACTACACAAATATGAATTAGTAGTATTCCTTACCTGTAAGTAATTGAGTTTTAATGGTATAGTCATTTTAGCTTTCTTAAACATGTTGATAATCATGATTAAGATTTGTAATGTTAAGTTGAAATTTATAGTATATATTAATTATATGCATGGACATATTGGTCCAACATGCTTTAGTTTATTCCAAATTGATGTTAGTCATTAAAACTTGGTGGCCCATGAGTTGATTCATGATGACATTGTTTGACGTGGGCCATTAAATGATGTTTTCCTCGAGCACTTTTAAAAATTCCCAGGGAGGAAGGAAACATTAGCCATCTCTACACTATGTGCATGTTCCTGCTTTCAAATTTAAGTCGCTTCTACCTAAAAGAGCGCCTATAATATTTTGCGTAAAATAGGCTATCTAATTAATGAGTCATGGATATCTTAGTTTTATGGCAATCTGTGTTCTTTTATTCCATAATATAGGGTTTTTAGGGTTCTCATCAATAAGATTTTCCACAATACTAAAGTGGCTCTATAGAAATCAAATCTTAGATGTGAAAAAGCTCTCTAGTAAAATTCCATAACCCCAAATCACTAGGTTTGGTCTACATGAAATTAAATTTACAAGGTTATGAAATTAGAGTGTGACAAGGAGAAGAAAAGTGTATTTCCTATATCTATAGATAACAATGCCCAGTACATTAATCAAGCTTATTTATCTACCATATGCAACCATTTATTTCATTCACATCCTCCATCGACTCATCTCATGTAAACAAAAAACACATAACAAAGGTGAAAAGGGGCTTCGATCCTTATTTTGTTGAATTAGAACACACAAGCATAGGGAATCCCATCAAAGTCAATTTAATTGGATTTGAAACCTATTCCTAGTTAATTCACTCTTGATTGGTATAGCTTCTGAACCATGGCTTGCATGAACTCATAGGAGTAGGACTAGGTGGTGATTAGTCAAATTCCTTGTCCTTTAATCCTAATTTGGGGCTCTTAGTTGAGGTCCTAGGTTCAAGTCCAATAAGTACTAGAAAATGGGTAATATATGCACTATCTGGGGTTACTTTCAACAATATGGGGCCCCAACACAGGAGGAGGGCCATCCTAGATCCACTAAAAAGGTAAAACCCCTCAAATGAAAACTAGTGGGTTGTTGATGATTTCTTGAGGCACTTAAACCAAAGCAAATGTGGAGGTTGAACCTTTGATATTCAGAAAAATAAAAAAGGGGTTGTGTCTCCTACATCAATTTGGTGTTTTCAATGGAGAGAGATCACATGGATTCAATCGATTTCTCAATAAAGAACAGAACCTCATCACAAAAAGAATGTCTCGGGTCTTCTTGGGTACCTCCCTATCATACATGCCCTCCACCACCTTTACAAATTCTAGATCATTTTTGTAGAGCCATGAAGTCAACAAACTAGAGAAAACTAAGCTCAGTGCATACCCCTTAACCATGATATGTCGAATGAAACAAGTGATCCACAACTTCCTTATAGCAGGAGTGTAAGGGAGCTTGCATATATAGTCTCCAATAGTATTATTCTTCCATCTAGAAGGACAAATAGAGGTGGGATTAAAGTTGCATGCCCTCCAGGTCTCACCATTGCACTCTTTACTATCAAAATCTGTGTCTTCCCTGTCAACGGGTATTATGCTTCCAATCCATTGAGCATGTATAATTGTCCTCCTTTTAGGGGCATACTTGCCAAGGTTTGAAGTGTTTAGATCCACAAAAGTTGAGGGAATGAGAGCACTTATGTGCATAGTAATTTCTCTATCCTTCTCCCACCAAAAACCCTTCTAAATCCTAATCATTTGAAATCGTGTTTGATGTGAGCATGCAGAGATGCCATGTGTGTCAACTTGAGGCGAGGCATCTAGAGCCTTCCCCCATCCATATGTCACACTGAAAATAGCATTTCAAGATGGGGGGACGTACTATATCCATATGTATACCACCCACATCAGGGGAAATTTTGAATTATTATATAATCTTAGAATGAATCAAAATTCTTAACGATAAAGTTGCCATCAATTATTTAAAAAAGTTAATTAAATTTAGAAAATAATTAACTTACACCATTATATTTTATCCAAAAACACCCTTTAAAAATACATATCAAACATGGATGAGATGAACAACACACCCATATTGGCATTCAAAAGGAACCACCAACCATGTGATAACAACTTGAAAAAACATGTATTGAAAGTTTGAAGGTACCATAGAGAAAAACCAGTGGAATTCTATTTTTATACTAATTCTTTCGTATTGTTTAAGATGCACATCAATAAAGTAGAGCATCATAAGTGGTGGCATAGGGGAAAATGTGGGGAAGGCATTCTGCAAGCTCTTTGATAGTATCTTTGACAATAAAGGGATGAGAGTAAGCGCTCTTACTTTGTGTTTGCTATAAGCTTTATCTCCATCAATTCCCCTTCCTTTCACCATACTTATCTATTTGTAAAAGTAGAGACTTGGTTAACTCTATGAAAATATATATCTTCTTCAGTAGTCTTGTTTAAGTTTAAAATTATGTGAAAGCTCATTGCCATATGTTCTAGAAAAATATTCAGTTTCCATGTATCGAGGTATTAGATTCATTGTTACATCTTATTTATGTATTTACCTTTTGACCCAGTGACCCTGTATGTTGGATCCTCAAGTTTTGAGTTAATGGTTAGATTGTTTTAGTACATTTAAACATAATTAGAAGGTTTAGAGTTTTGAAAATCCAACACAAATTTGCCCAAAATATGTGGAAAATTACCCATGGAGATCATATTATTTACTCTTATTGATGTAGTGAAGCTTTTGATGAATCAAGTAACGAAATTCTTCTAAAACATTATAGTACATTGTAGATTCTATTATACATGACATGTCAATGCAAAAACCCAAGAGATCAAGATTTAGTTTTTTTTCTTTCAAAATGTTAGGAGTTTGTGGGTGGGTTCATGGTTCAATGGGAAAGATGATGGCATGTTAGGCCACCTAGTAAGGTTCAATTTCCCTATGGTCATGTATAAACGTATGGGGCTAGGTGGGAGTCTGGTGATTTTGATGGAAAAGCATTGAATATTGTGGTCACTTAGTGCAAAAGGAGAGTTTGTGCTCAATGGTTTGTCTCTCAATCTATTTCACCATTGCATATCCCCTCTTTTGTGGTATGTAACCAATTATGGGAATTCAGAACTAAAATGAGAAATGGGGTGAGAGTGTTTTGGGCATTAATAAACATGAACACCTTTCATGTGTGTCTTAAGAGAATAGGAAGTGGGACAAATGAGAAAGGGCCTCCCTTTTTGGGTTTCTTGTAACATACATTCAGGTCAATTTTTATGCTTCTCCCAAGTTTTGAATTTAGAGTAAGCTATATAAAAAAAATGTCTAGATCTCTGTTTGGAGACATGATAATATTAGTTCATGATATTTCAGTATTTTAGCTTCAAACCAACTTAGTGTTATAACATGTGTTATGTGCACTTGTTTGTCCAAGAATCATTAATCATATGTAAGATTGATTATTGAACTAGCTATGTTGTACGTAGATTTGTGAAATACATTGCAGTTAGTTACAAGCTGGTAACCATGACCTTTGTATTTTGAAGGACTTGTATTAGCGATTCATTTGAAGAAAGGATTTTGTAGAGAAACATGGTAGGTATATTATGGCTATTTGACAATTAATGACCACCTAAAGTCCTTGCATTATGAATTAATGTTGCATATGGATCCCATCAAAGTTAGCTAACTTATAATCTAGGGCTCTATTGATGTTGGGGTTTGAATTTGGGTCACAACAATAGCCTTTCTCGACCACTATATGATAGCCTAATGGACAACATGAATACAAAAAATAAGTCCTTCTAAGATATAGCATGAAATTGTGGCCCAATATAAATAATAAGGGTGCACCTTCATATTATTGAAGATTTTTCCATAAGAATGTAGACTTACTAGTACAAGGAATATGCTATAATCCCATCATCTGTTAATACTAATGAAAATATCACAACCTGATAAACTATAAGTTGTGAATCATTAGGGTATGGTATTATCAATCATTTTAAGAATGAAGCTTGAGTTGATTATGTAGTGACAACCACGGCTTTGCAATCTACAATCCTACCTTGAAAGCTTCTTGCTTCTTGAAAATTTGGTTGTCTATCAATAGATGGCCATCCTTGTTAGGTCATAGGAGAATATTTAAGTGTTGAATCCTCTAAAGTAACCCTTCCTATTACTCAATTGGCTGGAAATGGAAATATTATATCTTGGATCACTAACTAGGGAATACAATCAACATATTTTTGCCTTTGTTCTCTTAGTTGTTTGTTTATTTTTTGAAATTATAGGTAGATTTGAAATCTTGGAGTTATACTCATTCGATGCTCCCAAATTTTTTGTTCCTGGTAGAGGATACATTTAAGTGTGGCCATTGAACTCTTGTGTATACTCGAGATACTTACTTCTACATGTCGTTCACTTCCTCAATTCAGTTGTCTATATGGTCAATGTTCAGATCAAATTTTGAGGAGGATAAATGGCATGGTGTAATATAAAATACAGTTTATAGGCTTCTTTCCCCATCAAATTCACTTTTGTACTCCAATTTTACTTGTTTCCACATGTAACAGAAACTAGGATATATACGCATCAATACCTGTAATTTGGTAACTATGTGTTTGAGTTTGGCTGGATATAAATGGGCGCACAAACTCAGTTGGCTAGATTTTTTTTTTCAAAGGAAAACCTCTTGAAGAAATTAAAGGGGTTTATTCTAAACATTCATTGATGGTATCCCTCATAAACCCATCGATAGTGTTCCTAACCTAAGGGGATTCAAATTGGTCCAAATTCCAAATTCCCAACAACATTAGCAACAATTGTTTGAACTAACCCCTTGGGCCATAGTTGAATTTATATGTGCCGGTTAGATCTAGCTTTTGGGTGGTTAAGAGGAGAATTTGTTATCCTAGTTACCTACGTTTAAATATTTCTTATGACATGTTTGTCCCTCATGGATTGATTGGGGCTAGTAAGTTATGAACTATCTCACTAGTGGCTTACGTACTTGGGGGTTCAATAATATGTGCCTAATATTTTTTAACCAAGGGGTTAGCTCAACTAGTTGTCACTAATGTTGGTGGTCATCTTGCTAATTCCATGCCATTAGGTCATAGGTTCAGTTACCTTGGGTTACGTGCACTATTATGTGTTGATGGTGTTTGCTAGGAATTACATCCATAAATATGGGGAAGAAACCCTTGGGTTTCACTGCAGGATTTTCCTTGGAAAATAACATAATTGGATTAATATATATAGTCCTATTAGGTACTATGTTGACATAACCTTAGATGTGGGAAAAATAGGTAGAGAACATTGTGATCATGTTGTGTTTGATCTCAAGAAATATTTTAGTGATTAGTTTAGGAATTGAAATGGAACATGACTGGAAGAAGAAAAAATTCTAACCGGAACTTGACACAACAAGCACATCTTATTTGTGTTAAATTTATTTTGGAAAATAGACATAAACGAGTATGAGAAATTACAACAAGGATATTTATATTATGTAACTATTGTTGAATTGTGTTTTGGTAAAATGATAACAACCACCTTGTTTTAGAAGAAATACACAACGAGATTCACACACACACACACATATCACATTAATGAGAAACGTGTAAAATTAACCATGAGTATTATAGGTTGTGCCCCTTTAGTTGAAAGGTTAAAGTTGAAAAACACTAAAAGTTGGTCTGATTTGGTTTGTTTGAATGCAAATATTCTAAATAAGAGTAGCTGCACAATTAAGTCCAATATTATTTGCAAGTTTGCACCGAGGGACAATACAATTTCATATGGCCAGTCAGATATCCAATGGTCAAATTTACATAATCATGATTCATTACCTATGACTATAAGACATATCCTTGATCCAGTTGTTTCAAAGTCCATTTACGTCCTTTTAGTGCCTTTTTTGTTTGTTTTTGGTCTACTTATTTTTCATTGCAGGTAGGAGATGAATTGCAAGTACAAAATACATATTATCTAAGATCTATATGAGGGTGTTGTGGAGATTGTACAGATACCCACATTGTTGACTTGCTTCACATGACATTTGTTGTTGATTTTGATTTTGATCAAAGTTAATAATATAAAGCAAGATTTGTTGGGAAACATAAGATCAACAACAAGATAAGATAAGATAAGATAATTGTATTAATGTCCAACAAATAACCAAAAGGGTAGGTCAATGGTTTGAAGGAAAAAAAATCAATGATAAGCTTCTACAAGAGTACCAAAGGATATCTAAAAACATAAAGTAATCTAAACTAACAAACACATGACAAAAATAAGAAAGAGAATGATCAAGTAATGATTAAAAGAAATAAGAGGAGTAGGGGCTATATATAAGAGTGAGGCCCTAGGTTAATATTAGTATCATAGTTGTAAATATGGGTAGAGGAAAAGGGAGGAGAAGGGGAACCCCTCTCTCCATTAGTGATTGAGAATGCACCAATGTAAATCCTGATATGAAGAATCCAAAGAGGACCCAGGGTTCCAGGATGTGAGATCCTAGGTGGACATCAACAATCCACTCAAAATTCTCACAACACATAAGGAAGTTGGAAAGCATCCAAGAATGGAACACTAATGGATAATTCTCTACAAGGGGTGCATTTGAATCTAGATGTCTCATAGAATTGAAACGCACGTTGTCCTAGTGGGATATGATATGAGATTTGTGACAAGCGTGAAGTATCATCAAATCCCTAGTGGGAAACAGTCTACTAACAATAGGTCTAAAGTAGATGTGGAGTTTCATTGGACTCTCCACATCACATATGATCATCTTCCATCAAGATCCCACATAATAAATGTGTAATCAATCTAACAAGGTTTGTCTCAAGGGTGCCTTGTAGAATCTATCTTTTGAGAGATAGTACCTCCCTTAGAAACAAATCTAGACATCTGTGTCATCGGTACATGAAGAAAGTAGTAAGGGATCCTCATATTTCCTATAGTGGCAATGGAACTTCCCTTTGATCTCATAATATACTAGGGACTAGAATATAAGGTGGTCCTATTATTTGATTCCCTATAGGTGAAAAATTTGATAGACCCTCTTAGACCTCAAAATGAAGTATGATTATTACTTCTCTCTCCTAACAAGCAATTATTATTCGTGTCTCCAACATGTGATATTTTTAAACCACAAAAGGGCACCTTATGCCAGTAATTTCTACTTTGATTTTGTGAGATATTTTGTTCTCTAATTAGCAAGAGTTGAGGTCCTTTTTAACCTTATTTTTGGCACCTTTTGGAGGATATTTTTAGTAGTTTTGAAGCCTAGTTTAAACCCAAGAAAGGCATTGGCATGATGAATGGTTCAACATAATGTTAGGATAATTATAGCTTTAGGACCCTAGAGAATCATTTTGGGTAAGTTGTGGTTGCAAGTTACAGTATGGGTTCACATATCCAAATGATAAATGAATCCTGGGATGTGAATCAAACCCTAATGAAAAAAACAACTCTAATATTTTGTGACTTTGTAGAGATGTTTGTATTCATGGACCCTAGAGAATCATTTTGGGTATATTTGTGGATGCAATTTATAGTATGGGTTAAAAGATATAAATGATATATGAATCATGTGATGTGAATCAAACCCTAATGAAAAAAAACAAGTGTAATATTTTGTGACTTTAAGCCACATCAAACAGAATTGATGCTGATAGTCTGAAGAAACAAGCCCATATTGTATGGACCACACTCTTTGCTGGTTATTTGTCAAACCATTAGTGTAACGAATTACAAATAAAAGGCATAAGTGCTACAAGTAATAAATGATTTGCAATGTAGACATGCAAGCAACCAAATGTCCCTATCCAACACACACATGGAGGGTGAAAGTAAGAGGGAAGTATTTTCATACTTGCATTAAAGTTGTTCATCATCCTATGCTAATTAATTTCTTAAATGCGTTTAGTACAATTGGATGGATAAGGTAGTTTGAATGGGTAATGAGTGTAACATCTAAGGGGATCATATTCATATGTTGATTAGTATTCAAACCCAAAAATAGTGGCACGTGTTGTTCCCATAAGTTATAGTGTAGGATCTACCCTAGACATTCATAATAACCAACAGACATTCTATGCCTTAATATAGAGCATCGTAGTTATAAAGTGAGAGGTATATAGATAAGATAAGATAATTTATTAATGTTTCACTAATGACCACAAAAGTTGGTCAATGGGATAGCTGAGTACAATGGCATTACAAAGAAACAACACCTAAAGGTATTCTATAAAATGTAAAATGTAGTAAGTAAAGTAAAGTATAATAGAGGATGGTATACTAAGGTCTATAGCTTTGTTAAAAATTTACCCTGAATCTCCTTATGGTTAGACTAAAAATTACAGTAAGTTTAATGAAATTAAGTCAACAATGTTGAAAACAATATGATCAAAGCTTCACTAGAAAGGTTGAGTGAGATCCCAAATTTGAACAAGCTTAAATTGGGAGTGCATGTCCATAATGAATGTGTGTTTCCCAAAAACGTGCTCTCTTAACAAGTAAATTGTTTCCATGCTTAAACGTTCCAGTGATTCTTGAAAATGTGCTTCTACTTAAGTTCATACCAAAAAATTCAAAGTATTTTGCAATTTGATTAAGGACAGATACAATAATAGCTTCCTAAGTAATTTATCAATAAAAAAGGTGTGTACTTTCAAAGAAAAATCTTATTCAATTGGAATCTTGGGACATTTCTCTTAGATTTTAGATGTGCTTTGTCTCAATTCATTATCATATTGCAACAATTTTTCATAATTTATCTTCCTAAATCAGTTGTACTTTGCATGGTGTTATTTGTACATATCCCTTCCATTTTCATGACCATCCATGTAGCACATTCTTAGCAGTAAGTGTATTTCACTTGAAGATTATGTCCAATATGATAATTGCAGTGGTAGGAGGAAAGAGCCATAAGAACACTTTTCATATATGTTTGTTACAAAAAAATAACTAATTTGTTACTAAAAAAATGGCTAATTTGTACCTTATTACAGTTGAAATAAAGTAAGGAAGAGCCATAAGCTTATTACAACACTAGCTGTGGTAAGGCACTAGTACATGTGAACATTTTTCCCACGGAAAATGGTCGCTATAGAAACATTGTTGTGTCGCTATAGTGATGAATAGGAGCCCATATTTTCCTGGAAAAATTATCGTCGCAGTAGCCACACTTTGAACATTGTGTCGCTATAGTGACATAAAAGAGATGACACATGGCGAGTCCCAAGGAGTAGGTATGAGACCATAGGGTCCAAAGGAAGAGTCATAGGGAGGTTCCTGAGTCATAGGTTGGATTCATAGGGTGGGTAAAAAGGAAGGCTGAAAAGTATGTTTCAAAGACATAGGTTATAATCTGAGGTCCCTAGGGCGTAGGTATGATGTCGAGTTTTCAAAGTGTTTTACTCCCAAGGATGAGTGCATAGGCTGGAAGGTCTAGTGAAGAATTATAGTTCAAATGATTTCTATTATACACGTTCATATCCAAACATGATAAGCATCTAAGAACCAACTCAATGGTCCTTACAACCCTCACTGTAAATCCCAGTAGAAGCCCATACCTCACTGGGTAAGCTCTTGGTCATGATTTATCTTCCTCACCTAACCAAACCGTACCATCCCATACCTAATTGAACTGATATCAGTCCAGATAGTATGAGCCATGAAATCCATTACAAGACAAGACACAACTGTATATCTATCCACTATCTATAACCGGGGTTGATTTCCAGGGTATGCAGTAGCAGGGTTTATAGGAAGTAGGTGAAGTATTGTTTGTATAAAAACATCCATCATAATTTATCGGTGGAGGGAAGATAGGAGCAAACACTAACTATATCTATCAATAAAATCATGACTACAGTTTATGGAGGGAAGATAGGAGTAACTCTCATACACGCAAAGCATTATATCTTATGCTAGAAAACGAGTTAATGGATTAAATGAAATCAGTTGACTTACCGAAGACATCTCTGCGGGAAAAAAATATACTTATACTAGATCCTGGTGTTGAAGATTCCTTAGCCTATGCTTTTCCTGATGTCTTAGTGACCTTCACCTTTGCTTATGGGTATTGATCTCAATCTGTTAATGTCCCTCTGTGTAGATTTTGGAGATGAAGGGGGTGGATAGCCTTGAGCATAGAAAACCCCCAAAGTTGGGATACCATTAAAATTGAGTTGAAGCCCGATGCCCACCCAATAAAAAACGATCTATAGGAAGAACTCGTACTACAAAATTATGTCAAACAATAAATTGATCTGTGTCTAGGGAAACTTAAGGGGTTCACCACACTCACAAGCTAGCTTTCTGGTTGTGTCAAGGAAGCAGTTCATTGAACGAACAAGAGTTGATTCCTCTCAGTAATAGGATTCTCAACCAAATCGCCCTGCTTTTCGTTAGAGCCTCTACCTCCTCTGTGCGTGGCCTATAGCTAGCTTTTTGGTTGTGTCAAGGAAGGGGTTCATTGAACGAACAAGAGCTTATTCCTCTCAGTAGTAGGATTCTCAACCAAATATCCCCTCTTTTGGTTAGCGCCTATACCTCCTCTATGCGCGACCTATAGCTAGCTTTCTGAGTGTGTTAAGGAAGGGGTCCGCTAAACGAACAAGAGATGATTCCTCTCAGTAGTAGGATTCTCAACCAAATCACTCGCTTTTGGTTAGCGCCTCTACCTCCTCTACGTGCAACCTATAGAAATATTTCTAGTTGTGTCAAGGAAAGGGTTCATTGAACGAACAAGAGGTGATTCCTCTCAGTAGTAGGATTCTCAACCAAATCAACTTGCTTTTGGTTAGCGCCTCTACCTCCGCTGTGTGTGGCCTATAGCTAGCTTTTTGGTTGTGTCAAGGAAGGGGTTCGTTGAACGAACAAGAGATGATTCCTCTCAGTAGTAGGATTGTGAACCAAATCACCCCACTTTTGGTTAGTGCCTCTACCCTTAGGTTTGTGATATCGAGTTGGAAATAAAATTCAAGGGTATTGAAATCATAAGGTACCACATCATGAAACATTGTTTATTCACCTAAAACTAACTTTAAACTTTTAGGAAGACAACCATAAAGAGCTACTAAAACATGTTAAATGTTGACAAGTTAAAAATTGCTCAGAATATGAGTTACATAATAAGTCAACAAGTAACAAGTTAAAAATAATACTAAGAAATTTTCAGTAGTTGTTAAATGTAATAGCCGTTAGAAAAATAAAATATATATATTCTATTCAAAATATTCAATTCAATACAATTAGGCAACCAAACTTCTATTCATTACTTCTTCCATAATAATCAATTTAAATAAGGTAAATGAGGTCGAGGATGAGGATGAGGTTGATTATGATGTCTATGATGACGATGACGATGATGATGCTAATGAGGAAGATGGTGAGGATGAAGAGGGCAATCATTATGATGATACTATTGATGATCATGATGATGCTTATGATACCATTGATGATCATAAAGATGAAGATGATGATGGTTGCGATTATTCTAATGACGATGAACATGATGAGGATTGTGATTATTCTAATGAGTACGAAAATGATGATGATGATGAAGATGTACATGGTGACGATGATGATGATAACATTGATGACGATGATGATTATAACATTGACAATGATGAGGTTGAGGATGAGCATGAGGTTGATTATGATGACGACGATGAAGATGGTGATGATGACAATGATGACGATGATGAAGATGGTGATGAAGATGATGATGATGGTGTTGATGATGGTGATGATGATGATTATGATGATGATGAAGATGGTGATGATGATGAAAATGATGAAGATGGTGATGACGATGACGATGATGGTGTTGATGATGGCAATGATGATGATGATGATGATGATGATGCTAATGAGGAAGATGGTGAGAATGAAGATAATGATGATTATCATGATACCATTGATGATCATAAAGATGAAGATGATGACAGTTGTGATTATTCTAATGAGGATGAACATGATGATGATCTTTGTGATTATTCTAATCAGTATGAACATGATGATGATGATGATGATGATGATAACATTGATGACGATGATAATTATAACATTGACAATATTGATGAGGTCGAGGATGAGGATGAGGTTGATTATGATGTCGATGATAACGATGATGAAGATGGTGATGACGACAACGATGATTGTGTTGATGATGACAATGATGATGATGATGGCGATGACGATGATGAATATGAGGATGATGATGATGGTGATGACGATGATGATAATGGTGTTGATGATGGGGATGATGATGATGATGATGATGATGATGATGAGGAAGATGATGAGGATGAATATGACGATGATTATGATGATACCATTGATGATGATGATGATTATCATGATACCATTGATGATCATAAAGATGAAGATGATCATGGTTGTGATTAGTCTAATGAGGATGAACATGATGATGATGATTGTGATTATTCTAATGAGTATGAACATGATGATGATGATGAGGATGAACATGATGATGATGATAACATTGATGACAATGATGACTATAAAAAGGATGATATTGATGAGGCTGAGGACAAGGATGAGGTTGATTATGATATTGATGATGAAGATGGTAATGACGACGATGATGAAGACGATGAAGATGGTGATGACAATGATGATGATGGTGTTGATGATGGCAATGATGATGATGATTATGGTGACGATGATGAAGATGGTGATGATGATGATGAATATGGAGATGACAACTATGAATATGACGATGATGACGATGATGAAGATGGTGAAGATGGTGATGATGACAATGATGAAAATGGTGATGAAAACGATGATGATGGTGTTGATGATGGAAATGATGATGATTCTGAGGAAGACAATGAGGATGAACATGACGATGATTATGATGATACCATTGATGATGATGATGATGATTATGGTACCATTGATGATCATAAAGATGAATATGATGATGTTTACGATTATTCTAATGAGGATGAGCATGATTATGATGATGGTGATTATAACATTGATGTTGTTGAGGATTATAACATCGATTATCATGACTCATCATCAATATCATCATCATAATATTCTTCATCTGACTCAACATTTGTATCATCATTTGGTCCAGAATCGCTATCATTGAAAGGATCACTCATATCAACATCATTTTTGGTTATATATTCATCATTAATATCATCATTGAGTACTAAATCATCTACTACGTCATTTGGATGATCAAATTCTTGATCAAATTCTTCATCTGACACATCTACAGCGACCAACTGCTCATTATCTGCATCAACTTCTTCTTTGACATTGTCTTCTTTCTTTGCATTATACTTGACCAATCTTCCTCTTGGATCATATCTAACAATGTATGACCAACCCGCTTTACCTGGCACCTTTAAGTAAAAGACCTGCTCACATTGACTTAAAAGAACATAAGGTTATGTATCTGGTTCAAGTTCCCTTCTATTAACCATGGTAAATCCATTGGCATTCTCAATAACAGTTCTTTCAGTATCACATTCATACATTCATATCATGTACCATTTGACCTCAAACAGAATTATTTTAAAGGAATTAAAGTCACACTCAATTATATCTTCCAAATAACCATAGTACCTATTTTCATATACTTATGGATGCTTGTCACTTCTAGAGGAAACATTAGTGACTTGAAAAACTACAACTATCCCACAATCTAATGTTTTATTCTTGTCATCCAACTTTTTTATGCAAAATTTACAACCATTGGACCACATAGCCTTGTGATATATCAACTGCATCATGCTCGACTTAGTAAATAAATATATAAGAAGAAATAAACAAAAGAAATACATTTGTATGATGGGAAGCAACAAAAAAAATGATCAGGGTAAATATACTTGCCTTTTTATCTTTTAAACCACATGCTAAATCAATTTCCCTTTGTGTAAGTTCATCGGGATATTCTTCTCGATGACAATGCATCGTTTTAATCAATTTACTCATCCCCTCCCATGATAAGGTACCATATAATTCTATACATCATTCTATCCATAACTCCATCCAATCAAGATCGTTTGCAATGTATAAATGTACTGCATCCCACACGAAACCAACTATACAAAAAAATAACAATTAAGAATTGTAAATTAGCTATCATTAAAGGAAATTAAGTTTACCTTAAAATACTTATGGAATAATAAAAATTACATGAGTAAGATATATATGAAAATGAAAAATTAATTGTATAATAAATCAAATCTACACCATCTAATTACCTTTTACTTTCCTTGTTCTACCTTTCCCTAACAGGACCTCCCCTTCAAATTTGTTGATGGAGTTGACATGCCAAATGTGAGGCATATTGATATTTTTTGCTAAATTTGGAAGATACTGACTAATGTACACCATGGATTGATATACCATATATCCCTGCACAATAGAACCCCCAGGACGTTCTCTTTGTCTAACAAAAGACTTCAATGACTTCAAATGTCTTTCCACCATCCACATTGATCTTGTGTGTACAGGTCCACACAATTCAATCTCCTCAACTTGGTGTATGATGTAGTGTTCTTGTGCATTGAAAAATCCTGGAAGTAAATACTTATGCATTTGACACATTAGATGGGAATTTCTCTCTTACAATACCTAATATCTTCTTTATGTATTTCTTTATATTAAAGCCACCTACAAATTATGCAAGAAAATAAGTGATCAACAATATTGAGGCATATATAGTAAAGTTCCAAGCTGTAAAACACAATACGTCAATAAGCTATGCAACAAAGTGAACACACATTTTCATGCATATAAATTGTTACTTACCTCATGTATTTACCAAGATCAGATATAACTTGTTTTATGTTGTCGTCAAATCTATCTAGGAGAGATAGAGGTATAACGTACTGTAACAAAAAACAGATCATTATTTATTTCCAAATAAGAGACAACAATTACTAAAAATATGTACTAAATGGAAATTATATACGTAAATAATTACCTTAATGAATGTATGTCAGTGATGAGTTTTAACGCCACCAAAATCCCCTTTTTTCATTAAGATAATTTGTATGTTCGACGAAAACCCCATCGGAAACCTTATTTTTTGAATGACCTCTTTTATATCATTGCTTTGTTGATATGCCAATAACCATGGAAGACTAATATTTTGGTCCCCCTCTCCGACATTGAAATTAATTACACTTTGCAATGTGTGATTGGCTTCTACAATGCCACTACAATTTTTTCCAATTTTATCTTTGTCAGTACTTCCATCTAGGATTCACCATATCATTTATGTTACATTCTTCCCGGTATGCATTGTATTGAACAAATGATCTATTTGTAGGTGCTCGTAGTAAGGAAACCTACTGAATTGTATTGAATAACTCTTCATTCCTCGTGGAATCCCATTCATTCCTTCACAACAGACAATATTAAACATAAACGAAAACACATTAACAACAATTCATGACACCCAGGTAGAGAAAATTGAATAAAAATATAAAATTCATAATATTACATATTTATATGCTACATATACAATTTGCATACCATGATGATGTCTATTATATTCCAACTTCCATAGGCCCAGGTGTCATTCTTCATGGTTTTTTCCCATTCTCTTATCTACCATTGAACTTTGTTTTCTCGGTAGTTCGATACCTATGGTTCTTAGGGAGGAAGTGCTTGTACTCATAAAACACCTCCTTTCCTAAACTTCTTGAATGACGATATTTTATCCTAAGACCACAGACTGGACATGTAAATTTGACCTTTGTTTGAAGACCTGGAAGATATATGTATTAATGTTATATAAGCATCAAAAGATTATTAATTTAAATAAAAATGCTTGATATTTACCTTAAAATATATATTAATTTAAAGTGCAACATAAATTTACATACCACAAAAATGTGTTAACCCAGGAGCATCATGAATTGTCCATGCAAGTATTCCATGGAACTGAAATTGTTTCTTCCCTATTGGTCTAGAGATGTCATACATAGTGAATCCAACCCATAACTTCAATAGCTCAACGATAAGAGGCTCAATATATAAATTCATATATTTGTTGGTACTTACCTAATATTTTATTAAACATACAATGCTATTTAGGTATGTGTCCCAATATATAAAAGGTTTTCTCATGCAACAATGAAACAAAGAAATGAAATAATATAATTACTTTAAAAACAATACCTGGAATAATCATTGCCAACATTGTGTACTCTCTCTTTATCGACATCCAAGGAGGAAGGTTATTGTTTATGACGAAAACATGCCACACTGAGTAAGTGGAATGAAGCTCTCCAAATGGATTGAAACCATCAACTGCAAATGAAATTCTAACATTACGAGGTTCATCTTTAAAAATTGTCCATTTTTTCTTCAATGTTCTTCAATGCAGGACCATATGTAGGAATTTGAAGAACACCATCTTCACTTATGTTCTTTGCATGGTAATCCATAAATTGTGCTATACTTTGGCACCTGAATAGTCGTTGGAAGCGTGGAATTATGGGAATATAACGAAGAACTTTGTGAGGAACCTTTTTTGTTACTTGATCAATTCGATATATACTAATTTCACATTGTGGGAATTTGTTTTTTGATGCATATTGTCCATAATATATAATATGATCATTAGGACATGCGTCAATAGCTTGATATTCCATTCCAATTTCTTTCATAATCAAGAATACCTCTCGACATGTGCATGGTAAATTATTTGATGGTAGTAATAGAAATTCACCCAACAGTCTACAACATCGACAAAAAAATGAAATGTAAACAATATAAATCATAAATATTGCTTATCCTTAGTTTATGAATTAATTAACACTAAAAATAGAGGAAAATAGTGAACTTTTCATACCATGTGAAGATGCAATTAATACATTACATACCTTAGGAGCTGTTTGAAACGAGTGTTTGATAAACCATTCAAAACTTTCAAGTTCACCAACAACAATATAGCAGATACAATATTTTTTATTGAGCCTTCATAAAGAGGTTCTTGGGACTTCTCGAGTAGAGGAACATCATGAATATCGTGGAGGTTGTCCTCATCCAATGGAGAAAATGTGTCTTGGATCAATCTATTTATATCATCTTCGTCATTTGTATCAATAACGTCATCTTTGTCCGTAGGATCATTAAGAACTCGATTTTCAATATTATGATCTCCATGTTCCTCACCTTGTAAAGTAGTATTTCTACTATCATTATGTGGAAAATAACTCTCTAAAGGTTGACATTTAGGGGGCATTGTCTTTATAATTACAAATAATGTAATAACATAGTGTATAATATACAACACATATATTTAAAATGATAAAAAAATTGTGAATACATGATCTGTATTATTACAAGAAGTACATTATGTAATGAATAACGTCTTACCAAGGGACGATATTCAAACCCCCCTTTAGCATGCCCCTTCTCCTTACAATGTTTCTCAGCACTTTTTCTTAAAATTATTCTCGTTCTCAAAACCCTGCAATAATTGCAAGGGAAATAACACTTTCCATCGCCCTTAGCCTCCAATGCTGCCTTAAACTCAACATACCTCTTATTATTTTCTCCCTAAGTATATTTCTTTGACATTCTAATAGCCTATAAGAACCAAAAAAACTCAATCAATGTATAAGTAAATTAAATAGAGTATATATATACATATATATATATATATTAAAGGAGAGAGAAAATTAAAGGACGTGACATGGAAAGTGACAAATCTAATTAGTAAATCCAAGTTGACTTTACTTCGATATGTTACATATCACAAACACCACTCATTTCCAAATTATTAAGGAATAAGTTAGTATGGGGGTCTATTCTTACCACCAACCACTTTATTTTCGATATTTAGTGATAAAATTTAAATCCCTCCCACCCCCCAACGGTTATGTTCTCCCAAGTTAGGAAACATGATTTCTCACAAGCACATGGGATCACAATTCTTAAATGATTTTTCACATAGGATATTAGTTACCACATGCTAGTTTACCCATCTAGAAATAAGAAACTAAACAAATAAAACATTTCAAAAGCAATGATGTTGTTTACCTAATTAGTTCATCTTCATCTTTTTTTAATCAGACAATGATTAAGAGACCAATCCTTATGACATTATATTTACTCATTGGAAAAAAATTAGTTCACTAACCACAAAACTCAATCCAAAGCTAAAATTTTACAAAGATTTTGAAATTGGATAAATTTCATGATGATCTAACCATTTTATCTATTTTAAATAAGAATATATAGTATTACCTAAAACACCCATTATTCTAAGACGAACCCATTATTTATCATGTACCTTCCCTAAAAAAATTATAAACTCGATCATGATAAATTCAAATCAATATCTCTTAATCAGCCATCTCTTGCCATGTTGGTATTGGATGTGTTAGTAGTGAGGAGAAAATTAATAGTCGACTCACTTTATGTATGACTCTACACATTAAAGAAGACAAATAATTTAAAAATACTAACCTTGAAATCAAAGGAGATCAAAAATTCGATGTGTTAAACCAGTACCAGACTCTTGAAATCACATATCGAACAATCAATAGAAAAACTATTGCAACTATAGCAAAAAATTAGATGAAATATTTATTAATAACATGTATTTATAGATCAATGATAGTGGCGGTTATAGCGAAAATGCACAACGATCAAATTTCAACAATAAGAAAAATTCAATGACCGTTATTGTGATGACCGTCGATTTGCAAGTGTTTAGAGTTCCGTCGCTAGAGCAACGAACGTGTGTCTTCATCGCAATAGAGACGAACTTTCGTCACTATAAAGACGAACAGTTATTTACGTCACAATAGTGACGATGATCGAGGTCCAAAATAGTTTCTTTTCAAAAAAATTATCAATTTATCCATGAAATTTTCCATTTTAACTTATTCGTGGCAATATTTCGTGGAACTTTTGATCCATATGTACTAGTGAGGTAATTGCCCTCCCTATTGATACTTTATTTTTTGTATAATATGAGTAGTGTTTTCCCTTAAAAAAACAAGTACCTTCTTTATTCCACAATTGTGTTCCTGAAGGATTATTGAGGTAAAATCTACCGACGTTTCCTTTCAAATATTTAATACAACACACAAGCCCTAAGCCTTTCTAGAGGGTTTAGGGTTGGATTTTTAGTTGTCCTTTGTTGTAGTATGATTCCTGACAACTTTATTTGGCTCTACATCATCAAGATCCATTGTATTTGGTCCTAAATGTGAGGTGGGTGATTTCTGACCTATAGGATAGATGGGTTTGTTATCTTCTTAGTATGTAGACCATTCAGATTTCCTATAGGATGCAATTTTTCCCATCTAAGGCCTAGTTGGCCAAGAGTGGGATTTTGCAGGGTATTTTCCCTCATTGTCATCACTTGGAGATAGTGAAGCACATCTTTTGGGAGTGTCGATTTGCTCAGAGTTGATAGCAGTATTTGCAAGTTAAATATTCAATTCTATTTTAGGGAAAGATCTCTTGGTATGATTCCTTGTAGGGTGATTGATGGTATCTGGTTCACTCTACTTTTTTAGGGATTTGGCATTGCTTGAGGGTGTCTACTTTAATAATTCTATAGAAACTTAGGTGTAATCCTATTTTGAGCATGATTTTAGATCATTGTCTGTTTTTTGTACTTTGTGGCATGATGAGGTATGCCATCAACTCCTAGCCAAGGGCACTATGTTGATCAACGATGCTCAATCCTTAGACCCCTTCACTTGTTCTTATTTTATATTTGTTTTAGTTACATTATAGAATTAGTTATGAGGTCCATTATATATACCTTTCCTCTTTTTCTTTATTGATTGTAATTAATTTTCTGTAAATATAAGAGCTATTTTACCAAAATAAAATATTTAAAACAAACTTTTTTTTACCATGATGAAAGGTTGCATATTATCGGTGTTACACATGTACACGTCCCTAAGGGTAGGAAATGTGTTTCAATGCCCCCACACGTATCGAAAACTTGTAAAATACATTGAAATGCCCACCCACATCCCCTTTTGAAGGAAACTCAAGGATACTCATAAGGAAAACGTTTCCCTCCTAAAAATGGCTTCCCCACATTTCCTTTGACAGTTTTTTACCAAAACATAAAAAAATTGATAAATGATAAAGGGCCACAATGTCCACTATTTTCCTTCTTAGTATCCTCGATTTCATTTTGTTTTCCAATATGGCTATATTTCTAAATTTGTTTTATCATTTATAGCTTACGTATGATTATATTTCATTTTATTTCACTTGATGTATGTTGTAAACTTGTATTAATCTTTATATTATAAAATTAAATACTTTAATATAGTATGCTCCAAGTTTCAATTTTTATGTATTCTAATATAAATTTGGTAGTATTCCTGGTGGGGTCCCCTATATCGAATACCCTGATGTACCCTTCAATGTTTCCTTAAATTTGGATGGGTACTTCCGCATATGTCATTTCTGCGTTTCCTCGCTCCCACATCCTGACGTCCCGAAAACTTGGGGGAACATTGCATATTATTTATGTTTTTATTTAGAGGTTATATTTTATAGATTGTTTGATTTGATTGAGGAATTTTTTTTACTACGCGTAGTTAATTTGAGATCATTTTATCATAAGCCTTATAATAGGTGTTTTAGGGATTCCATTAATATAGTGTATGGTGTGAATTCTAATTGACATTATATATTTGGCTTTGATTAAGAAATTTCAGGGAAAGATCCAACTAATGTAAAACAACCAAATGATTTTCTACATCATCTAGAAAAGGAATTCTCTACTCAATATCAAAATGGGATCCTTCATGGGAAACACATAATATACAATGAGGAGGTTCTTCAGAGGAAATCATCCATCTTTGTTTTGGGAATCAGTGCAAAGCAACATACTAGAAAGGTGCTCTTATAGAGAAGAGTGACAATGTAGAACATATTTTTGTTAGATATCATTATTCACAGTGACCTTTGCTATGTGAAACTAGATATTTATCATCTGAACTTATATATGGCAGAGGTACCTTAAATATATTTGATGTGAAAGACTTGTAGGTTATGGGTCTCATTGTTTTACCATCTTCTTGTTTCATACAAAATGCAAATAAATGGTGTTTGCTTTTTGTAGTTGCACAATGTCAAGAACTCCAAATATTATTAAAAAATCCTTTTAAGAAAGGGATTATGGTATAGGTGCAAATCAACACAAGACTATGTTTTCTGCTTTTAACTTTTATCAGTTGTGGGATAGTATTCTCCACTTGCTAGTCACAATAACTACTATGTAAGATGGACTGTCCTCCATAAAACATCAAGATCAAAGTGTAGATTAATAGTTATCCAATGAGCAAAAGATTGATGCTTGCAAATTTGCTTCCCTTTTATTAGTAGTGCACCATATCTTTCGATAAGCTTTTATCTTTTGGTGTGAATCCATCCCATTAATGTGAGCAAAGTTGATCTTTGTTTTGGAATCCCGTGGGGGTATTTTTGAGTGACAAATATTTATTTATGTTAAAATTGCACTTAAACAAAGGTTAGTGGCATGGGTGTATGATACCCATCATCCCGAAATTCCTACAAAATTGGCCAAATATGGACTAATTATAGTTAGAATTACCATCGATATGGTAGGAAATATAATCAGCTTGACATGCCACCGACTTTTACCAATAGCACCTGCATGGATTTTACTTTTGTCAATATCACTTGGAAGGAAACTGCTTCTACTTCCATGAATAACATTTTGAGGGCTTCTACTTTAACCAATAACATATGTGGGGCACTTTCATTTTCAATTTTGTAAGAGTTCAGACCTGCATAAGCAACTTTGCATGTGTTCACAACTTCAATAAAAATTTAAAGAAGTTTACGCTCCATTATTGGCTTGTGTTTCACAAACAACGTTATTGTTATGCATAAAACTAATAGACAATATCAATATTGAGACAAAGAAGCTTATTTTCACTTCATGACTAATATGACATTTTACATGTATCATGTGGTCTTTGTGGCTTTGTATCTTTTTTACTATTAAGAAGCTAGCACTAGAGAGATGTTAGAGATTCAAATTCATAGCTTGCACTTGTTCAAATTTACACTTATACTTGGACTCTTGGGGCATTGTAATGTTGCTTCAAATACAGATTTTTTGGAAAGTTCTCAACTTTTAACTTAAGAGGCTATATACATTCATTTATCCAAAATACGGTTAAACCAAGTTTTCATATTTATGAGGTGTTAAACTTGGCTAACCTTATCCTTGTGAGATAGAATAGAAGTTAACAAGAGGATTTGTTGGCCTATATAATGTCTTTGTCTGTGAAGGTAAGTGACATGCATTAATGATGAGGAAATAAGAGCCTTGTTGGGAAATAATTCTAACCAAGGAAGTGATTGGACAAATTCCAAGGAAATTGGTCACTCTGGTCACTCTATGATCTGGATTTATGTGAGAAGGAAATGAAAATATCATATATATGTTCACACACAGAGATATATTGCAATAAACATGACGATACAATAAACTCGGTTTCTATTAAAAAATGATTGAAACTGAACAAACTGTAAAATAAAAGAAGCTGGAATGGTGGTAGTTATATCTATGAGAAGAGATGTGGCAACTACACTCATTCGTGACAATATGAATACAAAAGGAGGCCGAAATGGATTATTTATCATCAGTATGAGGGAAATAATCCTAAACATCCAAAATCATGTCCCTAGAATATAAACCGTCATAAATTTTGCGGCCCCAAGGTGGTTAGTTAAACAATCAATTTCCCAGGGTCGTAACTTTTGCAGACGATCTCTGTTTAGGGTGCTCGATAGTTCGTTGGAAAGATATATCTGAGGAGTACAATAGTGGATTGTGCCTAGACTTCAATATAATGATATTGTTTTGGATACAGCAGGAAACATCATTTAGGGACTCAAAATGGCCCCAGAAGTTCAAGACCAAAAAACAATAGAAAATTACTACAAAATTTTCATCTTGGGAAATTGTTTTAAGCCAGTGGAATAGGTGGGCAGCCACATATATCCATCTAGATCATTCCTCACCACTTTGGAAGCAATGGTCTCCATTGCATTAAGTTACCCCATCTAATGGAGAAACTTCTGTTGAACTTGACTCTTAGTAAGCCACTTGCCATGGTTGAGTAGTTGACTTGATTTGACAACTCGATACAGTTGGATCTTCTACTGGAGAGTGCCCTTAACCTATGTGTCCATGATTTGATATGTAATTTATTATTCCAAGTAGTAGGGGTTGATCTCTTTAGGTGTCAACTACTATGCCACCTTTGATGTGTCTGGAAATGGTGGAAGATATGGGTGAAAGAGCTCTACATTGAAAATTGGGTGCAAGCCAAGGAAAATGGGGGAATGCTTAATTTGAAGGAATTCTCACCGAATGCCTTGGTGATGGTGTACAACCCATATCGAACTAGACAAAGATTGTGATGGGATCCTATGAGCCTCTCTTTCCGCAAATGCAACCAAACCTTATCACCCACTTGGAACTTGTGTGGAACTTAATGTTGGTCATGTCACTGCTTGAAATATCATGGACTTGTTGGAGAATGTTTTTGATTCATTCAACAAATATAGTGGCCTTATCAACCTCAGTATGAGCATGGGTAGATTCCTCCCATGTGGATGTAATGGGTAGAGCTACATCAATTGGGACCTGTGGCTGGAACCCCAAGCACACCTAAAAAGGGTTGTGTCTAGTAGAGCTATGCAAGCTCTCATCCCATTTGAAGGGATGTTTATAATTGTACATTCTCATAATATGCACAATCATCTGGTTAACTACCTATGTTTTTCCATTAGTTTGGGGGTGGAAGGAAGTCAATTTGGTGAACTTGGTATCCATCAATGACCATAGGTTGAACCAGAAGGTGCTAAGAAGCCTGCTATATTGATCTAAAATTATAGTCAATGGAAACCCAAAATGAACCCAAACACGCTCAAAAAATATCTTAGTAGTGGCTTTGACGAATATGTTCTTCTTGCAAGCTATTAAAATGGCCATCTTAGAGAAGTGATCCACGACCACAAATACATAGTCATTACCATATTTGGTTGAAGGTAGTCCTGACACGTAATCCATGGAGATGGATTCCCATGGCCCAGTTGGAGTAAGAAGAGGGGTGTATAATACCTGCTTCTTAAAGACAGGTTTCACGATGGCACATGCAATGTAGGATCTAATATATCGATCAACATCTTGTTGGACCTTAGGCCAATAAAATACTTCTGCAATACCACCATTTTCTTTTCGATGCCAAATTTCCTTGACTGTAATGTGCTTCCCAAATCAACTTTGCACATTCACTTGAAGGAATACAGAGATCATGACCCAGGTGTCAAATCAATCCTTCATGGAGAGGAAAGTCTGCAACTAGTGTGTCTGCACATAAGGATTTATAGATGAAAGCGAATTTGGGATCATTGTCATATAGTTAAGGCCACCCTGAGGTCTCATGTCCACAAGAGTTGAGAATTGTGGTCAATGCCGCAAGTTGAGGTTGACTAATCCAATCGGTGACTCAATTTGTGTTTCCCTTCTTATATTTAATGTTCAGGTGGAATTGTTGCAAGTAGGTGGACCGCTTTAGGTGGTGATCATTTTGTAAATTTCCTTGGGTCTACATTAACTGCAGTGGATTTTGATTAGTGTGGATGACCATCTCTTTTCCTAGGTTGTAATGCTTCCATTGTGACAGGGTTGGACATTTGAATACATTTCCTTGTCATAGGTGGGGTAATTGTGAACTGTATCTAAAATTTTATCACTATGATACGCCACTAGATGGAAGATCTAGTAAGATAATGATGGGTTTCGAATGTAATCATTGCTTCAACTCCTCAAATGATTGTTGTTTTATCTTGGACCAGACAAACTTGGCCTTAGATACCCCTTTGGTCACCTGGCTAAGGGACCAAGCAATATTAGAGAATCCCAACACAAATTTGTGATAGAAGTTGGAAAGGCCTAAGAAGTTGTGAAACTCTATGAGAGTTTTCAATATCGAAAAATCAGGATTGGCTTGGATCTTGGCTGGATCCACATTCACACCATATTTGTCCATTATGTATCCTAGATATTGAACCCTCTCCATGCCAAATGAGCTTATCTACAGATTGGCATATAAATTGTGTTGTCGTAGGGTGTTGAGAACCCAGTGGATATGTTTCAAATGTTCTCCCGTGTTCTTTTGTAGTTGAGGATATCATCTAGATATACAAACACAAAAAAATTGGTGAATGGATGGAGAATATAATCCATAATCCTCATGAAGGTTGTTGGAGAATTCATCAAGCCGAAAGGCATGACCAACCACTCAAAAAGACCTTCTTGATATTTGAAGGTAGTCTTCTAAACATCGATCTGCTCAATTGGCATTTGATGGTAACCAGACTTCAGATCATTTTTGTTAAAGGTCATCAATCTGTGGAATGGGTTTTTTTATTATGGAATGTGATCTTGTTTAGAGATTTGTAATCAATACAGGGTCACCATGTCCCATCTTTCTTTTGTACTAACACAACTGGGTTCCCACAAGGTCAGGGGTTAGGTTGAATGTTCCCCTTTTGGATTAATTCTTGAATTTGGCACTTGATTTCTTCATTCTCCATGAGGCAACACCTATATACTAGTCCATTCGGTAAAGGTGCCATGGGGACTAAATCAATTGATTGCTTGACTTGGAAATGCAGCGGCACCACAGTAGGTGTGGTGAAGATGTCTATGTATTCTTCCACTATGTTTTCCACATGCTTATTTTATGTGGAGAGACCCCATGTAAAGGTGGTAGTTTTGTTGTGATATTTTGTTCCCCTTCAAAATGAATCATAAAGAGGACGAATTTCCCTATCTGGAATATTACCTTCCTACAGTGTTTAGTTGTGATGAGAGACAATGTAGAAGTGGGAATTGTCTCAGGTATCCTATACACTTGATTCCACAAAGTAATAATGACACTGTGAATTCTAGACTCGTACACAACATGGTGTTTCCACATATATGGTTGTCCTAAAATAACATCACAAACTTCAAGCAGGGGGAAACATCTCATGATACCTCATCTTTGAAGGGTTTAATGTTCTAGGATACGTGGAATTGTTGACTGGCGTGGATGAATCATCCATAGCTCATCCAACATATCGTGTATGGTTGGGGGTTTGGAATCATCAATAGATTCAATATTTCAATGACCTAGGATGATATGAGGTTCTTCTCACTACCATTGCCAACAATGAAATGCAGCGGGTTCCCCTGCACCCACAATTGTGAATGAAAGAGGTGATCCCCTTCTTATGGCTCCTGTGGTTCTTTTGGTTGGATATTTGGGGTTGTAATGGTGGTATTAGGTTCTGCATCAATGACATGCTTTCCCTTTTCTTTTTATGATTCATATTTTGAGACATAGTCCGATTCTGGGGTATTTGTCTCATCCAACAATGATTGTTTTGAGCAGCATTCATCAGTGTTGTTCCAGGGGATTTTGTGGATCTTACACCACTTTCTGGTGTCCTTCTTCAATTTCCTATTACCCTTCTTTTCCTATGGCTTGGGCTGGTTTTCAAATTTTTGGCCATCCTTGCTCTATATTTTGCTTTGTGAGTTAGGGATACCTTTTCCAAGATTTTGTTATTGATTTGCAAACCCAAACTCCCACTTATTATTATGCTTGAACTTTTGCTCAATCTTGACAACATATTTATAAGCGACTCCGAATGCAGATATGTCCAGGAAATCCATATATGTCTTAATGTACCTATGAATCCCACTACAGTACTTTAGGACAAAGTGCAATTTGGGTTCATTCATACCCAGTTTTTGGCACAGGGTATGGAATATATTGGTAAACTTTGTCACTGTCTAATCTCTTTCCTGGTGCAAAGTTGTCCACCTGGTGTATTGGTCATCATAGTTTCCAACAGGGTAGAATTCCTCTTTGATGGTATCGATAAAAGCCTAAAAAGTGGGTTCCATCCCTAATATTCCAGTCTCATCTCTTGAATTCCTCTCGCATTCCCTGTTCCACTAGGATTTGATCTAGGGAAGGGATTTAAAAAGTGCAAAGGTGATCTTTTCGCTATCAATTTTTTTTTAAACAGAGAAGTAACTTTGTAATAGACTTAACCATTTCTTCAAAGCATTTTCATATATATTTCCTTCAAATAAGGGGATGTCAAAGTTAACTTGTACCTTAAAGAGAGTCACACCTCTGAAATGGCTTCTCATTGAGTTTGCATCCATTGTTGTCAACATTCATCGAAGGATCTGGGGAAAATTATCCATCATCTCATTCCTTTGTCGCACAAGGGATACCTCAAGAAACAACTTAATAGGATCTCCTGCTCCTTCGTCTCTCTTTTCTTCTCCCTCCATGTGATGCTTCTTGGGTGACAAGACTGGATTTCCCCAAGCTCAACTAATTCGAGACCCAACTCTCGATATTCAGATCGAGTCTGGAACATGCATTGAAAACCACAAGAGCAGAAGGCTCTAATACCATTGATCCAGATTTAAGTGAGAAAGAAATGAAAAGAGCATATATATGTTCACACACATAGATATATTTCAATAAACACATATCTATTAAAAATGATTGAAACAAAACAAATTGTAAAATAAAAGTAGATAGAATGGTGGTAGCTATATCTCTTAGAAGAAATGTGTCGTCTACGCTCATTTGTGACAAGATGAATACGAGGAAAAAATGGCATATTTATCATAAGTATGAGGTAAAGAACCCTAAACATCCAAAATCCTAACCCTAGAATGTGAATTGTCATAAAGTTTGTGGCCCCAAGGTGGTTAGTTGAACAATCAACTTCACCAGGTCATAAATTTTGCATACGATATTCATTTAGGGCGCTTGATATTCCATTGGAAATATAAGTTTGAGGAGTACAATAGTGGATCATGTGCATACCATAGTATACAAGTATCGTCTGGGTCGCATTGGGACCAAAAAACACATCTTTTAGGGCCTCAAAATGGCCCCAGAAGTTCAAGACTCAAAAAACAATAGAAAATGACAAGAAATTTTCCAACATGGGGAATTATTTTGATCCAGTGGAATAGGTGAGTGACCACGTATATCCATCTGGATCACTCTATAAGTGATAAGTTCCCCAATTATTTGAGCTGATATGAAAATATATGCAAGGAAATTTCCCTTCCTAGGAAGGATGTTCTTATTTGGGAATTTTAAGAGCAAGATGGTGCTATTACATTTTTTAGCATCCAAAAAACATAGAGAACCATGCCAAGAGGTAAGAAGCAGATGGAATTTATACACACATTAAAGGAAGAGTAGGTGAAACATCACCTTGTTGAAGAATAGTACAAAACGATAAATTGGAATAATCCCAAAAGGATAATATTCTAAAGAACTTGAATTGTAAAGGAAAACAACCAATGAAAAACTTGTCAAGAGATGAAAGTCCCTCAAGAAAATGAAAAAATGTTTTCGTTGTTGTTGTGGAAATAGAATAAGAGGTTTATGAGTTGTTAGTGGGACTTAAGGATATTCTAGGTTTGAATGGGAATCAACATGATTTGGTAAAGTATAGAGTCATGAGAGAACCAATCATTATATGATCAGGAGGTACTAGACCGTTTACCTTCAGTTGACATTAGAGAGTTGGAACCCTTATACAAGCTTGGCGGTAATCAATATTTATTAGTGCAAGCCTTCAAACTTGATTCAAAGGTGGTTTTGATATAGATGTAGTGTAAAATCGACATTCATGTTCAGAGACTAGTGGAGATAGTAGTTTAATAAGTGAAGATTGAATGTTTTTCTTTTAATATGAAATGGGTTGCCTCTAAAATAAGCTACACCAAAGGATTGGTGAATAGGTATGAGTTGTAATTGTCTATGCATAAAGCATGGAGATTGATTTAATATACATCAATGTGCAATAATATGCACGAAATTGTTGTAATTTATGATGGGTTCAAAAGAAAGCTTAATCGTTAACGTAGTGGCACCGTATTTTTAGTTTTTCTATGTATGCAAATATATCATACAAAAACAAATATTAAGTGTGATATAATTTGACAAATGGAACCAGTTTCTAGAGTGAGTTTGGGAATGAAGAGGCTTGCACATGTAATATGCAAAAAAAACTAATTTATTTTGGGTTAGGGATTGACCAATATCTTGTGTTCTTTGCAAATTGCAAGTACAGCAGAAAATTTTTCCAATAGGACTATATAATGAAAGGCAACAAGGAAACAATGCACATAATTTTGTTCCCTTCACTTTGAAATGGTTGCCATTATGTTTTGGACAAGTAAGTTGTACATGTAAATATATTTTAAGCTCTTTTAATCTACCTGGGAATTTAATTGAGAAAGTAGAAGAGAACAACAATTGTAGCACACAATAGAAATATCTGTGTGGTACTAAGGTGTATGCCTTTAAAGGATTTGTAAAATATGTAGATGATTTTCATGTACTTGTAGTCCCAAAGCTTGATGTTGTCATTGAAAGTATGGTTGAGACATTTTTTGTCATGAACTAGTGGATCAAAGATCATCATGTATTAGTGGATAGTTAGCTGGAAACTCAAATGTATTATAGTCATACTTGACTTTTCATATTTTTATATATATAATATTTGTGTGGTTCAAATATATTATATTTGTACTTGATCTTATTTATAGTATTGTTAATTAATGTTGCAAGTGTATATGCTTATATAAATTTAAATTCTTTCCACTAATTCAATTCATATATGAATTTTGTATTTATTGTTTAAGTATATAATTTTATATATAATTTGTTTCATTAATCGTATCAGAATCAATAATGCGTGACATTTTTTAAATTATTCACACCATAATAATTTGTATTGAATAATAATGATGAAATAAAATAAAATGAATATAAAACTACTAAATTAGTAATAATTTTAATGAATATGAAATTACTAAACCCTAAAGGACGACATCATTGTCATCGTCATCATCATCATCATCAATATCACTTGCATAGTGCTTTATAACACAACTAAACATACGAGTAAAATTGATCATAAAAAATCATTAAATAAATGATAAAATGTACTACTAAATGGTGACCATTAATGACCAAATAAATGAGTAAATGTATTACTAAATAATGATAATTTATTTACCCAATAAATGAGTAAATGTAGTACTAAATGGTGACAATTGATGACCAAATATACAAGTAAATGTACTACAAAATGGTGATTATTAATGACCCAATAAACAAGTAAATGTCCTACAAATGATGACGATTAATAGCCAAATAAATGAGTAAAAGTACTACAAAATGGTGATAATTAATGGCCAAATAAATGAGTAATTGTACTACAAAATGGTGGCAATTAATAACCAAATAAACAATTAAATATATTACAATATGAATCAAGTCAATCAATTAATAACTAAGTGATATACGACTAAAATTTTAGCCGAGGAAAAGAAACAGGAAATTTATTATCAGTAGTCACCACCTCAAAAATAGTAAATTATAGCCAAATTTTAGTATTTTTTTAGTAACAAATTAGTCGTTTTGTACTAGAGGTGAAACTTCATTCCTTCTCCTTCAAATGTTTACATCCATCTAGTTTATCTTCATATGAAAGAGGTATGTTACTTATGACCTTAATAATATTGGTGTTAGCATCTTCAGGACTTAATGCCACTCCATGGAATATTATAGAAAGAGATTGAATTCATCCATAACCTACAATAACATCCTCATATGTATCTAATACTTTCACTTTCACTTGATCACCGTCATGTAATATTTTATGTCCTTTTTGCAATATTGGGCACTCTCAAAAACAAAAAACAAAAAAAAGCTATACACAAATACTATAAAACATTATTACAATTAAACTCTAAAAACTTACAACATACATGTGATTTGGCAAATCAAAGTGGCAGAGCCGAGAGACAAAGTGACTACTGGAATATTGGTGTCGATCAAAAGATGTTCAAAATGAGTAAATGTAGGAAACCAGAATTGAACAAGTCATAAGCGATACTTAGAATTAGTGGCATAGTCATAAATTCCAGGGGGAATTGTGGCACCAACCACCATAGTCAACCACAACAAATTAAATTCTAATACTTGGATACACCAAGAAGAATGAAACCCCAAAGTAGAACAAATAAAACATGAATCCCTTTGTTTTCCTTAGAATTAATAAAACATGAATCCCTATATTACAAGCATAAATAATTGTTATTCATGCATAGCAAAACAAGATATCTAAATATGTAGAATTATAAAGATGCAACATTTTTTTGTGAAGGAATTATGTGCTAAACAATTCTATAAGGGGAATGCGAGCCAAAAAAACTCTAAAGTGTCTATGAGTTGTAGATTACAGACACGTTTAAGACATTCCTAACCCATGAATGTATATAATTGTTCGTATTCCATATAGAGGTGTCCTAATTTAATACAACACATCATAGGAAAACATATAAAGTCCTCATAATACTTGGCCTACACTGTATTGATTATGGAAAAGTGAAATGCCTTTAAGCATGGATTTTGTAATTGTCCCCGGTCCTACCTATAAAATTAAAATGTAAACATAGCTTTAAGAGTAGAATGCAAAGAAGAGAATTATCAACCAAATACCTTTAAGTAACTCTACATTAATCAAAGTATGCCAATTGTGGCTTAAGTTGCTTGTAATCTACTCTAAACATTTCTGAATCGGATTTGGAAATCTACTATATTTTAACAAGGAAATATATGATATGTCTATTCAACGAAAGAAAATGTATCGTTGTTATGATTTCTCATCTTATTCATCCCACCAATATGTTTAGATTCCCAAATAATAGTATAACAATTTTGACAAGTAGAAAATTCAATAGAAATATTTATGTAACCATCAAGACATGGTAATCAAAATAGTATGTCGGGTTCGTAACTTAGTTTCAACAAGGTAATCCCAAATAGAGTTATATAGAGTAATGAATTTAGCACAGGGGGGATTTTTCAAGTGAGAAAAATTATCTTGATGTAGTGGGATACTCTAATTTCTTATCCATGAAACATAAATATACTAATAAAGATCAATATTCCATGTTAACTCTTGATCTATTAAACATTGGTGGGGATAAAAAACCAAAACTCAATCCCCGTGCCACTTAAAAGGCTCATGGTTAATATGAACCTATGTCAAGTTATATCAACATTGTTACCCCCCATTTTCTATGGGTTTCCACCTGTGATTCAATCACATCTTCAATAGGGGTGGAGTATTCATACCTTTGCGGATCATGATAGATGCCCTAGTTGGATGTTCATGGATAAAGGAGAAATGTGGACAATTATGAGTATGTTTAGTGACCATCTTAACCCCTTGTGGTAGTGAAAAGGTGTTATGGGCCTATTTCAACCTCCTATTAGTGATAAACCATCCTTAAACAACAAACCTAGGCATTATATGCGTTGACTTGTGCACCCTGATAGTAGTATGCATGAATTATGGACCATGAATTAACGATTCTGAAGACCTTTGGATGAGTCTATGTATCATAGTATCAACCAAATTCCATTATTACCATATATAGGTAAGTTTGAGAATAAATGAGTAATTATTTGCAATCCTGGGCACTTTTAGATAGGTCTAGGCATGCATAATAGTATTAAATGTGATTGTAACACAATTTTGGGTAGTAAAACAGTAATAAATGAGTAACATGTGGAAAATAACAATAGTAATAGGATTCACTTCTAAGTTTGGGTTAATTATGAGCATAAATCATGTGGAAGCATCCTTGAAACAACCTCCTTGTGATGTAAAAGATCTCAGATAGCAAGAAAATGAGCAAGTTTAAGCATACTTCACCTAGTACCTTCACCTTGATTTGATTGTAGACCTCAAACTCCATGACAATCTGTCTAGCCTAAACATAGTTTATGTATGGATCATGAAACAGAGTTGAAGCTTCATTTTTTGTTCTTTAAATGGTTGCCAAAACATTTCTTTATGCACTTCAACCCATAATTTGTAGAAATGTGGACCCAAACCTGCTGCACACAAGGGATTCTTAGCTCGTTCTAAGGGTATTCCTTTGATAGAGCTATACAAACTTGCAAAAAATAAGGATCCACATCTTGTGTTGTGTGGGAAGGCATTAGGTGGTGCAGTTGTAGTGTTTGAAAGTATTACAGTGTTGAGGGTCCTTACATCATCCTTATCATCAAAAGATGGGGATAAGATTCAAGTAAAGTTTATTACTTTTTCAAAACTTACAATTGGGAATGTTTCTCCTATAGATTATGTTCATAAGAAATTATGTCGGCGTCATTTTAAGACATGTTTCATACCGGAAGATGTGGTTCTTTGCATTTTATCACCAAATTTTTCAACATTATCATTCGCAAGAAAATCAATTTTCCTAGGCCCTACAACAAATCTAGTTTGAATATAGAAGAAAATGAGGTGCCTACAAGGTCATGTCCTTTGCACATGATGGAAGAACAAGTGATTTGTAAAGTTAAGTCATTTAATAATGGAGCACAAAATAGAAATAGGGAACATGAGGATAAGTGTGGGGAGAAAACTAGAATAAGGTTGTGAATAGAACAAAATCATGGCTAAGATGATTTCTAAACATTTAACCATTAACATAACTAATACATTTCCTAAATTTAAAGAAATAAGAAATATAAAAATATTATATTTATGTCCAATGTCCAAATGTGGTCAACATGATTTCAAAATAGAAAATATATAGAACATGAGTGTACCTATGGCATATTTAAGATACAAACAATGTTTATAAACAAGCATGAAACAAATGTACAATATAATTGTGTAATAGAAAGCATTGTGAACTTCTTTACAACAATAAATGAACAGGAGTATCATCTCTTATTTCATATTAGTATAAAGCCTCCCATGACCCGTGTAATGTAAGAAACTTGGTAAGCTAATTTGAGAATCGTTTCCATTATTCATAATCCTTGAATTTGCAAAAGGAAATTAAAATATTCATTATTTTAAATTTACTCCAAGTCATATCTTGTATCATTCTAGTTAATTGACAATAAAAAGTAGTCTTTAACTTTATGATATATAGGTTCTAGTTTGAAATTATGAAACAAAAAAGGCATACACCTAAATGTTTCCAAGCATAACGCCATGTTTGAGAGACACAAGCTTGGATTCTCAATTTGCATATACTACAATAATCTAATCCCGACTCTCAAAAGCCTTGTTGTCATGACTATATTAATAGCATAAAAGATAATTTTACATATAGGCGCGTAGCAGCTTACTCAATAATTTTGACTATTATCGTTATATTCTATTTACTTGAGTCAACCTACTCAAAAAAATTAGATGGCATTATTCCAATACATGGATCTTGTGGATATCATTTGTTCCTCATGTTGCGCCTTAGGGTATTGTAACAATCCCAATCAGGTCTACCAGAGCGAGGGGTTAAAATTTTTGATGTAAAGGTGGCCCTCTTGATTTCCACTTCCAGAAGATGCTCACCCTATAGGGGTTGGTTCCCTTAGGGAGCGAATCACTTAGACGCGTGACCACACTCATTTATTTTCCATGTAAAAGGTGATAGCACTTTGTAAAGGGTTGTGTACATTTAGCACACCTTATTTTCTCACTTGGACCTAATTTGACCCTCCTTTGGGTTGTGTTACCCTCAAATTGTACTTTCTTATTAAACAAACCTACAAGGATAATGAAGGAGGACATTGAGGGCACACATATATTAGGGTTAGTTGGTTCATGACATCCTCCTTTTGGAACACCTAGCACTTGGTGTAACCTAATTTCATTTTCATTAGTATCTTTATGCAATTTAGAGATATTTTGTTGTTATTTTAAGTATTTTATCCCCCAAAGTTGTGGGTGAGTAAGCCAACTATTATATTTTTATATTACCTTGTAGGTTCATAAATTAAAATTAGGTGAGGCTAGTCTCGTATAAATAGTGCCTCCCTCTCATTGTGAAAACATAACAATATATGGGTTCATTATGAGATACTTTCTATTTCTATTGGTTTATTGGAGCTCATGATGCTATGTGCACCTCTCTTTAGATGATCCTTCTTTATTAAATGTTGATTTGATGGAGTTCTAGGGTTTCTTTTACACATAGTAATTGTTGATGTTAAAGAATGTTTATAATAACTCAAGCACAAAGGTGAGCTAAGGAGATATCTTTCTCATATTTGTTAAATGTTGGAAAGTTATACTTCTAGAATAGTTTGATGGTGCTTTATGGTGCATTATCCAAAAATTTTAGGTTTTCTTACTCGTATTTTGTAAACCTTGCATGAGAAGGACTTCCTTTTATAAGAGCTCTCCATTGTTGCTAGGCCTTGGACTTATTCTCTTTCCATAATTAGGATATTATACCTAACTCTTGTGGTATCTAGTTGATTCCTTATTGCAAGTATTGAAATCCACTCTAAGATAGGGATGGTGTCCACTTCGGTTTGAAGCCTTGTTCAATTCTTGACCAACACCTATTTCTTTGGAGAATTCATGTGGTGGTTTTCAGAGTTAGTCATTTTCGCGCCTCTGCATATTATCCACTTCTTCAAAGTTTAACCATGTTCTTTGAGGTTACTTGGATCAATTCTTCTTTAGATTTTTCAGTGTGTCTCCTACTCTTGCCATCCACTACATCATTATGATATTTTCTTCAATTTCAGCTCCAATGCCTTTTCGGTATGTGTGTTTTTCTTTCATTTGGGGAGGATTTTTTCCCATGACGGTTTTTCTTTCCCCACTTATGAGGGTTGGTACATGGGTACCTTATCATGCCTCATAGCTTGGATTTTGTTTTCCTTTGTTTCCGCCCTACATTTCGCTTACGAGGGGTGTTGGAGTTCCAATGTAGCCAGTTAAGCTTACGTATGAACTATCATCTGCCTAGTTGTTCTTATCTATAGTTGGGATTCTCCATTTCTATAAATGGAGGAATTCTCTTGTAAATAATTCATTAGAGAATAATAGAATTTCTTCTATTTTGATGTGTTTCATTTACAATACAGGTTGATCCTCGAATCCTTACAAATGGACTATTTGAATAAAAATAATGATAGAAGCGAAACGACATACCTTATAGTTACATTATTACTCATCAAATATTTTTAGATTACATTCCCTATTTGTGAAACAATGAGATAGGACGAACCCATAAATACCAAGATAGAAGAAAAATCTTAAGTGCGGAAAATAGAGGAAATAAAAAATTATTTGTTCAAAATTAAACTACCACCAAATGGCAAAGATTGATATAGATCCACTAAAATCAATATGATGTAGAGATACATCATATGATGAACAACATTTTTATTAAATTGTGCTACCCTCCAAGATGCACTCATCTACATGACCTGCAAAGAAAAATTTAAGTTTTGACAAATCAGAAATTTCATGGGTGCATAATTTGTTGTTTGTAAAATAAATGGTTTCTTGTAAATTTGTAGGTCCACATTCAAACTAAACAAATAATCATGGCTCTAGTGAATAGAAAGCATAATTTGTAGTAGACGAACAACATGCATTATTAGAATACCATTCCCTCTAAGACTGCAATGTACTACAAGGCATATAAAGCCAATTAGGTAAACAAGTAAATCCAAAACTAAAACTAGGATATGGAACTTAAAAATGTTCAATGAACCAAAAAATGTAAAAAATTGCTTATCATATTTTTCCTTGTCCAAAATATTCAATACTCTTTAGAAATATCCATGGCTCAAATCACTTATAGAAGAGAAGTGAACATGTGAGTTATAGCTAAAACTAGTTTCATTGACAAATTGGCAACGATCGATCATTGCTTGACCAATAAAAACAACTAAGGTATACAGAAAACTCGGAACCAATCATACTAAATAATCTCTTTGCAAAACCATTACCTGATATTGATTATTCTCTTAAGATTTATCCCTAATCTGTACTGAAAGTATTGTACCTTAACCTATACAATCTAGAATTGAAAAGTGCATTCATGTGTAGGATGGTTTTGTAAATCAACTCATAAAAGAATTAAAGTGCAAGGAGAAAGTGTGGGAATGATAACATTACACCCTTGACAGATGTTGGCCTACATGGAAAACAACTAATTTTCATTATTCTTGAAGAAACTATTTATCTTTAATTTTGGTATAATCCTTATTGTTTTGGTTGGAAATTATTTCCACTTTAACTATTTGTACAAGCAACCCTCATCTCAGTGACACTTCAGTATTTTTTTGCATCAATTATAAATGTGATCCCAGTGGGTTAGTTTTATTGGTTGATTGTTTTGAATTACCCTCATGCTTGGATTGCAATTTGTGATAAGAGAAAAAAAATGGACCATATTTGATTAATCAATAGAAAATGTATGTTCTTTCACCACCTATGCTAAAATTAGGTTTGTTAAATATCTCAAAGAGATTCCATATCTTTATGTATCCATCTATTACTAGTTCATATGCCCAGGGAAATGAAGTCTCTTTTAACAAAAGTTAGTAGCGTGTCGATTGGTCTGAAAGATAATGGGAGGGAGTGAGGCGGGTACTATAGGTGTAAATCATAAGTGGGACCTATAGAACAGGATTCTAAATCTTACCCTATACTTTATATAAAAGGGATATGCCATACAAGAACCTTTTCCTTATGTGTTGTTTTGCCACTTGTATTCTTCCATTTATCCTTCCATGCCTTCTAACAATTCCTCACTTTCTTTTTAAATAATTGTATTCCTTTAAAGCATCATATAATTTGGATTCACTTAATTATGGCTTAAGTTGATAGTATATGAAAGTAGAGTTACTATAGGGAGAATGAAAACTTGGATGGATTCTAAGGTTTTTTGAACTAGAGTTTGTTGTCGAGTGGTCGATGGTCAACAAAGATGGTAGCTTGGGGAGATGAGCGGATTATGATGATGATTGGTCAATGCTAGGGATTTTTTTCCCTGGGATGGGGAATACCTGTAACTATTAGAAAAGTAAAGGGGGAATGGAAGACTAGTAATCTGATGGATATTGGAGGAGGTTGCAGATGAAATGAAGGTTTTTTCAGAAAAGGTCATTGGTGAAGGAGACTTGAGGGATGTTCAATCCCATAATGGTCGGGATAAAGTCATATCCCTAAAAAACATAGAGGAGGTTTCATGTCTTCCAATGTGATTTGTAGGACAAAAAATAATATAAGCTCGTTTTAAATTTCAACTACATTCGGTAGACATATCTTGAGCATAGGCAAAACTAAGATAGGAGTGTCCAATTTGAACTATACTAGAGCAAAAAAAGCATTCAGGGTAAAGAGGGAAGGCTAGCAGTGGTACCCGGCCTAGATGTCGGCATGGAATCGATTGAATAATTGATGGAAAAATATCTTATCAAATGTTTCCAGCACAAAATTTTCAAAAGGAACGAACTAAAGGGGTGGGTGGAAGAAAGGTGGAAACCCCTTCTTGACTACGTGTCGATCTGCCACCTCTTGTCGAAAGTGTGGTTGGTATTTGAATTTCGATCTCAATCAGAAAGGCACAAAATTCAAGAGGGGATTTGGCTATGGGACACTGCAATTCTGGTTATGCAGAAATGGCATATCAACTTCGACCTTGTTCGAAACCTTTTGTACAGAAGGTTTCAGAACCTTTCATAATCTAGTGAAAAGCCTGGAATATCATCTTTCCACTAGATTTATGGTGCAAAGAGGCCTTTGTGGTAATTGGAAATGCCATAGGAATATTTTTATACTATGATGAAAAATCCTTGCAGTGGAACGACAAATGAATGGCCAAATTTCTAGTCGAAGTGAACATGGGGAAGGGATTGGTGCCTGAGATAGAAGTGTATTGAGGAGATCACCATTTTTCCCAATCATTGCATTAATGGAAGGCTCCATTCAAATGCATCAATTATCGTAGAATACGACATATTTAGGGTTCATGCTTGGACCCTAATTATTCATAGGAAGCCATAGTATATCCTTGGTGCTTGAAGGGGAATCCATCTATAGGGCATAAAGATTCAAGGACATTGTTGGTCTCAACTTCTGCTATTAAAGATACAGAGGAGGTGGGTGGATATTCGGTGATCAAAAACAATAATTCATCCCTTCCACAATTGGAGGATGACTTGAGGTATCCATCGGCTCAGTCGGGTAATTCATTTGATGAAAACCTAATCTCAAACAATTTTGCAAACTCTTTATATATTAACAAGGGATGTGTAGTCGAGAATTAATGACTTGTATTTTTTTGGGCACGATGGGTTATGCTCAGACATGCCCTCGAAATGCCTTGATTATGGTAGGTTTTATGGGTCCCTTGGGATGGGGGTTAAGGACGGTAAGGGTTTTTTAGGTGAAACCAACAAATATAGATCAAGTAGTAATGAGGTGACAGAGGAATAGACCACCCCTTTGGCTATTGAAAAACCCTCATCCATGGATGCTCTAGTGATGAAACCTTTGGAGATTTATCTGATTAATGATTTGATTTTGGGATCCCTATTAGAACCTAAGAAGGATGTTAGGGCAAGGAAAAAGATCAAGACTTGTGCTATACAAGGGATGGTGGAGGTTGTTGAAGGAATATTGACACAGGTTATCAAAGTTGCAAAGAACAAGAAAAAATCTCATGTATCTAATGAATACTTTGGGGGGATGAGTTTCATGTCGGAAGCATTAATGGAAGTTTCAAGAAACTTAGAGCGGGAAAGCCCTTGTCCAACTATGGTCTTAAAGGTTTCTTCTCTAAGACATCTAGTAGGGAGAATAAATCATGGCATATTGTTTCTTCAAGAAACTTTGGTCACATCTGTCAGTGCAACGGAGGTGATTGCTTCCATTTTGTTGGCGTGGATTTTTTTTTCAATTGATTTGAAGCGTATTTCAGAAGGTTTAGATTCGACATGGAATCCTTCAACGAAAAAAATTGAATATTCTCGGAAGGGTCTTTTTGCACTGATGCCGGTATTTTGTCAGAGAGTTAGAGGTCCTGTTGTTGCTTCAACCGCTTCCCCAAAATTTTACAATTTCAGGGCCCCTCCTTCTTTTTTGAACTTAAGCCTTCCTAGGATAAGTTTTACTCCTTGATTTTTTCATGCCAACTCTTAGTTTTTTCTTTTATTTAAAGCTAGAAAAGTTATTTGACTAAGTTTAAAAACTCGGGTTTTTCTTCCAACATGTCTGAAGAACTCGGCGAGTTTCTCAGACACATTGAAAGAAATCTGATTTTTTGTCCGATGCATCAGAACAAATCGGTCAGTTTCACCGACGTATCGAAAGAACAGAAGAACTCAAAGAGTTCTCCCGACAAGGTCTCAAATCACTCGCAAGTTGCTTCCAATTCTTTTTAGCCGAAGTTGTTTTGTTGGCCAAGTTTTGAAGTTTTTTTACCAAGTGAACGTCTTTATCGAAAGAGTTTCTTGATTTTGCTGACACTATCAGCAAAATTCACCCTTTCTTGATGACGCTATCACAAAAAAACTAAATCTTAATCGTCGACACTTTCCATCAGAAGGATTCTTTGAGTTTCATAGGAACGTCTCGTCAAGTTTTACCAACACACTCAGTGAAAATCAAGATTTACAGCCGACACTATTGGTGAAACTCAAAATTTGAAGCCGATGTTATCACAGAAAACTCTTTTTTTATCACCGACCCACCGAGAGATTTCTACGAGTTAGCCGACGGTTTGCGTATCAGATAATTTCTGAGTTTGTCAACGGTTTGCGTATCGGATAATTTCTGAGTCTGCCGACGGTTCTTATATTTGATGAATTTGATGAGTTCCACGAAAAGTGTCGTCAAAACTCAAGTTTTACATTCATCACTATGAAAACTTGATTTTCACCGCTGATACATCTGAAAGTTTGAGTTTGGCACCCAAACGACATTTTCAAACCCGTTACATTTATTATGCCCAACCATCGCATTAATTACCATTTTGGAAATATTTTTTATATAAATGTGGTGAGTTTTTACAGATTGTTATCATAAACCCCGTTTGGAGTGCATCGAACCACCACTCAACACTTGGTTCTTTCGCATCACTACATCAAGCACCGTACCTGTATCGACAGTTTCCAGATAGGCACCTAAACCTATCCTTTGTCATGTTTTCTTCTAGAATCTTTAAAAGGATATATGTTAAATGAGGTTTAGGGTTTTAAAAGGTCACCACGGTCGATTTTTGCTATCTCTTTTTCGCGGTTTGTTCTCTAGTGAAAGCGCATCTACAACCCATAGGGTTTCTAGTTACAATGTGTCAACTACTAGAGTTGTCCCAAGTACGGTTTCAAGGAAACCCTTGACCTCATCGAGCACTCTTCCATCCTGCTAGCCCAGTCGCCATGGGTTTTGTCTCAACCTTTGCCGCGGCATTTAGTTTTATTATCTGATTTGTTAATATGTGTGTGTTGAACCTCAAGGTTCTTATAATGAGACTACTCCGAGTCAAATGCCTCGTGGCCTGTGTATTGCTTAGGTTAAATTTTTCAGGAGAAGAGTTTGCAATAAAAGGGAAACCCTTGGCAAATTTTACCTTTGGGTATTGTTGCATCTTAGAAATTTGGGATAGGTTTTTCCTACAAACTGTGTGTGGAAGGAGGTATTGCCCACGATTCTTTTCAGGGCTGGTGTCTTTTGGTAAAAGGTTGTTTACGATTTTAGATGCAAACCAAGACTTTATGGTACCCTAAGTCATTACTTTGGGCAGAAACCATGATCCATCATGATTTTGAGCTTAAGTATAACAGTAAAACTCGTAAACTCTGCAGACTAGAACAAAAGCAGTTAACATTTTGGGGAACCAGTAATGAAATGAGCATCCTTCGGTATGGTGACTTGTGTAGGAGCACGAAAATGAATATATACAATAGAGGCATAACTCATGGAATAATATATACACACATTGACAATTTTTTGACTAAGTTTTGCAAACACGCACCCTTGTTGCAAGTATAAAGTGATTGGACAATCTCTAGGAAGTGATATCTCTCCACCTCATAATACTGTTTCTAAGTGGCTAATAATGAAATAGTAAATACAGCTTTAAGTTTCCTCTATCATGTTAGACAGTAATTTTTTTTTAAAGGAATAGTGACTCATATATACTTAGTAACTAGGACTCTCATATTCGGCTATTTCATGTTTTATGCAAATGCATGTTGTTTAAGGATAACCACTGTGTTACTAAGACATCTCTTACTGTGATATTACTACAGGTTCATCTCTCACCAAGAAGAATTACCTACAGGAATACAGCTTGGAAACATAAAAGCCACACTATGCCTAAGAAGAGCAGAAAGAAAAATGCTAAGGCCACTGAGGTTGATTCGGATGTGGAGATTATCTCCAAGATTGAGATCATATACAAAGACACTAAATCCATCATAGGATCTGAACAGGAGTTTAAATGGGGCGAGATATATTAGATGATCTGAGACCATAATTTCCCTGAGGCAGGTTTGGAAGATATGTCCTTATATGCAAATATCAGAAAATCAGGCATTACTAAGGCAGCCACTCGCTCCGAGTTGTTCCCATGTGCTGAAGTCATTGAATGGATTGTACCCCAGATAAACCCCACTATGATGATCATTTCCAACATAGGGGGAAGCTTTTGCTTCTTTCACTCTAGCTTAAATAACACCAGCATGCAAACTTCCAACCCCACAGGTTATGATGACGGATGAGTGGGTTAGCAAAGTGGATATTTTGGAATGTGCCAAAATGATGATGATAGCAGGAAAACAACTGCGCTAGAGGGCATCTGGCGAGTAAGAGTCTGCAAACTTACAGCCCCCCTCCAAGGTTATAGCCTTAATGTTGAATAGGATCTTTGGCCGGAAAAATGGGAGGATGTATAAACTTAGTTGGATCCCATTATTATATTATGTGGCCTTTAAAGGAACAATTTTCAATTGGCCAGATATTACAGCAAGTCGATTGTCATCATCTGTAGTTGTCGCACAGGGAGGTATGACTTAGAGAAGTTTGGAGTTCTACATGGACTCTTACTTGATTGATTGTATCATGTGCAGACATGCATTCCCCAAGCTCACTTGCACATGGGATCACACCAAGACCCCTATATATGCGGCTTATCAAGTTCTTTGGGTGCACAAGTATTCAGGATTTTACAAACTTATATGTGAACAGTTTCTAATGCCTTTGTATGAGTTGATCTTCCTTAAAGATCCTAACTGCTTGTCGAAAAATGTTGTGGAAGTTATTTGCAAATACGGGGATTACTATTTCTCTCAGGAAGGAACTTACTTGAGAATGTATGGAGGCTCTAGAGCCCTGTCACTGCTACCCAAATTTGCTATGGACTATGTAGTCCATAAGGAAGTAGTAAGACAGTTATTCATAGATGGAGTAGGAAACTTTCTCTTCGACATGAAAAGGAAGCATTTTCACCACTTCCCTTTTGCATTGGAATTTACAAATTTACTAAGGTCAAAAGCACCTCCGAATTCATAAAAGATTTGGAAAAATTTTGCTTTGGGGAGGAGAGTTTCTGTAGACATGACGTGGAAGGAAAAGTTGCATAGCATTGTACGACCGTTAGTGTGCACTATGAATACCATCATCACTTCGATAAGGATGAAGAGGTGTATAGAAAATCCAGAAAGATGACCGCGTTGAGTAAATGTTTCAAGAAGAAAGGCAACACCAGTAGGGGTTAAAGGTAGTAGCAACACCACTGAGAATCAGAAAGAAGAGATTTTGAAGGAACATTAAGAAGAAGCAAAAAGGAAACAGCAAGAAGAAGTTGAAAAGAAGCAAGACGAAGAGGCTCAAAGGAAGAAAGAGGAGGAAGAAACATTACAAAAGACGCAGAAGAAAGATCAAGAGAGGAAGCTGAGAAAGCGGCTGCAATATTAAAGAAGAAATAGGAGGAAGACAAAGACAGAAAATTTGGACCAAGACTCGACCTAAAATGATCTGATGGATCCTCCCGCTTCATCAACTGGCGCAATCAAAGGCGGCCACATCCCACTTGCAGAACTGGGACTCGTTCATTTCACCCCATCTAAGAATCACACAATGGCATGCTTAGACACTATATTTTTCGACAAGCCAAAGAAAACTATTGTTAGAATATCGTAGAAATGATTAAAGTTCGGCACTCAACCTAATGTGATTTCAATGATCGAGAAAACCGTTGTTGAACACACCAATCAAGACCCCAAATTCTTGGCATCTATAAGTATAGCAACCGCACAAGCCAACGTGGATAGTGTTGACAAGTTGGTGGAAGATGCAGAGTATTATAAAGAAAGGGTGCTCAAAATGAAATACACTTTAGTCAAGGAAAGAGGAGAACGCTGAGAGTTAAAAATCAAGCACGAGGCTACACTATCCGAGAATGAGAGTCTAAAAAAGGAGTATCAATATCTAGAAACAGAGAAGGATGCATTAGAGGTGCATGTGACCATTATGGAAGGGGAGAAAAAAGATTTTGAATACAAAATTGTAGAACTGGAATCAAATAAATCTGCAGAAATCCGTCAAGTGGGAGAACTAAGAACCCAAGTAGAGGAACTAGTAGCGCAGAGGGGATCTTTTGAATCTCAACATAACATAGCAAATGAGAGGCATCTAGACATCACTTCTTTCCATGATCAAGCCTGCATAATCCGGAGGAAAATCCATCAAGTTCTAGTGAGTCTTGCAGAAGAAATATATAAGGTCAAGCTAGCAGAGGTAAGGTTGAATGAAATTGCAGCAGATTCGATTGATTTTAGAACAAGACTATTGTAGGTTGCTGAAAAGGTTCAAATCCAGTTGACCTGGGTGGAGGCCAATTCAGCATTTCCTAAACATTTTCCTTGGAAGACAGCAGGAGGTCTAAAGATAGAATTGGCACTCTTGGAATTTTGCAAAAAATATTCTTTGAGATTGAGCAATGGAATCGAAGAGACTCTGGAAAAATGCATAGAGTTCTACAAAAAATGCGGCAGGTTCATAACAAATGCCATATTTCTTCAGCAGCAAAGATCAAGGACTTCCCAGACAAAGACCAACATCTGAAATTTCTACGAGACAGATTGCATGAAGATGAACAGTACATTTAGGGGATGTTAAAACCTATCTTGCACAAGCCTCCGTCAGCAATCACCTCTTGGAATATTTGTACAGGTTGACTCCAGCAAAAGTGACAGATGTAGAGTCACAGTTGGTTGTACATGAAGTGACCATGAGGTTGTTGGAGCCAGTAGATTATCAAACTATTGCAGCAGAAGCAAATGCATGGGAGCAATACATTTCGAACCCATTTGGGCCCACTTGAAACTTTTGTTTTATGTATTTTTGTCACTTTATGTAATTTATTATTTTATCATGTCCAAGGCACTAAAGGACAAAATTTTGGAATTCCTAAAGTCAGGGAAGTCGAGAAGTCATTTGTAATTGTATTATAAATAGAATAAGGAAGTAGAATAGACAGGACTTTTCACTGGCACAAGAAGGCTAAGCGTATTTGTAAGAAGAACTATTTTTTCTACTAATAAAGAAGGACAATTTTGCTGGGAAAGGACTTCACAAATTTTACATGGATTGTGTGGAATTTCAAATATGGAATTATTTCTATTGAGTTTCAGTATAACTGTGAGATCGTTCTGACCTTTATGAATTATTTCTTTAAATGATGAATGATTTTGCTTTTTAGTAGAAAATTGTGTGTACATCCATTTAGCTTAGGCACTTGGATTTCATTTAATTGAATAAAATTACATAAATGGTGGACTGGGTCATAACTGGTAAAGACTTAAACAAGATTTATTTCTATGGTAGTTGGGCCGCTAGCCGGATGGGTTCCCCATACCAAATGGTGAACGATATAGTTGGGATCGATTATCGCGCAGAATCCCTATTGTCGTTAGCTAGGAAATTTTCAAGCACTAACAGTTTTTGCGCTAGAAGGAGGGCCACATGTGCATGGCTTGTAGAGGAATTCCATTGGCAAGAAACTATTCCATTGTAAATACACCTGAAACTATGTTTCCTGAATATTTCATTCCTGAAGAAAAGGTAAGTTATAAAGAAGAAGGTTTAGAACATATATACATTGTCTCATTCGAATAAGTTGATCACTTTTGAAGACACACAAGATCTTACGTTAAGAAACTTGGAAGATTGAAAGCAATCCCTGCGTTACCAAGAAGGAAGGATCCTAAGAAATTAATTTCTTATACTTAGGATTCTATCCTTGTGGAAAATTTGGAACAATGGATAGATTTATATATCCAAGAAATCATTCAACCTCTTGATCAGTTGGGACCTGAGTCTCCTACAGTTCAACCTCTACTACATTCACCACCACAGTCTCCACCTCAAGTTATGGTTGTTGTTAATCAACTAGCATGGAGGGCCAAAACACCACTTAATATGGATGCACCTTTGCATGATTTACCTAAGCACCTTGATAGAGTGCTACCTAAGTTTGTCCCTAGAAAAGGCATTTCTGCAGAAGAACACTTAAAGAGTTTTTATCTAGCTCTGGAACTTTTAAACGTTGAACTTGAAGATGTTGTTTGTATACTTTTTCCATATACTTTTGAGCCCAAAGCATCCTCTTGGTTTTTTAGTTTACAAGCAAATTCAATAACAAACTGGGACACATTTGAAAGGGTATTTAAAAGCAAATTCAGTAGTCAAAAAGTCGTCGCTACCATTATGAAATAATTGTGGTTTATGAATATGGATAAGAAAGAAAAGGTTCAAGATTTCAACTAGAGGTTTACTACTCTTCTAAGCAGTTTTGGTGTTGCAAACAAACCAGCTACAGAATCCTTGATAGAGTATTATACTACAGCGCTTTATCCCCCTATAGCAATGTTTGTGAAAAGAGCAGTCAAAATTACTCTAATAGAAAATTATGAGGAAGCTAATAGGGTAGAAGGCGATCTTGATAGCACAGCAAAGCAAGCTGCAGAACCATAAGCAAAACCAACAGCTGGTAAAAAACCATTGTTGTTAACCAAACACAAGGAAGAGCACCCAAATGAGTTGGAGAATGTAGTCAAGATGGTTCAGAAGTTATCAAATAAGATAGTAGACGTGGAAAAGGACAAGGGAACTAGTTCATCCAGAAAACCGTTCAAACCTTACTACAAGAAAAGGGAAGAAAGTGGACAACCTCAACCACCTGTATATAATTCTGTTGTTTTGAATTTTAATGAGGTAGGCATGGACCACTTCTTTACTTTCCATCAGGAGCATCATTCTAAAAAAAGTTGTCAGTAGTGGATAAACTCAATGGCTTTGGTTATTAATAAATTGTTAGATGCCCAATTGACGGAGCCTGAGATGGAAAAAGACCAAACCAATGAGACAAAAGAAAAAAATAAAGAAACCACGATGGTACTATGGGATTTTGTACCTACATTGGGACTGAATGAAGAAGAGCCTATTGAAGAGATTCAAGTTTCGTCAGTTAATGTTACGACTAGAAGTAAAGGACCAGTAGTGGATGAAAATTTAGTACTACCTAAAATGAAGAAGATGAAAGAAAACATAAAGAAAATTCTCAATACTACTCAAACAACACCTAAGTCTAACCAGGTAAACATAAAAGAGACAAACACAGTAGTTAAAAAACCTATAAAGATGGTGGTAAATAAAATAGAAGGCACCAAGAAAGGTTTGGTAGAACATGATATGGGGTGTGATATTGTATAGGATATTAAGAAAACAAAAGTAAATATTTATGTATTTGAATTATGTAATTTTCCTCAGCAAAGAAAGAAACTTCTGGAAGCCTTTGACCCACAACCCAGTAGTATCCCAGAAGACATTGAATCTGACACTAAAATTAATGAAGCAAGCATTGGAGGAAAATCTAAATCTCATGAGTCTACACTATCCGAGAAGGAGAGTCTCCAAAAGGAGTATCAATATCTAGAAACAGAGAATTATGCATTAGAGGTGCAGGTGACCATTATGGAAGGAGAGAAAAAGGATTTTGAAGACAAAATTGCAGAATTGGAATCACAGAAATTCGTGGAAATCCGTCAAGAGGGAGAACTAAGAACCAAACTAGAGGAACTAGTAGCGTAGAGGGGATATTTTGAAGCCCAACTTAGGATAGCAAATGAGAGGCAGCTGGACATCACTCCTTTCCATGATCAATCCTGCATAATCCGGAGGAAAATCCATCAAATTCAAGTGAGTCTCGCAGAATAAATATATAAGGTCAAGCTGGCAGAGATAAGGTTGAATGAAATTGCAGCGAAGTCACTTGATTTCAGAACAAGTCTATTGTAGGTTGCAAAAAAGGTTCAAAGCCAGTTGACCTAGGTTGAGGCCAATTCAGCATTTCCTGAACACTTGCCTCAGAAGACAACATGAGGTCAAAAGATAGAATTGGCACTCTTTGAATTTTGCAGAAAAATATTCTTTAAGATTGAGCAATGGAAGCGAAAAGACTCTGGGAAAATACACCAAGTTCATAATAAATGAAAGATTTCTTCGGCATCAAATATCAAGCCTACTTCCCAGACAAAGACTAGCATCTAAAATTTTTACAAGATAGATTGCATGAATATGAATAATACATTCAGAAGATGGAGATCATAAGTGAAGAAGATGTTAAAATCTAGCTTGCACAAGCCTCTGTGAGAAATCATCTCTTGGAAGATCTATACAGGTTGACTCTAGCAAAAGTGACAGATGTGGAGTCATAGCTAGTTGTACATGAAGTGACCATGTGATTGTTGGAGCCAATAGATTATCGAACTACTGTAGCAGAAGCAAGTGCATGGGAGGAATACATTTCGAACCCAATTGGGCCCACTTGAAACTTTTGTTTTATGTATTTTTTTCACTTTATGTAATTTATTATTTTATCTATTGAAAGGCACTAAAGGACAAAATTTTGGAATTCCTAAAGTCAAGGAAGTCGAGAACTCATTTGTAATTGTATTATAAATAGAAGTAGGAGGTAGAATAGAAGGGACTTTTCATTGGCACAAGAAGGTTGAGCTTATTTGTGAGAAGAACTATTTTTTCTACTAATAAAGAAGGACAATTTTGTTGGGAAAGGACTGAACGGATTTTACATGGATTGTGTGGAATTTCAAATCTGGAATTATTTCTATTAAGTTTCTGTATAACTGTGAGATCGTTCAGAGCTTTATGAATTATTTATTTAAATGATGAATGATTTTTCTTTTTCGTATAAAATTTTGTGTACAAGTTGAGTAATGAATGTTTTCTTATTTCAAAGCTATCTTTGTTAATATTTCTTTTGTAATTATGTGTATGAAATTAGGACAGTTATCTACAAAATTCATTATGGATAATTATAGTACATTACTCTCTTCCTTTTAAATTTTCTCCACAAGGGGATAGGATAGATTAGTTTAAAATAGACTAGAAGATAATTAATTTACTTAGATTCATATTTGTAGAAGTGATTGAGGAGCAAGAGTGGTAAGATGGGAGGTAAGAACCTACACATCACTTGTGAGGCTTTTGTTCACCAATCACCTACATTTAGCTTAGGAACTTGCATTTCATTTATTTGAATAAAATTTACATAAACGGTGGACTAGGATGCAACCGGTAGAGACTTAAACAAGATTTATTTCTACGGTAGTCGAGTTGCTAACTAGATGGGTTCCCCAGACCAAACGGTGAACGATCTAGTTGGGATCGATTGTTAGGGAGAATCCCTACTGCGATACCTGGGAATTTTCCAATCATCAACAGTTTTGGCACTAGAAGGAGGGCTGTCGGTGCATGGCTGGTAGAGGAATTCCATTAGCAAGAAACTATTCCATTGAAAATACACCTGAAACTATGTTTCCTGAAGATTTCATTCTTGAAGAAAAGGTAGGTTCTGAACAAGAAGGTTCAAAACGTCTGCACGTTATCCCATTCAAAGAAGTTGATCACTTTCGAAGACACACAAGATCTTACGTTAAGAAACTTGGAGGATTGAAAGCAATCCTTGCGTTACCAAGAAGGTAGGATCCTAAGAAAGTAATTTCTTATACTCAAGATTCTATCCTTGTGGAAAATTTGGAAGAATTGGTAGATTTATCTATCCAATAAAACATCCAACCTCTTGATCAGTTGGGACCTGAGTCTCCTACAGTTCAGTCTCCGCTACATTCACCACCACAGTCTCCACCTCGAGTTATGGTTGTTGTTAATCAACCAGTATGGAGGGCTAGAACACCACTTAATCTGGCTACACCTTTGCATGATTTACCTAAGCACCCAAACAGAGTGCTACCTAAGTTTGACCCTAGAAAAGGCATTTATGTAGAAGATCACTTAAAGATTTTTTTATCTAGCTACGGAACTTTTAAACATTGAACATGAAAATGTTGTATGTAGACTTTTTCCATATACTTTTGAGCCCAAATAATCCTCTTGGTTTTTTAGTTTACAAGCAAATTAAATAACAAACCGGGACACATTTGAAAGGGTATTTGAAAGCAAATTCGGTAGTCAAAAAATTGTCGCTACCCTTATGAAAGAATTAATGTCTATGAAGATGGATAAGAAAGAAAAGGTTCAAAATTTAAACCAGAGGTTTACTACTCTTCCAAGCAGTTTTAGTGTTGCAAACAAAGCAGCTGAAGAATCCTTGATAGAGTATTATGCTACAACACTTTATCCCCCTATAGCAATGTTTGTGAAAAGAGTAGTCAAAATTACTCTAATAGAAAATTTTGAGGAAGCCAACATGGTGGAAGCTGATCTTGATAGCATAGCAAAGCACACTGTAGAACCAGAAGTAAAACCAGCAGCTGGTAAAAAACCATTGTTGTTAACCAGACCCAAGGAAGATCACCCAAATGAGTTGGAGAATGTAGTCAACATGGTTCAGCAGTTGTCAAATAATATAGTAGACTTGGAAAAGAACAAGGGAACTAGTTCATCCAGAAAACCGTTCAAGCCTTACTACAAGAAAAGGGAAGAAAGTGGATAGTCTCAACCGCCTGTATATAATTTTGTTGTTTTGAATTTTAATGAGATAGGAATGGACCACTTATGTACTTTCCATTAGGAGCATCATTCTGGAAAAAGCTTCCCGTAGTGGATAAACTCAATGACTTTGGTTATGAATCAACTGTTAGATTCCCAATTGACAAACGCTGGGGTGGAAAAAGACCAAACCAATGAACCTGAAGAAACAAATCAAGAAAGCACGATGGTATTATAGGATTGTGTACCTACATTGGGACTGAATGAAGAAGATCCTATTGAAGAGATTCAGGTTTCGTTAGTTAATGTTATGACTAGAAGTAAAGGAACGGTAGTTGATGAAAATTTAGTACTACCCAAAATGAAGAAGATGAAAGAAAACATGAAGAAAATTCTCAGTACTACTCAAACAACACCTAATCCTAACCTGGTAAACATAAAAGAGACAAACCTAGTAGTCAACAAACCTATAATGACCGTGGTAAATAAAATAGAAGGCGCCAAGAAAGTTTTGGTAGAACATGATATGGGGTATGATATGGTAGAGGATATTTAGAAAACAAAAGCAAATATTTCTCTATTTGAATTCTGTAATTTGCCTCAACAAAGAAAGAAACTTTTGGAAGCCTTTGACCTACAACCCAGCAGTATCCCAGAAGACGTTGAATCTGATACTGAAATTAATGAAGCAATATTTGGAGGAAAATCTAAATCTCAAACTTTGCCTTTTCTATTATCATTTGAAACTTTTAATCATAATGTGCACAACTATTTGGTAGATTCTTGGGCCTCATCTAATGTTATGCCACTCTTGGTATGTAAGAAGATTCATGGTCAACCCACACCATCCCCATGTCAAATCATTCAATTGGACAGACATGTTGTTAAAGTGGTAGGGGAAATGAAAGATGTGTTGATTCGATTGTCTGCAGATCCTAGAGTTTGTCAATTCATAGATATCATGGTGGTAGACATACCAGAGGCTTATGGACTGATATTGAGTAGGGACTGGTAAACGAAACTGAATGGTTAATTTGCAACTAACTGGTCTTACATGTGGCTTCCATACAAAGATAGTCAAAATCATATTAATATATTGAGGGAACCACATATGAAACATAATGTAACTCAGTTGGAAGAAAGAATGAGCTTGTGAACTTCTCATCTTTAGTTTTGGGAAACTACTTTTTAGAAGTTGAACTAGGGAACTACCAAGCTGAAGAAGTTAGTTGTGAATCAAACACGCAGTTTGATCTCCTTCAATTTTCACGGACTGATGATATTGACTGTAATATAGTAAACTTAGTCACCAACATAGAAAATAATACTAACCGGGTAGAATTGGAAGAGAGGTTTTGGTTTTTATATTTTGATGGCTCCAATATGCAAGAGGTATTAGGAGTTGGTTGTGTCCTGATTGATCCTTACAAGAATAAATAGTTTTGCTCTGATAGACTAGAGTTTGAATGAATAAACAATACTGTTGAATACGAAGCTCTAGTCCAGGGCTTGAAGAAAGACATTGAACTTAATGTTAGAAATTCAAAGGTTTTTGGTGATTCTGAGGTAGTATTTAGACAAGTTAGAGACACAATTCACTGTTTGTCACTGCACCTAAAAGGTTATCAACCTGAAGCCTAGAATTTGATATCACATTTTAATGCTTCTAATATAAACTCAATTCCTAGACTACAAAATGTTGCAGCTAATTTTTTAGTTGTTTTTGCTTCCAGGTTAGTGCCAACTAATAACAAGTGTTCTATTGAACTTATTTTAAGGCCATCAATAGTAGATAATATTACAAATTTGAGGGTGTTTGATGATGATGACAGATTATCGATTTTCTGACAAATGATGAAGTTTTCAAAGATTCAGTAATCAATGATGAAGAACATCAGGAGGATCTACAAAATGGAGAAAGAACCAAAGTAAATGTCATGCCCAAAGGATTAAGGACACTAGAAGGAATGTTTGGTTTACATAACAAATTCAGAAAACCAGCCAACATCAAAACCAACAAATAATCCATGCAATATGAGCTAATAAATTTGGGGACGGAAGCTGAGCCCAAGTATGTGAATCTGGGAAATGGTTGCTCGCACGAAGAAAGGAGTCATTTTATTAGTTTATTTCAGCAATATAAGGATATATTCACCTGGACATATGAAGACGTAAAGACATATCACATGCGCATCATTTAGCACATTATTCCTATTAAAACAGGCGTAAAACCATTCCGGCAAAAACTGAGGAAAATTCATCTGAAGTTAGAGCCTCTAATCCAAAACGAGGTAAAGATATTACTAGATGTAAAGACTATATTTAGGGTCTGACATTCAGAATGGGTAGCTAATTTGGTTCCAATAAGAAAGAATTCAGGAGAAATAAGGTTGTGTGTTGACTTTCGAAATTTGAATAGAGCTTCAGATAAAGACAACTATCCAGTTCCACCAGTGGAACAAATTCTTCAAATGGTGTTAGGCTCAAAGTTGTTCTCCCTTCTAGATGGATTGCAGGATATAATCAAGTCTTGGTGGTCGAACAAGACAAACTGAAGAATACATTTTGCATGAAGTGGGGAACATTTGCTTATAGAAGAATGCCCTTTGGTCTCATAAATGTTGGAGCTACTTTTTAGAGGACCGTGGATATCGCATTTCGGGGATTAATCGGCCACTGTGTGGTGGTGTACTTAGATAATGTGACAGTTTTCTCTAAGAAGAGAGAAGATCATGCTTTTCATTTAAAACAATTTTTTGATCATTGTAGAAAATATGGCATATCTTTGAATCCAAAGAAAAGCATTTTCACAGTTATAGAAGGAAAACTGTTGCGGCATATTATTTCAAAAAATGCAATCTCTATAGACCCAGAGAGGATTGAAGTTATATCTCAGATTCTCCTACCCCATAATAAAAAAAATATGCAATCATTTATGGGCACAATAAATTTTGTTCGAAGGTTTGTACCATATTTTGCACAAGTCGTTAAACCTTTGCAACAAATGGTGAAGCAAAGCATGCAATTCAAATCGACTGATGTTGAGAAGGTTGCTTTTAAGGACATCAAGACAACAATAACTCATGCACCTTCTCTAAGGAGTCCTGACTTTGAAATGGATTTTATTTTGTATACTTTTTCTTTAGACAACTCACTTGCAGCGGTGCTCACACAAAAGGGAGAATTGAGAGATGAATACCCAATATTAGTTATGAGCACCGGGTTACAAGAGGTTGAATTGAATTACCCTACTGTAGACAAACAATCATACACATTTTTCAAAGGAGTAAAACAATTCATACCTTATATTTTGAAAACCAGGACAAAAGTGATTGTTCCTCATCTAGCTGTCAGGTCCCTCTTCGTACAGAAAGAATTGGGTGAGCGAAGAGGAAACTGGCTGACAGCGCTACAAGAGTATGATTTAGAATTCAAGCCATCCACTATTATTAAAGGTCGAGGACTATGTAAGTTGCTTGTGGAAGGTCATACCAATGAATATCATGATTGGTAGAATGAAGCTGATGCAAGAGCATAGGCTCAGGAAGATGAAGTCATCCATGAATTCATAACAGTCAAATGAATTCCAAGACCTATGGTCTTGCACATATGTAATTTCTTTTATTTTATAAAAATGGAATAAATTTGGATAAGGCTACTCGATCATTTCCATGTTAACAGATAGGGTTGAGTTGAATTCTGTTGAGACATTATAGTGATGAGTCGTAGGGTTCAGTTAAGAATATGAATAAAAATTGCCTTCTTTGGTTATAGGATCTAGAAATAGAATCCTTTTGTATCTAAATCGGTTTGAGTTATTTTCTTCAATAGCTTAGTTTATCTCATAGAGCTTAGGATAGCTCATAGAGTTTTGAGCGTAGCTCGAAGAAGATAGAGTTGTGTGTAATTGTACTTATGATCAATTTGAATGAAGAACAAAGTTTACTCTACAAATATTTGATGTCTTCATGAAATTGTAATCTCTATGCACGTATTTCTAATTCTGATATGTTATTGAATAATTCCCTAAAGTCAAGATTCATTTCTGCATAGAAATTTGATCTACTCATGATCAAATTCAGCGATTTCAACCTAATCCGACGAAAAAACCAGAATATCAATGGTCGTAGTTCAGATCCGCATCAAAATACAGATTGATGGTTAAGATCCACCCCGCAGTAGATCGACAGTTTGGGAAGAAACTTGAGGGAGTGGAAAGGCAGAAGTCCAAAATCTCGAGAATAATGAAAGTTAGATTTCCGATTTCCGAAATCGGAAAGCGGAAAGTGGGAGAACATGAAAGGATTAAGGCTAGAAGTTGGTTTTTTCAATTTTGAAGTTTAGAAGTCGAAAAATTGAAGTGCGGAAGTGCGGAAGTGAGAAAGTACAGAAGTGAGAGAGTTCGGAAATTGAGAACTAATCACTGTAAAGGAGATCAAGATCAACAAATGGGGTTGATCCCGAAGCATATCAACGGATGTGAGGCATTCCGCTGGTTGAACTAGCGCAAAGGAAGAAAACCCTGGCGGGCGCGATAGTTTATGAAACCTTCCTTATGTTGGTTGAAGTCCACCGATGATCTAAATCTGACGGTTGTTAGTCCATTTCATTAATGAACTAGCAAGGAGGTTAATTACAGGAGACGGAAGCAAAATCCCTTATGTAATTTGGTTGAGCACAAAATTAAAGTCTGCTCTTTGAAAGAGCGCTACCTGGGATTTGACTGGGTCGGTTAGATTTAGAAGTTCGGTTAAAATATAGAACCTATCTAAATCATGTGACAGTCCTGTAAAATATTGTTATAATAGGAGCCTGGCATCAATTGGTATCAGAGCATAAAAGGGATTTTGCGTGAAGGTATGAGAGTGTGGTTACAATTGTTCTTGTTTCTAAAAGATTGTGAATTGTTAGTTATGAGGTTGGAGTAATTTTCCTATATGAAAGGCAAGGCTATTTTTACTCCTGTATTACTAACAGATCCAGAGAAAGTCACTATTGACAGGGAAATTATATCTAGTAGTGAATTGTTGTGTTAGGAGATGGAGGTCAAAGTTGGAAGAGGTTGAGGCAGGCAAGGAAGACCTGTTGCCAATGCTGAATTGAGAGAGGAAATAAGAACTCTGAGAGAAAGGCTGTAAGGCTTAGAAACTAGCATACATCATCAGCACACAGGAGATACAAGTGATGAAGAGATACCTAAAGAGGAGGAGGAAACACTTGCTGAAACTCCTGAGGTAAGAATGTTTAGGTGTATTTTTGGTGCAGGTTCTAGTTCAAGAGATGATGTGCCATTCTACAATGGAAGCTTGGATCTAGAAGAGTTAATTGATTGGATCAATCCTATGAACAAACACTTCGACTATGCTGAAGTGAAGGAAGACAGGAAAGTTAGATTTTCTATCACAAGGTTAAGAGGGCATTCATCCTTATGGTGGGATGGTGTGCAAGAGGAGAGAATCTTGAAAAACAAAGCCAGGATCAATAGCTGGAACAAAATGATAGCTAAATTGAAAGGTAACTTTATTCATAAGGATTATAAGTTGATTTTGTTTAGGAAAATGCAAAATATTAAGCAAAAGACAATGACATTTAGGGAGTATACTAAGGAATTTTACAAGGTAAATATCAGATCTGGACATATGGAAGATACAGCTGAGAAGGTAGCTAGGTATTATAATGGTATAAGATTTGATATACAAGATTAATTGGGTTTGTTGTCATTGAGATCTGTTGATGAAGCATATCATGTTTCTTTGAAGGTTGAGGACAAGCTGATGAGAAAACCGAATCAGAAAGCAAAGATGAGAGGCTCTAGAGGAAGGGAACAGTAGTAGACAGGTGAAGCTAGCAGTTCAAACCAGCAAGTACTGCCTGACAGAAATAATGAGAACAGAGATGGAATAAATGCTTCAAAATGAAGAGGTAAAGGAAGAGGTGGACAAGTAAGATGTTACACGTGGAAAGCTTGGCTATATGTCATGGGATTGTCATGAGAATGTTGCAAGACAGAGAGGAGCACAAATAGTGCAAGCTGAACCTGAAGCTCCAAACAAATTAGAGATGGTTGTGAATTACCCTGAACAAGGTGAAGCCTTTTTCTTGAAGAAGGTAATTCATGAGTCAGTTCAAAGGAGAATCCTGTTTAAGACAGTTTGCAAAGCTGAAGGTAAGTGATGCAAGTTGATTATCGATAGTGGTAAAATTGATAATTTGGTGTCTACAGAAATGGTGGAAAAGAGGAATTTAAAGAGGACAGTACATCCAAAACCATACATAGTTGCATGGTTGCAAAAAGGTCAAGAAGTTCTTGTGAATGAACAATGTCAAGTAAAGTTTCAAACTGGGAAATATAAGGATGAGGTAAAATGTGACATCATATAAATGGATGCTTGTCATGTTTTATTAGGTAGGCCATGGCAATTTGATAGAGAAGCAGTGCATGAGGGCAAGAGGAATGTATTTTCCTTTGAAATGAATGGGAAGAAACATAGTCTTCATCCATTTAGAGGTAAGCAAGAGGAAGTCAGTAATCAATTGTTGATGATGACTGACAAGAGGATTGTGAATGATTGGAAAGCTGAAGATGAGGTAAAAGTAATTTCACAAGTAAATGATTTTGAAATTGAAATGACTAACAAAGTGTGCATTGATTGGCTGAAGGAAAGAACAAACCAACAGGAAATTTCAAATGCAAGCATAACATTGATGGAGGAAGCACAGTATGAAGTCAAAAAATATGGTGGAAAGTTTATGGTTAAAGAAATCACTAAGGATAGTGATGTGATAGAGGCAAGCAGAAGGAAAGAAGGCAAAAGAGTTCTGACACAGAATTCTAGGATGGAATATGTAATTATGTTAATATATTTTCGGTTTGCTTATGTGACATGAAATTGGATTAATCTATGTGCAGATGAAGGAGAACTAGTTGACAACTTGTTTGCAGGTCAAAGGAAAGAGGAAATTGTGTGTTCCATGAAGTCTGAACATATGTTGGAGAAACCAAAGGACCAGTTACAAACACAGAACTGGAAGACATGGCTGAAGGGACTGTTCAAAATGAGAACACTGCCCAAATTTACACTTTAGGTATCTTCTTAAATCCTACAGAAAAACAGCAGGGAGGGATCTCATGGACAGGAGCCCATGAAGAATTTAAAGCCGTGGAGTCTAATGCAGGAGCATAGGCTTAGGAAGATGAAGTCATCCATGACTTCATAACAGTCAAATGAATTCCAAGACCTAGGGTCTTGCACATATGTAATTTCTTTTATTTTATAAAAATTGAATAAATATGGATAAGGATACTTGATCCTTTCCATGTGTAACAAATAGGGTTGAGTTGAATTCTATTGAGACAGTATAGTGATGAGTTGTAGGGTTCAGTTAAGAGTCTAAATAAAAATTGAGTTCCTTGGTTATAGGATCTGGAAACAAAATCTTTTTGTATTTAATTCAGTTTGAGTTATTTACTTAGATAGCTTAGTTTAGCTCATAGAGCTTAGGATAGCTCATAGAGGTTTGAGGATAGCTCGAAGAGGACACAGTTGTGTGTAATTGTACTTTCGGTCAATTTGAATGAAGAACAAAGTTTACTCTGCATATATTTGATGTCTTCATGAAATTGTGTTCTCTATGCACGTATTTCTAATTATGATATGTTATTGAATAATTCCCTAAGGTCGAGATTCATTTCTGCATAGAAATTTGATCTACTCATGATCAAATTCAGTTATTTCAGCCTAATCCAAAGAAAAAACTAGAAGATCAATGGTCGTAGTTCAGATCCACTTCAAAATACAGATCGACGAGCAAAATCCACCCCGCAGTAGATTGACAGTTCGGGAAGAAGCTTGCGGGAGAAAAAAGGCAGAAGTCCAAAAGTTCGAGAATAAGTAAAGTTAGATTTCTAATTTATGAAGTCGGAAAGTAGAAAGCGGGAGAACAAGAAAGGATTAAGGCTGGAAGTTGGGTTTTCCGATTCCGAAGTCCGGAAGCCGGAAAAGTGAAGTGCGGAAGTGCGAGAGTTTAGTAATTGAGAACTAATCATTGTAAAGGAAATCAAGATCAACGGATGAGTTGATCCCGAAGCAGATCAACGGCTGTGAGGCATTTAGTTGGGTGAACTAGCATGGAGGAAGAAAAACATGGCGGGTGCAATAGTTTATGAAACCTGCCTTATGTTGGTTGAAGTCCACCATTGATCTAAATCTGACGGTTGTTATTCCATTTTGTTGATGAACTAGCAAGGAGGTTAATTACAAGAGATGGGAGCGAAATCCCTTATGTAATTTGGTTGAGCGCAGAATTGAAGTCCGCTCTTTGAAAGATCGCTACCTGGGATTTGACTAGGCTGGTTAGATTTAGAAGTTCAGTTAAAATATAGAACTTGTCTAAATCATGTGACATCCCAGTAAAAGATTGTTACAAGAGGAGCCTGGCATCAAAAGCAGAATTAAACCGTGTTGATGTATGTACCATATTCATTGCTCCTGAATCTTGGTACACATATTTAGTACATTACCTTCAGCAATGGCATTTACCAGAGCATTGGAACTCCATGCAGTGAAGGGCACTTCGTTTGAATTCAACCTCCTACCAGATAATCAATGGAGTTCTCTTCAGAAAAGACTATGATGGAGTGTTTCTGAGATGTCTTGAGCGAGACGATGCATCCAAACTAGTTAAGGAATTGCACGACGGCCCTGCGGGAGGACATTTCTCTGGAGATACTATCGCTCATAAGATACTAAGAGCCTACTATTATTGGCCAATGTTATTCAAAGATGCACATGCTTATACGAGAAAATGCGATGTGTGTTAAAGAAGTGGTGGTAGATTGTCAAAATCAGCTTGACCATTACATCCCGTCATTATTTTGGATCCATTCGAATAGTGGGGTATATATATCATTGGGGAAATTAATTTGAATTCTTCACTACACATTGATATAGCCTCACAATTACAGATTATTTCACATGATGGGTCGAAGCGGTTCCGCTGCACAAAGTGAATGAAGATGTGGTCATCAATTTTTTGCAAGAAAATATTATGACCAGGTTTGGGGTTCCTATTTTCCTGGTTTTTTATAATGCATCTTATTTCTAATCCATTAAGATAACTAAATTTTCTTGTGAAAAAAGAATCAAATTACGTTATTCAACAAATTATTATCCTTAGGGAAATGGGTTAGCAAAATCAACAAACAAAAACCTCATCAGAATTTTGAAGAAAAATGTTATTGAAAATCAAAGAAACTGGCACGCAGCACTTCCCAATGTGCTATGGGCTGATAGAGTCACCCCAAATAATTCCTTTGGAATGTCTCCTTATACTTTAGTTTATGGGAAAGAAGTTATTTTACCCCTGAACATTCTACTTCCGTCCTCGCAATTAGCCCAAGCCTCACAGGGATTTGGTAGTGAAGTCTTACAAGCACGTATTAATACTCTGCTGAAACTTGAAGAGTCCAGACATATGTCTAAAGAAATATTTAACCAACATCAAGACATTGTCAAGAGATGGTTTAATAAGCAGAAATCCGGGAAGGGGGATTTTGAAATAGGAGACATGGTTTTAAAATGGGATCACCCGCATGATGAGAAGGGAAAACATACCAATTTTCAACATTAATGGGTTGGCCCCTATAAAATCGTTGAGAAGATTGGCCTCTCAACTTATAAGTTTCAAGATTTACAAGGGCAGGAAGAGAACCTTCCTATTAATGGCCTTGTTCTCAAACAATACTTCACCTAGTTCTTTTAAGGAATCCTTTGTACATAAATAAAACCTTTCTTTTTCATTCTTGTTTTCTATTATTTTTGCTTTCTTTTTCTGATTTACTTCAGTTTACTTGATTTTGATTAGAATAAACTAGTTCAATTTTTTACACTTTGGGACATAGGGATCTGAATAATTGCAAAATGCTTTAAAATCCAAGAACTACTCATTGGAAGATATGTGCAAATTTTTTATCTAAATGCATATTTTTTAATTAATAGACTGCAAAAAGGCAATTTATTTCAAGAACAGATTGAAGTCTCGTTTAAACCTTGTAAAATAACCAAGGCTCGTGAGGTCTAGAATACTATATTGGGGCTCCGTCTTAGTTGTGGATCTTGATCTTCCAGATCCAGAGATATTTTTCGCTTGTGTTTGTACCCTAGGTGTATTGTAAACTCATTCCCCCTTCCTTGGGGTTCGGGGAAGTGCCCTAAAAAAGGGAGTTTGGGGGCAACGCACTTGAGACATGGGGGATTGGGGGTAGTACCCCTGAGAAACGGGGGTTCGAGGGCGGAGCCCTCGAGAAATTTTTTTGGGATGTGTGTTGGCCAACAGTTTTGCAGACCCATGGTATTGGGTTAACCTTAGTATTTTCCCATGGTATTTGCCCTATAAAAGAAAGTATTGTAACACGACTGTGTATGGTATTATTTTGTATTGTAAACAATCTCTATGATTATGCGGGAGAGACTATGAGAGCGTGAAGAGGAAGTGCAGCGGTTTTGCTACATGTTGTATTCCTTCATCTTTCTGGACTATAATAAAAGGACTGACAATTTCTTTGTGGATGTAGTCCATTGTTTGGGTGAACCACGTTATATTTGTGTCTCTCTCTAATGCGTTTAATGTGTTTTGCATATGTTTTAATGATTTAACTATATATGTGTTATTGCTCCGCGGTCCTGTTTTCTAATAGTCCATCCATCTTCACACTAATATCTATCCTAAGAAGCTTGCCATGATAGACCCACGAAATGGAAGTGGGACTAACATATGTATGGCATTCAAAATAATCCCATCCTACAAAATGAAATTCAAAAGGCTTGGAGTAAAGAGTTAAAATTCCAAAACAGGGAATACAAATCAAAAGTTAGGCTAAAAAATTACATCAACAAGTTAAAAGGATTGCTCAGAAAGGTTCTTCTCCGTCTGTAAGTTTGAAACAAGTCATCACTCACACAAAAGGACATTGTGGATGGAAGAACCCAAATCAATTTCTCAAATTAGAAGAAGCAATCAAGGAAAACTCCAAAGATAAATGTCATTAAGCATCAAAAGAATGCGAATAGCAAGGGAATGAGGAACAAACAAATACATATGTCTAACTTTCTTACGATCTTGTGGTGTAATATCTGGCAGCAACTAAAACATAGAGGTAAAATGAATCTCATATTTTGGACCCAAGTGAGTTATCAGGACTTCTAAATCCTGGTTACCTACCCCAAAATACTACAATCAATGTGATGCACAAAAATTCACATCCCTGGCAAAGTCTAGTTTCTTAAGTAATCTTGAAGAATGCATTTAAGAAGTTGTTGTAATCAAGTACCATGTAGCAGTTTTGGAAAGATAGTTTTTCAGATATCTGTGTTCACCAGGTAGTCGCCAATTGTTCTTGTTGCAACCACTTCCCAAACTTTTACAATTTTAGGGCCCCTCCTTCTTTTTTGAACTTAATCCTTCCTTAGATAAGTTTTACTCCTTGATTTTTTCATGCCAACACTTAGTTTTTCTTTGATTGAAAGCCAGAAAAGTTATTTGCCTAAGTTTATAAACTCAGGTTTTTCTTTTGACGTGTCGGAAGAGCTAAGCAAGTTTCTCCGACACATTGGAAGAACTCTGATTTTTTGTTCGATGCATCGAATCAACTCGATTAGTTTCATCGATGTATCAGAAGAACTTAGCGAGCTCTTTTGACACGGTTGCAAATCACTGGCAAGTTTCTTTCGATTCTTTTTAGCCGAAGTTGTTTTGTTGGCCAATTTTTGAAGTTTTTTGACCAAGTAAATGTCTTTATCGAAAGAGTTTCTTGAGTTTAGCTGACATTATTGGAAAAAATCACCCTTCCCTGCCTACGCTATCGCAGAAAAGCTAAATCTTAATCGTCGACGCTTTATATTGAAAGGATTATCTAAGTTTCATCGGAATGTCTTATCAAGTTTTGCTGACACTATCGATGAAACTCAGCATTTGCAGCCGACACTATCAATGAAACTCAGAGTTTGAAGTCGATGCTATCGCAGAAAATGCATTTTTTATCACCGATGCATCGAGAGATTTCTACGAGTTTGTGGACGGTTTGCATATTGGATAATTCCTATGAGTCTACCAACGGTTCCTATATCTGATGACTTTGATGTGTTTCGGCTGACAATGTCGGCAAAACTCAAGTTTTACAGCTGACACTATCGAAAAAACTTGGTTTTCACCACCGATACATCCGAAAATTTGAGTTTGGTGCCCAAACGGCGTTTTCAAACCCGTTACATTTATTATGCCCAACCACCACATTAATTGCCATTTTGGAAATATTTTATATATAAATGTGGTGAGTTTTTATGGATTGTTATCATAAACCCCATTTTGAGTGCATCGAACCACCACTGGACACTTAGAGCTTTCGTATTGCTACACCAAGCACTGTACCCGTATCGACAGTTGTCAGGTAGGCACCTAAACCTATAATTTGTCTTGTTCTATTCTAGAAGCTTTAAAAGACTATGTTTTAAATGAGGTTTAGGGATTTAAAAGGTCACCACGATCAATTTTTTCTATCTCTTTTTCGTGGCTTGTTCTCTAGTGAAAGTGCATCTACATCCCATAGGATTTCCAGTTACAATGTGCCGACTACAAGAGTTATCCCAAGTCTGGTTTCAGGGCAACCCTCAAACTCACCGAGCACTCTTCCAGCCTGCTAGCCTGGTCATCATAGGGTTTGTCTCAACCTTCGTCCTGCCATTTGGTTTTATTATCTGAGTCATTGATATGTGTGTGTTGAACCATAGGTTTTTTATGATGAGACTCCGGGCTTAATGCCCTACGGCCTGCGTATTCTTGAGGTTAAATATGTCAAGAGAAGAGTTTGCAATAAAATGGAAACACTTGGTGGATTTTAACTTCAGGTATTGCTGCGTCTTAGAACTTTGGGATAGGTTTTTCCTACAAATTGTGCGTGGAAGGAGGTATTTCCCACGATTCTCTTCAGGGATGGTGTCTTTTGGTAAAAGGTTGTTTAGGGTTTTAGATGCAAACCAAGACTTTATGGTACCCTAAGTCATTACTTTTGGCAGAAACCTTGATCCTTCATGATTTCGAGCTTAAGGATAACAGTAAAACTCGTAAACTCTACGGACTAGAACAAAAGCAGGTAACATTTTGGGGAACCAATAATGAAATCAACAGCCTTCAGTATGGTGACTTGTGTAGGAGCACAAAAATGAATATATACAACAGAGGTATAACTCACGGAATAATATATATACACACGCATTGATAAGTTTTCGTTTAAGTTTTGCAAACACACACCCTTGCTACAAGTATATTTCTTCTATCATGTTGGACAGTAATTTTTTTTTAAAAGGAATAGTGGCTCATATATACTTAGTAACTAAGACTCTCATATTTGGTTATTTCATGTTTTATGCAAATGCATGGTGTTACTAAGACATCTCTTACCATGATCTTGCTACATGTTCGTCTCTCACCAAGAAGAATTACCTACAGGAAGATAGCTTGTAAACAATAATCCCACACCATGCCTAAGAAGAGCGGAAAGAAGAAGGCCAAGGCCACTGAGGTTGATTCAGATGTGGAGATTATCTCCAAGAGTGAGATCATATACAAAGACACTAAATCCATCACAGGAGCTGATCAGGAGTTTAAATGGGGTGCGATATATCAGATGATCTGAGACCAGAATGTCCTTGAGGCAAGTCTGGAAGATATGTCCTTATATGCAAATATCATAAAAGTAGGCATTACTAAGGCAACCACCTGCCCCAAGTCGTTCCCGTGTGTTGAAGTCATCGATTGGATTCTACCCCAGATAAACCCCGCTACGATGATCATTTCCAACATAGGGGGGAATATCTTGCTTCTTTCACTCCAGCCTACCAACCCCACAGGTTATGATGACGGATCAGTGTGTTAGCAAAGTGTATTTTGATATTTTGGAATGTGCCAAAAGGATGATGATAGTAGGAAAACAACTACACCAAAAGGCATCTGACAAGTACGAGTTTGCAAGATTACGACCCTCCTATAGGGTTATAGCCTTAACGTTGAATAGGATATTTTGTCGGGCAGATGGGAGGATGTATAAATTAAGTTGGATCCCATTAATATACTATGTGGCTTTTGAAGGCACAATTTTCAATTGGGCGGATATTATAGAAAGTAGCTTGTCATCATGTGTAGCCGATGCACAAGGACGGATGACTCAGGTAAGGTCAAAGTTCTACATGGCCTCTTACATGATTGACTATATCCTGTGCAGACACCCATTCCCCAATCTTGGTTGCACATGGGATCACACCAAGACCCCTATATATGCAGCTTATCAAATTCTTTGGGTGCACAAGTATTTAGGCTTTTACAAACTTATATGTGAAGAGTTTCTAATGCCATTGTATGAGATGATCTTCCTTAAATATCCTAACTGCTTGTCGAAAAACTCCATGGAAGTTATTTACAAATATGGGGATTACTATTTCTCTCAAGAAGGAACTTACCTGAGAATGTATGGAGGCTCCAGAGCCCCGTCATTGCTACCCAAGTTTGCTACAGACTATGTATTCCATAAGGAAGAAGTAAGACAGTTATTCATAGATGGAATAGCCAACTTCCTCTTCAATATGAAAAGGAAACATTTCTGCCACTTCCCTTTTGCATTGGAAGTTACAAATTTACTAAGGTCAGAACCGCCTCCAAATTTGTAAAAGATTTGGAAAAATTTTGCTTTGGGGAGAAGAGTTTTCGTAGACATGACGCGGAAGGAAAAGTTGCAGAGAATTGTACGACCATTAGTGTGCACTATGAATACTATCATCACTTCGATAAGGATGAAGAGGTGTATAGAGACGCCAGAAACATGACTGCACTGAGTAAACGTTTCAAGAAGAAAGGAATCCCTAGCAGGATTAAAGGTAATAGCGGCACCTCTGAGAATCAGAAAGAAGAGATTTTGAAGAAACAACAAGAAGAAGCAGAAAAGAAACAGCAAGAAGAAGCTGAAAAGAAGCAATTTGAAGAGGCTCAAAGGAAGAAAGAGGAGGAAGAAACATTACAAAAGAAGGCAAAATAAATATTGAGAGAGGAAGCTGAGAAAGCAGCTACAAAATTAAAGAAGAAAGAGGAGGAAGACAAAGACAGAGAAAATTTGGACCAAGACTCAGCCCAAAATGATCTGATGGATCCTCCCACTTCATCAAGTGGCGCAATCACAGGTGGCCACATCCCACTTGCAGAACTGGGACTCATTCCTTTCACCCCATCTAAGCATCACACAATGGCATTCTTAGAAACTATGTTTTTTGTCAAGGCAAAGAAAACTATTGTTATAAGATCAGAGAAATGATTAAAGGTTGGCACTCAACCTGATGTGGTCGCAGTGACCGAGAAAACCATTGTTGAACACACCAATCAAGACACCAAATTCTTGGCATCTGTAAGTATAGAAACCACGCAAGCCAACACGGATAATGTTGACAAGTTAGTGGAAGATGCAGAGTATTATAAAGAAAGGATGCTCAAAATGAAAGACACTTTAGTCAAGGAAAGAGGAGAAGGCCGAGAGTTAAAAATCAAGCACGAGGCTACACTCTCTGAGAATGAGAGTCTCAAAAAGGAGTATCAAGATCTAGAAACAGAAAAGGTTGCATTAGAGGTGCAGGTGACTATTATGGAAGGGGAGAAAAAGGATTTTGAAGACAAAACTGCAGAACTAGAATCACATAAATCTGCATCAATCCGTCAAGTGGGAGAACTAAGAACCCAAGTAGAGGAAATAGTAGCGCAGAGGGGATGTTTTGAAGCTCAACTTAAGATAGAAAATGGGAGGCAATTGGACATCACTCATTTCCATGATCAAGCCTGCATAATTTGAAGGAAAATCCATCAAGTTCGAGTGAGTCTTGTGAAGGAAATATATAAGGTCAAGCTGGCAGAGATAAGGCTAAATGAAATTGCAATGGAGTCACTTGATTTTAGAAAAAGGCTATCGGAGGTTGAGGAAAAGGTTCAAATCCAATTGACCTCGATGGAGGCCAATTCAACATTTCTCGAACACTTGACTCAAAAGACAGCAGGAGGTATAAAGATAGAATTGGCACTCTTGGAATTTTACAGAAAATCTTCTTTGAGATTGAGCAATGGAATAAAAAAGACTCTGGAAAAATGTACAGTGTTCTACACAAAAATGCGCCAGGTTCATAATAAGTGCCAGATTTCTTCGACAGCAAAGATCAAGGACTTCCTAGAAAAAGACCAGCATTTGAAGTTTCTACAAGACAAATTGCACGAAGATGAACAGTACATTCAAAAGATGGAGATCATAAGTGAAGAAGATGTTAAAACCTGGCTTGCACAAGCCTCTGCCAGCAATCATCTCTTGGAATATCTATACAGGTTGACTCCAGCAAAAGTGACAGATGTGGAGTCACAACTAGTTGTACATGAAGTGACCGTGAGATTGTTGGAGCCAGTAGATTATACAACTATTGCAGCAGAAGCAAATGCATGGGAGGAATACATTTCGAACCCAACTGGGACCACTTGAAACTTTTGTTTTATGTATTTCTAGAACTTTATGTAATTTATTATTTTATTTAGTGTAAGGCACTAAAGGACGAATTTTGAGAATTCCTAAAGTCAAGGAAGTTGAAAAATCATTTGTAATTGTATTATAAATAGAAGTAAGAGGTAGAATAGAAGGGATTTTTCACTGGCACAAGAAGTGTGAGCTTATTTATTTGTACGAAGAACTATTTTTTCTACTAATAAATAAGAACAATTTTGCTTGGAAAGGATTGCACTGATTTTAACTGGATTGTGTGGAACAAATCTGGAATTATTTCTATTGAGTTTCCGTATAACTGTGAGATCATTCTGACCTTTATGAATTATTTCTTTAAATGATGAATGATTTTTCTTTTTCGTATAAAATTCTGTGTAAAAGTTAAGGAATGAATGTTTTCTTATTTCAAAGCTATCTTTGTCAATCTTTATGTTGTAATTATGTGTATGAAATTAGGACAGTTATCTGCAAAATTCATTATGGATAAATACAGTACATTACTCTCTTCCTTTTAAATTTGCTCCCCAATGGGATAGGATAGAATAGTTTAGAATAGAGTAGAAGATAATTAATTTACTTAGATTCAAATTTATAGAAGTGATTGAGGAGCAAGAGTGGTAAGACGGGAGGTAAGAACCTACGCATCACTTGTGAGGCTTTTGTTCATCAATCACCTGCATTTAGCTTAGGCACTTGTATTTCATTTATTTGAAGAAAATTACGTAAATGGTGGATCGGGCCACAACCGGTAAAGACATAAACAAGATTTATTTCTACAGTAGTTGAGCCGCTAACCAGACAGGTTCCCCATACCAAACGGTGAACGATCTAGTTGGGATCGATTATCGGGGAGAATCCCTATTGTCGGTACCTAGGAATTTACCAGGCATCAACAGGTCTTGATATAGGAAAGAGTTATGGTCTACGTTCTTCATTGACAAAATTTTCACAGATATGGGATTCGTCTTAGAAGGTGATTTAAATATACTATTAAATGACAAGGAATTGTGGGGATGTTGAGTGCACCCAATTTTATTGGCCCCGTATATTTTGCAATCCTTTGTGGAAGTTGGGTTGGTGGAAATTGTTCCCTCCCCTCTCATTCCTACTTAGAGGAACAATAGGAAAGGGATGAGGTCATGGAAAATTGTCTTAATCGTTTTCTATTGGCAAAAGACTTACGAGAGAAGGCCCACAGGTACATATCTTGGATAGAGATTTGTAAATAATTGGATCATCTATCGATTGTGCTACAACTATAAATCAACTAGAATGTTCTTTAAAGCAAAGAGATAGGAGCTCTGGAATCCAAAAAGTGTCGTCTTTAATTAATTGAAGTGAAATCATGGACGATAAAGAGCAGGGACACCTCGCATGCATAAAATGATTGTAATACAAAATTCTTCCATAAATTTATTGAGCATAGAACTACGATCAATTATATTTGGGAGGTGCATGGTTGCAATGGTAAGGTGTGCAAATCATAGGAGGATCTTGAAATAGAAGCATTCACACATTTCAACAAAATATACCAGGCCTCAGGAGAAAATCATATTGTCCAACAATTGGATGTAATTCAAAATTTCCCTTCTTTTTTATGATGAAGAAAGTAGGAGGATTTGTAGTCTTGTGACATTAAATGGGGTTAAAAATACCCTATCAATTTTTCAAAGGAAAATAATAACTCATCCAAATGGATGGACCTCATAACTTTTCTTGCAATTTTTTAATCTTAGTGGATCAAATTCATTTGCTATGGTGGAGTATTCCATCTCCTCTGGTAGAATTTTCGGGGTCCTAAACTCAAATTTCATTCCCTTAATTCCCAAGAGGTCGAGAACCACCTCTTTTAATGATTTCAATCTCATATCACTTTTCAATCTAGTATTCAAATTAATATCCAAAATTATTGCAACCAGGATCAAACTGTTTATGTATTTGTAACTTCAGAATGTATTCACTTGTATATTTATATATTGTATTTCATTGGTCCTCGATGTTCCTATTGAGAGAATCATTAATGTAATCAAGTCATGTAAAGTCATAGAGATTAACCCTCCTAGTTGATCGGGGCGCAAAGTCCCCACCATTTCGGGGCACTAGGGTTATTAGACTCCCCTAGAGAAGTCGGCCCTGGTAAGTAATTGTCAAGTCGAAAATTAGTATTCATAGATAATGAGCCTCTCTATTTGAGACACACACTCACCCAGCTATAACGCATAGGTGAGAGAGAAGAAGCTCGCTCAAGTGAGAGAGAGAACAGCTGTTGGAGGTCATATTTTTGTCTTTGTGTTTTACTGATGCCATTGGTGTTCATTCTATCTCTGAGGAAGTTGCGGGGTTTTCTCCTTTATGGTTTCCCTGAGGAAAATATTTATGATTGATTATTGTGCATGTTATGCTCTCAAATAAGATCCTAAGATCATATTGTCTAATTGATAAAAATATAACATGGTATCAAAGCTAACCTAAGAAGAAGACACTGTGCAACTACAAAAGCTAGGGATTATTACTTTTTGGGTCTCTCTCCACAATCCATCAGCAAAAGGAGGCTAGGCTGACTCTCCATTGAAGGGCGCATCTTTTTGTCAAAGCAGAATCTGATTCTGAGCACTTACAGCTTTTTACCTACCACTACATCGGGAAAATAGGGCTTTCACAGAAGTGGAAGTTTTGAGTGAGCTCAACATAGGGTTACTCTCCTCCTCAAAATTGAAGTTTACATATCAATATCGAGGTTTTTGGTTGGTAGAACTCCAGGAAAGTGAAACCCTAATTTTCCCTAGAACCAGAAAACCAACACTACAGAAGATCAGCTCCAGATCCAGTTTTCAGCTTCTCAAATTGGTAAGATCTAAATCTTTTGTATTTCCATTTGAGGTTCTCAGTTAAGATGTCTCATCACACCAAGCTTGATGAAAATCTTGAGGGAGCTAATAACTTTCGAGCATGGAAGTAGAGGATCTCACTAGTTCTTGAAGAAAATGAATTGGACTCCTACATCGGTGGAGAGGTTCCAGTTCCAGAGGGAGATGAGGCTAAGGCCTTAAACAAGAAGAACTTGATCAAGGCCAAGAGGATTATTGCTAATTCAATCAAGGATCACCTCAAACCACAGGTGTCCTCCCTAAAGTGTCCTAAAGAGATGTTTGAAGCCTTGACCAAGCTATTTGAAGGATAGAACATAAATCGAAAGATGACTTTGAGGAACCAATTGAAGAATGTGAAGATCCATAATGCGGAGACCATACAATCATACTTTACAAGGGTCTCCCATATCAAAGAACAACTTGAAGCAGTGGATGAAGAAGTGGAGAATGTAGAAATTGTGATGACCACCTTGAATGGTCTCTCTAGGTCATGGGACTCTTTCATTCAAGGGATTTGTGCTAGAAGAAAGCTAGTCACCTTCAGTAGACTGTGGGAGGAATGCTCACAAGAAGAAGCTCGAATAGTAGCCTCAAAAGAAAAGATGGGAAGTGAATATCAAGCTCTAATAGTACACTCCAAGAAAATAAGGAGGGACTATCATCATCCCAAGGGTAAGCATTCTCACCATAAAGATAACCCTAGAAAATCTAACAGAGACATATCTAAATAAAAATGCTTTACATGTGATGAAAGAGGACACTCTGTAAGAGATTGTCCCAAGAATAAGAAGGGCTCTCACAAGAAGAAGGACAATAAAAGAAGACATCATGCTCACACTGTAGAGGATGATGAACCTTCCACAAATAGAATCAAACAAGAAAGTGATGATTCTTCAAGTGATGAAGAATATGTTTTGATTTCTACCCTCATGGGAACTTTCACACATGGAAGCAATGATTGGCTTATAGATAGTGGGGCTTCCAAGCACGTGATGAGATTCAAGGAATCTTTTCTGAAACTATTTGAAAATGAATCACCCCATAAAGTAAAACTTGGGGATGACTACCAGTATCCAATAAAAGGTAGTGGTGAATTCTCCTATAAGTTAGACTCTAGAAAGTCTATGAAGATGAAGGATGTCTTGTTTTTACCAGGACTAAAGAAAAATCTCCTCTCCATATCTGCATTAGATGCAAAAGGCATAAGGGTTTCATTTGTAGATGGTCAAGTCCTTATGTGGCCAAAGGGAAAGACTATATATGATGCAGTAGTGATTGGAGAGCAAGAGGGAGTATTATAAAAGCTAAAGGGCCAACCAGAACAAGCCTTGGTCCATGACTCAGTAGAGCCAAATGAACTTTGGCATAGAAGGCTTGCACATGTGCACTATAGGGAACTACCACTTGTAAGCAAAGTTGTTGAAGGTCTTCCATAAATACAGGCAAAGCATGAAGGTGTTTGCAAAGGATGTGCGAAAAGAAAGAACACAAAGAAGACATTTCCAAGTAGCGAGAGCAAGGCAAAAGGAATCTTGGAAATCATCCACTCCGATGTATGCAGTCTGATGTCATCTAGTTCATCTAGTGGGTATGTATACTATGTTTCTTTCATTGATGATTTTTCTAGGAAGACATGGATACTTCTTGAAAAACAAAGATGAAGTATTCAGCAAGTTCAAAGAATTCAAAGCCTTGATCGAGAACCACACAGAAAAGAAAATCAGGACCTTTCTATCAGACAATGGCGGAGAATTCACATCAAATGAATTCAAATAAATATGCATATATTCAGGGATTAAGAGGGAGTTGACCACTCCATATAATCCACAACAGAATGAGGTTGCAAAAAAGAAGAATAGAACAATCATGGAAGCTGCAAGGGCAATTCTTCATGATCAAGATCTCCCCATGCATCTATGGGCAAAAGTTGCTAGGATAGTTGTGTATGTACAGAACCGTACTCCACATATAGTACTTGAGAACAAGACACCTAAAGAAGTATTCTCCAGAAAGAAACTAGAAGTCAGTCATCTCATAATATTTGGTTGTCCAGTGTACATACACATTCCAAAAGAAAAGAGGACGAAGTTAGATCCTTCATGGAAGAAGGGTATATTTGTGGGATATAGAGAAAGCTCGAAGGCTTACAGAATATACTTCCTAGGATTCAAGAAGATCGACATCAGCAGAGATGTAACATTTGACGAAGACTAAGCTTACATCAAATCCATAAAGAGACCTGTTGAAGACCCTGAAGAAACAGAAGTACCCAAGATTCAAGATACAACTATGAACGATGCAACTGAAAAAGAAGATCGAGAAATAGAAGAAACCCAGGAACCTATAGATCCACCCCAAGAGAAGAATCCTCACAAGAGGAAACCTGCATGGGTATGAGAGGCTATCCAAGGTGCAAAAAGATACAGGGCTCCAGAAGAAATGCACAGAGAGAGGAAAAGAATAAGGTCCTACTCCATATATGTATCCCTATTATGTGACATCATTGATAAAGAACTTTCCAACTATGAAGAAGCAACATAGAAGAAAGAATGGAAGCATGCTATGATCGAGGAGTACCAGTCGATCATGAAGAATGATGTCTAGGATGTTGTCCCAAGACTAGAGGGGAAGTCTGTTGTGACTTCCAAGTGGATCTTCAAGATCAAGCATGCTGCAGAAGGCAACATAGAAAAATATAAAGCAAGATTTGTGTCTCGTGGCTTCTCCCAAAAAGAAGGAATAGATTATGAAGAAACTTTTGCACCTGTATCCAGATACACTTCCATCAGATCAGTACTTGCTATGTCTGCAGTAATGAAATGGAAGATACACTAGATGGATTTCAAGATTTCTTTCTTGAATGGTGTAGTGGAAGAGAAAGTGTATGTGGAGCAGCCACTCAGTTTTAAGACACATGACAGGGAAACTCATGTGTGTAAATTGAAGAAAGCCCTGTATGGTTTGAAACAGGCACTCAGGACACGGTACAGCAGAATTGACAGCTTCGTGACTAGTTTGAGCTTTACCAAGAGTAAAGCAGATTCCAACCTTTACTACAAGGTTGAGGAAGGGAACCCAGTAATACTCCTATTGTATGTAGATGACCTGTTTGTAACAAGTGAGGATGCGATAATTGTTGATATGAAGAGGAAGCTTGCTGTCGAGTTCAAGATGAAGGACTTGGGTATGATGCACTACTTTCTAGGCATGGAGGTGTGGCAGAATGCAGATGGAATCTCCATGGGACAAGGGAAGTATGCAGTAGAGATCTTGAAAAGGTTCGAGATGATGGACCGCAAGGCCATGACCACACCTATGGTATCAAACCTGAAATTATTGAGTGATGCCTCATCAGAGTCACTTGATGCTACGATGTATCGTCAGATGATTGGGTCCTTGATGTAACTGATGAATACAAGACCAGATATTTGCTTTGCTATGAACACATTGAGCCAGTTCCTAATGGATCCTGGACATGTTCACCTGATTACTGCAAAGCATATTCTGAGGTACCTGAAGGGTATAGTTGATTATGGGATCAAGTATGAGGTGAATCAGAAGATTAACCTAGAAGGTTATGTTGATTCAGATTGGGCAGACAGTGCCATTGATAGGAAGAGCACTTTGGGGTTCTGCTTCCGTATGGGATCAGGTGTGATCTCTTGGTTTAGTAGGAAGCAGTCTTGCATGGCATTGAGTACATACGAAGCAGATTATGTCGCAGCTTGTTCGGCTAGTTGTGAGGCAGTGTGGCTAAGGAAGCTACTATCTGATTTGTTTGATCTCTAGTTGGATGCTACTTGTATATATTGTGACAACCAGAGTTGTGTGAAGTTGTTGGAGAACCTGATGTTCCATGATAAGTTGAAGCATATTGAGATCAAATATCACAATATCAAGGCTATGGTACAGAGAGGAGCAATGAAGCTCTAGTATGCTGCGACGGATGAGCATATAGCTAATGTGTTGAGCAAGCCAATGGCCAAAGTGAAGTTTGAGTACTTCAGGGAGAAGCTTGGGGTCCTCCATATTGAGGTTTCTTCCAAGGGGAAGTGATGAGTCTGTGTTCCTTTCTAACATGGCGATAGGATTGGTTCCTCCCATGGTCAGATGTAAGTGCAGATCCTTTCTGACATGATGGTAGGTTGGGCCTCCCATGGTCAGATGTAAGTGCAGAGCCTTTCTGACATGGTGGCAAGATAGGCCTCCCATGGTCAGATGTAAGTGCAGGTCCTTTCTGGCATGGTGGCAGCCTGGGCCTCCCATGGTCAAATGTAACTGCAAATCCTTTCTGACATGGTGGCAGGCTAGGCCTCCCATGGTCAGATGTAACTGCAGATCCTTTCTGACATAGTGACAGGATGGGCCTCCCATGGTAAGATATAAGTGTTGATCCTTTCTGGCATGGTGGCAGGTCGGGCCTCCCATGGTTGGATATAAGTTTCGAGCCTTTACAAAATGGTGGCGGGTCGGGCCTCCCATGGTTGGATGTGAGTGTTGGGCCTTTCTGACATGGTGGTAGGCTGGGCCTCTCATGGTCAGATATAAGTGTTGGATGAGCCTTTCTGACATGGTGGCAGGATGGGCCTCCCATGGTTATATGTGAGTGTTGGGCCTTTCTAACATGGTGGAAGGCTGGGCCTGCCATGGTCAGATGCAAGTGTTGGGCATGCCATTATGACATGGATGCTCGATGTGTTCCTACCATGGTCAGATATAAGTGTTGGGCGGGCCTTTCTGACATGGTGGCAAGTTGGGCCTCCCATGGTCGGATATAAGCATTGAAGAATATGAGACGTACCTGGAAGCTAGGCCTACAACCAGCATGAAAAAGGGCTGGCTCTGTAGAACTTCATATGACGAGTAGAATTGAGAGATAGCAACATTTGATCGAGATAGCGGAAGCAGTGATGATGATGATGATCTAGTGATGATCCAACTTTGATGACGATCCAGTGGCNATACCTTCCTAGTTAAGAGGGAGTGTTGATGTATTTGTAACTTCGGAATGTATTCACTTGTATATTTTATATATTGTATTTCATTGGTCCTCGATGTTCTTATCGGGAGAATCATCAATGTAATCAAGTCATGTAAAGACATAGAGATTAACCCTCCTAGTTGATCGGGGGGCAATGTCCCCACAATTTCAGGGCCCTAGGGTTATTAGACTCTCCTAGAGAAGTTGGACCTAGTAAGTAATTGTCAAGTCGAAAATTAGTATAAATAGAGAGTGAGCCTCTCTATTTGAGACACATACTCACCCAACTATAGCGCATAGGTGAGAGAGAAGAAGCTCGCTCAAGTGAGAGAGAGAGAGAGAGAGATAACAACTGTTGGAGATCATATTTTTATCTTTGGGTTTTACTACTGCCATTGATGCTCATTCTATCTCTGAGGAAGTTGCGGGGTTTTCACCTTTATGGTTTCCCCGAGGAAAATGTTTGTGTCCATTGTCTCTTGTGATTGATTGTTGTGCATGTTATTCTCTCAGATGAGATCCTAAGATCATATTGTCTAATTGATAAAAATATAACATGGTATCAGAGCTAACCTGAGATGAAGACACTATGCAGCTACGGAAGCTAGGGCTTATTACTTTTTGGGTCTTTCTCCACAATCCATCAGCAAAAGGAGGCTAGGCTGACTCTCCATTGAAGGGCGCATCTTTCTGTCGAAGCAGAATCTGATTTTGATCACTTTCAGTTTTTGACCTACCACAACATCGGGAAATTAGGGCTTTTCATATAAGTGGAATTTTTGAGTGAGCTAGCATAGGGATACTCTCCTCCTCAAAATCGAAGCTTAGAGATCAAAATATAGGTTTTTGGTTGGGTAGAACTCTGGGAAAGTCCAACCCTAATTTGCCCTGGAACCAGAAAATGAGCACTGCAGATGATCAACTCTAGATCTAGTTTTAAGCTTCTCAAATTGGTAAGATCTAAATCTTTTGTATTTCCATTTGAGGTTCTCAGTTAGGATGTCTCATCACACTAAGCTTGATGAAAATCTTGAGGGAGTTGATAACTTCCGAGCATGGAAGTATAGGATCTCACTAGTTCTTGAAGAAAATGAATTGGACTCCTACATCAATGGAGAGGTTCCAGTTCCAGAGGGAGATGAGTCTAAGGCCTTACACAAGAAGAACTTGATCAAGGCTAGGAGGATTATTGCTGATTCCCTGATTGAATCAATGATTATTGGTCAAGGATTCAAACATCTCTTTAGGTGTCTTTAGGGAGGACACTAGGAGGTGTCTTTAGGTGTCTTTAGTTCTTCTTGTGTAAGGCCTTAGGTGTCTTTAGGATGGTTTTGCAAATCAACTTGGCATGAAGAATATCATTGCAGTGCAAGGAGAAATTGTAGGAATGATAACCTTGCACCCTTGATAGACATTGGACTACATGGAAAATAACTAATTTTCATTATTCTTGAATAAACCATGTATATATAATTATGTTACAATCCTTATTGTTTAGGCTATAAATTGTTTCCACTATAACTATTTGTACATGCAACCCTCATCTTTGTGACACTTCAATACTTTTCTGCATCAATTAGAAATGTGACCCCGGTGCGTTAGTTTGATCAGTTGAGTGTTTTAAATTACCCTTAGGCCTAGATTGCAATTAGTGATAAGATAACAAAATGGACCATATTTGATTAATCAATAGTAAATGTATGTTCTTTCACCACCTATGCTAAAATTAGGTTTGTTAAATATCTCGAAGAGATTCCATATCTTTATGTATCCATCTATTACTAGTTCATATGTCTATGGAAACAAAGGCTCTTGCACAAAAAGTTAGTAGCATGTCGATTGGTCTGAAATCTAGTGAGAGGGAGGAAGGCAAGTACTATAGGTGTAAATCATAAGTGGGAACTATAGAATGGGATTCAAAATCTTACCCTATACTTTATATAAAAAGGATATGCCATACAAGAACCTTTTCGCTATGTGTTTTTTGCCACTTGTATTCTTACATTTATTCTTCCATGCCTTCTAACAATTCCTCGCTTTATTTTTAAATAATTATATTTCTTTAAAGCATCATATAATTTGGATTCACTTAATTATGCCTTAAATTAATAGTATATGAAAGTAGAGTTACTGTAGGGAGAATGGAACCTTGGATGGATTTTAGGGTTTTCTAAACTAGAGTTTGTTGTCGTGTAGTCAATGGTCAACAAGGATGGAAGCTTGGGGAGATGAGGTGGATTACAATGTTGAGGATTTCTAGTCAATGCCAAGCATTTTTTCGCTTGGATGAGTAATATTAGTGACCATATGAAAAGTAAAGAGAGATGGAAGAATGGTAAGTTGGTGGATACTAAGAAAGGACTGGGGGGCATTGCAGATGAAGCAAATGTTTTTCCAAAAAAGGTCCTTGGTGAAGGATACTTGAGGGATATTCAATCCCATAATGGTCAAGCTAAGGTTAGCTCCATGAAAAATCGAGACGAGGGTACATGTATTCCTATGGGATTTGTAGGGTAGAAAAATAATATAAACTCATTTTTAAAATCAACTCCATTTGGTAGACATATATCGAGCCTATACAAAACTAAGGTATGAGTGTCCAAGTTGAAGTCAACAAGAGTAACGAAAGTATTCAGGGTAAAGGAGGGAAGGGTGGTAGTGGTACTCGACCTATATGTCGACATGGAATCGATCGAAACATTGACGGAAAAATACCTATCATACGTTTCCAGCACAAATTTTTCAAAAGGAAAGAACTAAAAGAGTGGGTGGAATAAAGTTGGAAACCCCTCTTCGCTACGTGTCAATCTGTTGCCTCCTAGTGAAATGGTGGTAGGTAATTGAATTTCAATCTTAGTTAGAAAGGCACAAAATTCAAGAGGGGATTTGTCTACAGGACACCGCAATGCTGCTTATGAGGAAATGGAATATCATCTTTGACCCTCATTTAGAATATTTTGTTACACAACACTTATGGGTCTTGATTCTAGGATTTCCACTAGATTTTTGGTGTAAAGAGGCCTTTGTGGTCATTGGGAAATCCATAGGAAAATTCTTATACTAATGATGAAAAATGCTTGTAATGGGACGATAAACGATTGGCAAAATTTATGGTCGAAGTGGACACGGGGAAGGGGTTGGTGCCTGAGATAGAAGTGTATTAAGGAGATCACCATTTTTCCCAATTATTGGATTAATGGAAAATGCCCTTCAAATGTGTAAAGTGCCATAGAATTTTAGGTTTCATGCTTGGACCCTAGTTCTTCAAAGGAAGCCTCAATATATCCTTGGTGCTCGAAGGGGAATCCATCTATAGGGCCTAAATATTCAATCACATTATCAGTATCAACTTTTGGTATTAAATATACAAAGGAGGTGGGTGGATATTCAGTGATCAAAAACAATAATTCATCCCTTCCACAATTGGAGGACGAGCCGAGGTATCCATTAGGTCAGTTGCGTAAGTCATTTGATGAAAACCTAATCTCAAACAATTTTACAAATTCATTATATATTGACAAGGGATATATAGTAGATAAATAACGACTTTGATATTTTTGGGCACGATGGGTTCTACTCATACTTTCCCTCATAATGACTTAATTCTTGTAGGCTTTCCGAGTCCCTTGGGCTATGGGTTGATGACAGTCAAGGTTCTTTATGGGAAAAAACAAATATATATCGAGTAGTCATAAGGTGATAGAGGAATAGACTACCCTTTTGGCTATAGAAAAACCCTCATACAAGGATGCTCTGGTGAAGAAACCTTTGGAGATTTAACAAAATAATGGTTTGATTTTTGAATCCCTATTAGAACCTAAGAAGGATACTAGGGGAAGGAAAAATATCAAGACTTGTGCTAGACAAAGGCCGATGTGGGTTGTTGAAGGAGTACTAGCACTGGTTATCAAAGTTGCAAAGAACAAGAGAAAATTGCATGTATCTAGTGAAGGCTTTAGGGAGGATGAGTTTCATGTTTGAAGCATTAATGGCGGTTTCAGGAACCTTAGACAAGGAAATCCCTCATCCAACTTACCCTAATTATTTTGTTATCCCTCAACAATAGGGATTTTGGGGTTAAGGCATAGAGGTTTATGCTCAAAGGCATCGAATAGGGAGAATAAATCATGACATGTTGTTTCTTCAAGAAACTATGGTCACATACTCTGAGGCAAAGGAGGTGATTGATTCCATTTTATTGGGGTGGAATGTTTGATCGATTGATGCGAAGCGTCTTTCGGAAGGTTTAGTCTAGGCATGGAATCCTTCAACGAAGAATTTTGAATATTTTTACACTGATGTTGGTATTCTTCTCATTGGGGTTGTCATAGGGTTATAGGTCCCTATAAGGTTTCTAAAATATTATGGCCCACACCTATATAGGAAAACAATATGGTCTATGTTCTTCAATGGCAAACTTTTTGCATATCTGGGATTCATCTTGGGAAGGTGATTTAAATCTATTGTTAAATTACAAGGAATTGTGGGGCTATTGAGAGTTCCCATATAGGTTTGCCCCCCTATTTTACTCAAAGGGAATTCAGGTGATGTATAGGTCAAATCGATGATAAAGAAGTCCTCTAATGGATCAAACTTCTGGGTAGGATTATTCAAATATTTTCCAGATATTGGAAAGTGGTTCATATGGAGGATTGGGGATGATGTAAAAATTGAAGTGGGAAGAGATGCTCGGATGGGTGGACCAATAGATTTCAAGTTATCCCCTGGTATTTTGGAGGTACTAGCGAGTAAAGGAATTAGTATGCTGGCACAAGTATACTTGGGATATATTTTTGGGGGAATGAACCTAGGTGGATCAAAAGTGGTTCTTTAGGGCTTGTCGGGCCTATGGTACTTGAATAAAACTCTTATGTCAAGGCACTAAATCATACTGGGATTTTCCTTTCTCGAGAGGAGGATACCTTTTTCTGGTCATGTAATAAAAACAATGCCCAGGCTGTGGTTAAGCTTGCATATCATCCTATACTTTATTCTAAGATGGAGGAAGATGGTTGTTGGTGTCATAAGGTTACATGGAAATTGAATGCCCCCCTCAAGAAATTATTGTTTTTTTGGTTGGGTTTAGTTGATAAGGTGCTTAACTGGAATAATTACATGAAAAGAGGAGGGAGCGGTCCTAGTATTTGTGTACTCTATCTGGCACTAGGTGAGTGTATTAATCACTTACTTATTGAATGTACCTCTGTAAAAAAGGTTTGGATAACCCTCAAAATATGATGAAATCAAATAGCTTTTGGATCTCAGTGTCATTGATAACGAGTCTATGAAGATGGATATAGACATAATCTTGTGGGAAATTACAATAGCTCCCGTGCTATTTGTGTTGGTGTATTTGGTTTCATAGGAATCAAGTTTTATTTGAAGGTGAAAAACCTAGTGTCTATCTAGTTTCCTAAAGGATTATGGGGAGATTATCTAAGGGGAAACCAGTATGAAGAAGTACCAGAGCTAGAAAGTTAATTGATCCTTAGTTTAGGGATGGCACTCCTATTGGGTTTTTAGATGGGGTATGTCATGGCGTTGAAGGGCAATATCGTATAGTCGTTATTTTGAAGCTAAACAAGACCCATCACTTCAGGATTAAGATGGGAAGGGGGTATGGAACAAACACTTAGGCATAACTCCTAGCACTTTGGGCTCTTTTCAAATTTCTAGCCCTCAAAAACATTGTCAGTATTCAACCGGTGGGTGACTCTAGGGTATTCATAGATTGGATTTCGAGGAAGGATTCACTTTCAGTTCTTAACCCTAAGGGATGGATCAACATACTTAATAATTTGCAAGGGGTTTTCCAGGATCTCTCCTTTCTACTATTTTTCTAGAGATCAATTGAGAGGTTAATGGTTAGTCAAAGGAGTCTCTCGTGATAGATGAGGGACTCCTAGAATTTGAAGAGTTATTGTCCATGTTACAAATGTGTAGGGGCTCATTCCACGCATTTCAACGCTTTTGTTTCCCTGTGTGTGGCATATCATTTGTTTCTCAGGTAGATTTTTTAATCTGGTGCCTCTGACAGGTTCTTGCTTAGTTTATAATTTGTGAAGAGCATTGACTTGACTGTTAAGCGGGGAATTTATTACTTCATAAATTGTTTACTACACAACATGGAGAATCGATGGGGCTATCCTTCCCCACCCACCCCACCCTTCCCATGGTTATTTGTTCTTGTGCTTTCAAATCTAGGTAGAATTTAAAACCCTGAATATTATTTTTTGAAGTCTTGTATGTGAGCAATGTTTATGATCATATATGTAATGGATTATACTGCAGGGTTTGAGATGTATTTTCTTTAAATTTTGGAATCGTTTATGTACGACAATAATGTGCAAAACATATATGAGTTTAGAACAATCATGGTTTTTTGTATATCTTGATTCTATTAATTGAATATCAAATATGCTAGTTCTTTTTTGTTGAAAGAAAAAGTATCATATACTTTATAGTAATATTTATTTCACTTTTGTTCATTAATGTTTTCCTTAACAATACTTAAGGAAGTCATTCATACAAACGATGGGGTGTAATATATATCAATATTTTTTTTTTACAGAAACTAAAAAGGAAGATTTTATAAAAGGGGGCTGTGCACAGCCATTCAATACAAGCTTACAAAAAACCTGCATTAGAGAGATTTTGAGGTCAAAAATGGGCCTCAAAAGGACCAAAATGTACTATAAAAATCAACCAATTACATTCTAGTAGATGACATCATCCCCCATGGTTGAGGTGGCATTACATGAGTTAAGAATGCTTATTTGTCACATTTTCTATGGTGGATGAAAACCCATAGTTAACCAAGGTAGTGGTACAAGTACTTTTAAGTCATAAAGTGAAGTACTCACAATAAAAGTCATTTCACACTTTCTCATAAAATAATATTATTGTTATTTTCAAGTAAAGTACTCACAATTCACTTTCTCATAAAATAATATTATTGTCATTTTCAAATAAGTACTCATAATTCATAAAAATGTCTTTTCACATTTTTTTATAAAATAATATATTGTCATTTTCATGTTTTTTAATTTTAAATTATATATTCACTCAATTGTATTTAATATCATAATGTCAAACTAATATATATATATAATCTTGTACTTTTAAAATAGATTAAATTCATGAACGATATTTATATGAAAAAATATGTTTATGCATATAAATTAAATTCATTTTTGTTTAATTTTATTTACAAGTTCAAGACAAATAAATGCTAAAGGATAATAATTTTTGGGGAATTTACAATGAATCTTAGTCACATCATTGTAGAGTTATTTTATTAATTTTATTTATAGTCAATTTAGAAAAGTAACTCAACCATGGTTATTATATTGTGCATAAAAAGTAGTGTAGGAGGTGAGTTGTCATATATACCTACCCCATAAAACCCCTAACTCATAATATTTTAATATATCTTATATTTTTGTAGTACATCTCTTAGGAGGCCCATTTTTGACCTCAAATTCTCTCTAATGAGTAGCTGAGCAAAATAAAGGAGCTGAACCATGAGACAGTCCACTGAGGATCCCAAAATATTTCCCTACAAGACTGGCCTAAACATTTAAAGCCTCGGGTTGTATAAACCCTTACAAACTATTTACACAAAATTTTGCAGAAAAACATTCATTCAGAAATGAAAATAAAGGGCTAAGGGTTGCCTCCAGGCTGAGCAACTGATTCTTCTTCCATAGGCAGCACAGCTTCATCACAGACTCCATTGACTCTACTGACCTGGTTCAGAGATACAAGACGCTGAAGATCCTCCTGAATCTTATTCACCTTCCCCATCATTTCACGGAGATTACTTTCATTATCGTCTATACGAGCGTCATGATTGCTAATCTGATACGAGGTGTAGCTGACTGTGTCTTCCATTTTCTTTATGTCCCGAGCCATCTCGCGATTGTCCATAACACTGATAGAAAGGAGTTCGTACATACGCCTCATATTCTTCTTAATATCCGCCATCCCAGCATTGTCCCCTGCCTGAGCCATTATACCTGCTTCTGGCAACAGAGTGATACGAGCGAGCTGAGACTGAGCAGCGCAGATCAGATTGCCAACGAGCTGAGACTGAACCAGAATACCAGGAGCTAAATTGTTAACACAACAAGATCTGAGCACCAGCAATTCCTTTTGCAGAGGAATCTCTTCGCTTCTCCAACATGTCAGAGTGCCAGCATCTCCTTCCTTCCACCCAGTGCACCTGCAGCCTATGACCAAGCTGCGACCACGATTACCTGGAGGACGACCTTTGCCAGAAATGACAGTCTACGACGGAATGAGATTATTGCACGAGCAAGGAAAGAAGGCAGCAAGTGCCTGTCGCTCCTTGACCACAGATCTGATTATAGGGAGCTCCTGCCACGGGAGGCCTTGCGGGCTCCCCTCTTCTATGCCTGAGACAGTAAACAGCAGATATTGCAGAGCTTCTATAAGACCGGAGCTGAGAGAATAAAGAGATGCCGAATTACTTTCGATGGAAGCCATATTGATAAGCTCGACAGAATCACGATCGTGTGAGGGAGATGAGAGTAAATCCCTGAAATGAAAGGTTTTTATTGCAGCTGCCTCCGAGGGAAAGAGTTGACAGCAAATGGTCCACGCGGCGAGGAATAGGAGCAAGGCAGGACTATGCCTTAATTGAAAATGGAGGCCAGCAAGGATGAGACATGGAGTTTCATAAAGAGAGTAGAGGGCAGAAGTTAAGGGCGATGGGATGGCTGGAGAAGGAAAGGAGGAGGGGAGAACAAGCGGGGCTAGGTGGAAAGGGGCGAAGCCAAGGGGAGGCATAAGGCCCAACCCCAAGCAAATGAAGTTCCAAACATTATTCCCTATACTTTGAACTCTTCTGTTTTCATTCCCATTTGAGTGTATGAGATAAGAGCAAAGGGTAATTTTGCTATTCATTATGGAATGTGCTTAATTGAGGGGGGGTTCCCATTCTACTTTAGATGGCCTTGAAGAAGAGAGGCCCCCAAATTAGCCAAGCTATCAGCTGCCGAGTTGTTGATTCTGAGGATAAGGAATGGTTCATATGAACTGTGCATAAGAAGCTTGACTTTTTTGTACAAACGCCGGCATTTTACTGCTCCCTTACGGTAGCCATTGAGCAATTTGGATATGACGTGTTTAGAGTCTCCAAAAATCAGGACCTTTGGGTAATGTTTCTCTTGAAGGATCTGCAAACCTTGGAGGAGAGCTAACCATTCTGCTTCATTATTGGTTCGGGTCCCTAGTCCCCAGGCAAAGGTTTGTTCCATTTGTCCTCCAGGATCCAAGAGGATCCCCCCCGCTCCTGCCACCCCTGGGTTGCCTTTCGAGGCGCCATCAAAAAAGAGAGCATAGGAGTTCTTCTCCCTGAGCCATATGCTGAAGTCCTTGCTAGAAAGGCGTATCTCCCATGGGAGAGAATTCCTGAAAGGAGCAGATCCTATAGGTGAAGATTTGGACTGAAGAGGGCTCCTTTCCTTTAGAAAGGTCTTGCACCACGTGGAATAAGGGTCTTGGGTTGCCTCTTTTTCTGGAAAACTGATATTGTTTGAGGCAAATTTTTCAGCAATCATACCAATGGTTTTTGCTGCAACCCGGGCTGGGACTGCTTTTTGCTCTTTGAAAATAGCCTTATTCCTAGCGAGCCAGAGTTTCCAGCATAGATTCTTTGGAATACAATCCCAGAGACGATTCAGAATTGGTTTCTTGTTCACAGAGCCAGGAAAGTGCTTACTCCATCGATAAAAAGCTGAGATATTGTATCAGGAAGATTTAGGGCCATACCCCGGGGAAGGACAGACCTCCAGACCAGGCGGGAAAAGTTGCATTGGAGGAAGAGATGACTGATAGTCTCTTCATCACTATTACACAGAGTGCATCTGGATGGGCCGCTGATGCCCCTTTTCTTTAAATTCTCGGTAGTAAGAAGCTTGTTGTGAAGGAGGAGCCAAATAAAGCTATTTACTTTTGGAATGCAGTCAGATTGCCATACTTTTTTCCACAATTTATTTTGCCCCAGGCAGTTCCTTGGATATCTTTTTGTATCCTTCTTTGACATTGTACTTTTCAGTTTTCCCCCAGCCTAAGCGATCCTTAGCTGAAACATTCGAAGGAGAAATCCCATGAAGGGAAGAAAGGAGAGTATCAGCAACGTTAGATAAGTGATCTGGAGGGGATAACTCCTTCCAACCTGTCCAAATCCCCTTTGCGTCCCAGAGAGAAAGATCGAAAAGAGTGGAGATCCCTTGTTCATTTGCCCATTCAGCTAGAAGATTTTGTCCCGGAAGCATAGTACGAGGAGGCTGTCCCAGGATTTTACTTTTCCATATATTGATTCTTTTCCCATTCCCGGGAATCCAATATATATCTTCTTTGATCAGACTGAGAGAAACTTTGCACAGCTGCCATAAATTTGTTCCATGGCCTTCCCAAGTATTGTCCAGCATTTTAGACCTGGGTCTCCTTATGTATTTCTTCCTGATGACCTCCTTCCACCATTCCTTTCTGCCAGTGATCAGCCTCCAGACTAATCTAGCTCCCATGGCTTTGCCCATTTGTTCTGGATCCCGAATGCCGATGCCACCTTGATTTTTAGGTTTCTTGACCGTATCCCATTTTACAAGATGGAATTTTTTGGTCTGAATTTTACCACCCTGCCATAAAAAAAATTTGATTTCCTTGGATATACTGTTCATGACATTTCTGGGAGCTAACACCATGGAGCTTGTGTAGATGGGGTAAGATGAGAGGATGGAACGAATTAAAATAGTCTTTCCTGCTAGGTTCAGCCATTTCGAGCCCATGGAGTGGATTTTATCTTTAATTTTCTGGATGACTGGGGTCCACATTGAGGAAACAAAGGATTTTTTGACAATGGGAATACCAAGATATATGAAGTGGGTCCATGTGGAGTTTGCTTTAATTTGCAGAAGCTGGGAGATACGACTTAGAATAGGGGCTGGACAATTCCACCCATAGATTTGGATTTTGTTCAGGTTCACAGCACTTCCCGAGGCTTGAAGAAATAGTTCAAGAGGGCTAAGGACATTCCTGGCGATTTGAGTGGAGGCAATTCCAAGGAGGATGGTATCATCAGCAAATAAGGCATGATTGATTGGGGGGACTCCACGTCTAAAGGAGAGGCCAGGGAGGGAACCTTCAAATTGGAGTTTGTTCATTTTTCTGCTAAAGGAGTCAGCTACCAAGATATAGAGGAAGGGTGAGAGCGGACACCCTTGTCTTACCCCTCGGGAAGCTTTAAAGAACTCGGCAGGTCTCCCATTTACAAGAGGCGCTATCCAAGGAGAGGTGATGCATGCCTTGACCTGATTTATGAAGACCTGGGGGAACCCAAACCTGCCAAGCACCAGAAAAATGAATTCATGCCTCAACCTGTCAAAGGCATTGACCAGGTCTAATTTAATAGCCATTCCGGGATCACCCTTTTTGGAGCTGGAGTGGATAGCCTCCTGAACCAATAGGATGTTGTCACTGATTTGCCTTCCTGGTATGAATCCACCTTGGTTTGGAGAGATAAAGGAGGGGATGATTTGTTTAAGCCTTAAAGACAACACTTTGGAAAATATTTTGTAGGACGCGTTACAGAGGGAGATGGGTCTAAATTTTTTGATGGAGGAGGGATTGCGTTCTTTCGGAATCAGGGCCAAAAAGGTGGAGTTGGTTGCACCTCCCATGTTGCCTTTGCCCATCCAGGAGATGAGGCGCATCAGGTCTTTCTTGATCAAGGGCCAAAAAATTCTGTAGAAGCGAATAGGGAAGCCATCCGGGCCAGGGGCCTTGTCCGGATGCAGAGTCCAGATAGCAGATTGGACCTCAAACTCCAAAATGGGGGACTCCAGCTTGAGTCTTGCATCGAGACTGATGAGGGAGGGGATATCAGAGATCATTTCCTCCATAAGACGTTGAGAAACTTGCTCCTCGTTATTATACAGATGAGAAAAAAAAGTCCTTACCTCAGTTTTAATGGTCGCTTGCCCTTGGAGGAGGGTACCGTCTTCAGCTTTTAATTCACTCAAGGAGTTCCAACGCTGCCTGTCTCTACATTCATTCTGGAAAAATTTTGTGTTCTGATCTCCCCCTTGTAACCAAAGAGTTCTAGCTCGCAACCTCCAGACTTCCGCTTCCTGCCTTAAAATTCTCTGCAAGGTCGTTTCCAGCTCAACCTCCTTAAAGAAATGAAACTGAGTGACCGTATTTGTTTCCATTTCGGCTTGAAGAGCCTCCATTTCTTTTAGAATTTTTTCCTTCTGAAGTGCTGGCTCCTGGAAATGATTTTTTACCCACGATTTCAATGCTTCCTTAACCCGCTTCAGTTTCTGCTCCCATGAGAAAGCAGGGGATCCTGGAATAAAACATCGCCAGGCTTTAATAATAATATCTCTAACCCCCTCAGTTTCCAGCCATATCCAGTTAAATTTGAAAGGAAGAGGACCAAAATTTTCCTTTGGAGGAAAGAAGAGACATATCGGTTTATGGTCAGAGACCGTAGCGCACAAAATTTTGGATTCTGGCTGGGAGTTGATGAGATGAGTGCTGACCAGGAAACGATCCAGTCTGGCAGCAATATGACCTGGACCGAGCCTTTTATTGTTCCATGTGTAAACGCCGTTTTTGGGTTTGATGTCTGACAGATTCCAGTGGGAGATTAGATCTTCCAATCTCTCCCCAAACGGGTCTCTTACCTTGGTACCTCCTCTTCACTCTTCTGCAGAGATAGTTACATTAAAATCTCCTGCTATATAACAGGGAAGGAGCAACTTGCCAACACATTGGTCCTCAAGAGAGCTCCAAAACCTCTCCTTTTGAGCATTCAGGGTTGGGCCATACACATTTCCAACCCAAAATTTCTTTTTGCTGTCTTTGTCTTCAAGTTTTGTTAGAAGCCAATTTCTGTCTTCTATGGCCTCAAGCATTTCATATTGTTCAGAGTCCCACCAGCTTACAAGACCGCCTGAAGCACCAAGGGCGTTGGTGGCTATACCAGTTCCTTTTGTCCAAATGCTTTTGAGTGTTTCCAAGCTATCTTCAGCTGATTTTTTTGTCTCCTGGATGAGGATGATAGAGGCAGATTCCATTGTTTTAAATCTTTTGATAACTTCTAGTTTCTGAATACCTCCCAAACCTCTGCAATTCTAGGAGACTACTTTCATTATTTCCTAGGATGCTTCGAGGCCTTGTCTTTCTCCCTTTTTTCTTCCTCAACACTTAGAAGGTATTTGTTTGCTGTAGCGCTTTTGACTAAGAAGTCTAGATTTGACTGCTTTCCTGCGGCCTTTTCTCTGGCTGCCTCCTGTTCTCAAATGATTTTGTTGGACTTTCTTCCCTTTCTAGATAGAGGTTCTTGTTCTTCGGTCGAAGTGTCTGTTAATTCTTCCGAGCTTACTTTAGCCCTCGACCTTGTAATGGAGCCTTCAGAAATTGTTACTGGATCCTTCCTTACCGGGGAGTGCGCTGTCTCCTCATTCTGTCCTTCCTTTTCCTGCTGCTGCAAGGCTGATTCCAATGGTTCAGGATCCTTCGGCTTCTCCATTTCTGGTGTAGTTTCCTGTTGCTCTTCTTCTTGTGTGTCCTCTTCTAAAGCCTCAAATCTATTTCCGGTGGTGTTCTTTGCCCCATTGACCTGTTGCTTTGTAGCTTTGACTGTTTTTTTCCCACTAGCTACGTTCCAGCCTTCACTGGCAGGGTTTTCAGAAATGGGTTTCTCTGGCTTCTTCGGGCAGGACTTGGCAAAGTGCCCATATTCATGACAGTATTTACATTTGAAAGGGATTTGCTCGTAGTCTACTGTCTGGAGATGGGTCCAGCCATCAATGGATAGATTGATGGATTCCGGCAGACCTTTTTCCAGATCAACTTCGACACAGATGCGGGCACAGGAAAACATTGGGGCTTTTGGCTCAGATTTATCAACATATTTCCCTAGGGTATTTCCTATTGTCCGGAAATCCTCGTCATTCCAGCAATGGAGAGGGAGATGAGGAAGTTTAACCCATACTGGGACTGCCTTTGGGATATCTTTTTTCCAGATTAAAAGACAAATCCCATTTGTTCAGATACATACCTCTTGGACCCATAAAATAGGGCCCATTCCTGAAGATTAAGTCTCGATCTTCTTTTCTTTCAAAGATGAAGGCAAAATACCCTTTGTCGCAGAAGATCTGCTGAACCTCCCCTTGGATTAGAGTTCTCCAGTTTTTGTTTAGCCAGATTTCCACTGAGCGCAGAGATGGCCATAACCCTGTGAAAATTCCGATTAGTCCCTTCTCTGAGAGAGTTACAGCTTTTCTCTTCGATGCTGTAGAACTTAGCTTCACTTCCGGGATGTCTGCTCTTTTCACGAAGCGAGAAGAGGGGGCCGCGACAACCGGGACCGGAGGCAGAGCGACCACAATGTGCTTGAACCGGTCTTCAACGGAAACAGGGTCGGGTGGATCCATTTCCGGATCACCGACCGGCGAGGAAGCCCTCGAGCAGGAAACCAGCGCGATCAGGCGCAATCACAGGCTAGGGTTCGTCGCGCGCTTCAGCCAAAATTTTCACCAAGCTTTAGAATAGATTGAAGTTGAAGTTAAGCTAATGGATTTTATATATCAATATTAACCTATATTAAATTTTCGATATTTTCATTTAACAAAAACATTAAGTTGATCTTTTTATTTGTTTTATATTTATAAGATAATAAAATTAAATATTTTTATTTATCTATATTTATAAGATAAAAAATTGCCCGTGGGGGGGCAGAGCAAGTGGTAAAGTTGAAATGTTGTAAATGGTTGTAAACAGAAGGTATTATGTTTAAACCCCCCAAAAAATTACTCGTGTGCCATGGTTTGGGCCATGTGGATGCACCTAGGGGTATAGTGGTAGCAAGATTGGATCCCTTGGCCCTGTGTCACACGAGTACCAACCCAATCCCCAATTGTCGATTCCCCTAGTAAAAAACAATTATGTATATTTATAAGATGTAAAAAATAAATCATTATGACGAGAGATAGCTGATTTTTTATAAGATAGAGAGTTATGAAGAGTAGTATGCCTTCTTTGCTATGTAGGACTCATTTTTTCTACAAAATGCCTTAGCTAGGTTTGTACAACAATAAATGAGCTTACTAGACATCACAACATCACAGTAGGAATCATTAGACATTTCAACAATACTAGGCTAGAAAATCTTGTTAAATATAACTTTAATGGTTGAAGCCTTGGCAAGATGGATAGGTTGTTATTGCTACCAACTTAGGGATGCATTTGGCCATGTGTCAATAACTATTTCACAATGGCATGGTGGATTCCTAGCATATATGAATAATTTCATGTGAAGACATCATGAAACCCTTGTAACAATTCTTTGTATGAAACAACCTCTTTGGAATAATAGGACATGATAAGAAGAATGTGCTTAATGACACCAAGTTTAACAAAAATACCCCCCTTGATGGTGCAAGAAATATTATCCATGTCCCTTTCCTCGAAAGCATCCATAGTAAGAATTAGGTTTTTTAAGACAATCAACATGCCCTAGAGGTATGCCATCCTTGGTTTCAATGGAGAACTAGTAAGAAATATTCTTAGTGGTGAATGCATCCTAAGGAAGAAAATAAGCACAATGGTGCATATCATCTCATGGATACTTAGCAGTGTTCATTTCAATGATACATTTTTTCTGTTTAAATGAAATATACGATTATTGGAGTCAAATGTGCTAGGTGTCACATTTGAAGTGATCCAAGAGATCATGGTTTTAAGATTGGAACATGTATCAATTACGAAAGCTTATGGAGTACGACTCATATAGGAAAACCAACTAATGAGGAGATCTATCATATGGAGGAAAACTTCACCATTGCAAATTAAGAGGTGTTGAAACAATTTAAGAGGTGCTCTTAAAATTTCCCAATGAAAATGAATGATGGATCCTAGTGACCCCAGTGACGTGGAAATGTAGAAAAATGGATACATATTATGCAACCTTGATATTAGGGGGAGACACATATTCTAAAATCGTATTTCACCCTTCTCAAAATAGATTTTGACATTGTAGCACAAGCTCTTGTTTTGCAATCTGATTAGAAGAGTAACTTGCAGTATGGCATGCCTCCAAAAACATAGTTTGAAACTTAGGGATTTTAAGATAATGGTACAAATAGTGAGCATATGTCATATGATGAACCTGGAGGGTTTGTTCAAAATGATTTATTGCATAACTAACTGAAATCTCATAGAGTGATATTGAATACAAAGATGGGTTTAACTTTCTTATTCGAGGAGAATCAAATTCCACAATTCTTAGAATTAAGGGAACTTATTGGTGGCATGGCTCAATGTGCCACAAAGAGCACATGGAGTAGTAACTCACACATACATGGTGGTGGGGGTAGCCATGACCAACCTATGAGTATTGGTGCCCTCGAATTTCTTATTCCCCCCCAACACCCACTGGTCATTCCAATTTGATTATATGGGATAAGATCCTTTAATGAATGCAAGGTTAACATTATGGTGCACTCAATGGTTGTACGGGAGGCATGTCTAAGGAAAACAATGAAATAGGTGGGTTGAGGTAACATGTGGGGATACAAAAGTGAATCCAGTGAGACTCAACATCACAATCATAGGCGTACCAACTATTACAGGAGGAGGAAATATAAAATAAATCTATGTAATAGGTCATCCAACCCATGGATTGACTTTTAATGGTGGATTATAATTTTCAATTATCGGTTGAGAATAAGATTTCCCATGTATGACAGTACACATATGGGATGGTCCTTTAGATGGAATATTTTGTGGTCGTCCTTGGTATGTATTAATAGGGTGGTGGCTTTAAACACTAGATTGATTTCATAAAAAGAAGGTGTGGATTGGTTGCCTTCCAAAGTGGGCAATACTTCTTATTTCTCTGATACAAGATATACAATATCCTGGCACAGACTAAGCCAGAAATTTACATACATAGATTAAAAAGCAGCAAAGCGAGTTAGAGATCGAGTTCAAATTCGTTTCCCGCCCACAACCGGAGCCAATGGATTATAAACCTCAGGCAATTCTAAATTCACTTAATTCATGGGCTATATGGATTTAATCGAGTTCCAAGGGCATTCCTTTTTTTAGAAGGCCTATTTACATTGGCTAAAGGTTGGAAGGTCTATCTACGTTGACCCATCTGTAGGCTTGGGATTGGATTGAGATTTAGGGTCATTGCATGTAATATTATCTAGTGCTACAATAGTTCCTTGGTGGGTAAACATCATGAGATGGAAACATTTCGAATACATCTCATTCATTGTATACATGTAACTACATCCAAGCAAATGGTTGTAGTCAAGTTGAATGTCTACGACTTCAATGTAAATCATAATGGTCTTACCAACAACTTTGATGGGAACATTTTGAATAAATCCTTGTGTTGAAAAGGATGATTTCGATGGGTGATTATTAAGGGAATTAACTTTGGAGGTACCGACTTCTTCTAGACATGGGTGGACATGATGCATGTGGATACACCTTCACCAATGATGCAACGATAGAACACAAGTTTCTTAATGATGATCGATACTTGAAACACAATTGTTGAAGGAACATGATGCTCAACTGAATCCAAGTTGAAGATGATTAACATAGTGTCAAATGGATTGATGAAACCCAGAGCTAATACTGAGGACTTTCATTATGAATGACAATTTTGAAGTAATCCAAGGCTAGACATAGTTGCAGGAGATTTTGAGTGGGCCTTACCCGAGTGCACCTTACACGTGGGTTGTGAGTAGTGTGACATACATGTACCTTCAGTAGTTTTAGTGTAAGATTTTCATTAGGTTGTGGAATCTACAAGTGGCCATTATTACAAGTTTGAAAATGAACATCCACGTAGTTCATATGGAATGGAAGTAGATGGTTGATTAACAATAGATGTTGTCGGTTGTGCAATGACTAACCTTTGTGGTTGAAAGGTGTTTTGTAATAGTGGTTAGGAAGCATGAGGGTGTGTCGGTTGGTTGAGTGCGAACATGCCCTTGGGTAGGATTAGTTGTAGCTTGTTGTTTTGCTTCCCTGGAAATGCAATGTACCTCAAATAAATGAGGACAATGGTGGGTAAATGACAATATACTCCTTAAATGACAAAAGGGTGGTTAGTTTTATGCTAATTGTCCTTCCCTTGGTTTTGTTGATTGTTGGGATTTGGGTTTGGAATTGTGAGGTTGGTACTACCCCAATGTTAGTGCATGGATTTGTAGGATCATTCCTATCTCCTTGATTTTGGTAGGGCATCTTGTTCTTCCATTTATTGTTTTTCTTGTTCGTTTATGCATTTGTATGGTTGGTTCCATTTTGTTGAGCATATACTTGACACATTGGGGAGACACATGATTAGTTGGATTTGGTTGAGGTTGGGTATTGGGAATTGTCATGCTAAGGGACTTGGTGGAGGAATAGGGAATGGATAATGTGAATTTTGTGTTGCTGGAGAACCATTAGATGTAGATGTGCTACTAAATGCAGTACCACTACACGAGGGACCATTAACACGAGGATAAATAGTGGGACATGAGTATAATGTACCAAAACCTGTGTGCGATGGTGAGCACAAATTATCATAAGGAGTGTGAGGCAAATGTGGTTGCCCATATGAAGGAAGGCCAAAACTAAGATGTTTTGCAGCATAATGGTTCCCATGCATACTAGTACTTATAGAGAAGTTCATATGGTCATAGGAATTTGAAGTTTGAGCAACGAAATTGGTAATACAATCTACACCATAGGATGCCCTTGGTTGATGCCAACTAGAAGAACATGTTCAATGGGTGTTGGCAACTATATTGTATAAATTTCCCAATTGGGCATAAATCAAATCCAATTGTTAGAAAGGTTAGTGTGCTAAATCTCTCTGGAGGATTTCCAAGATCATAACCCTACTTTGGGATGTGGATGAATGGGGTGACCTTAATGTATTTATTTATAAGTGAATGGTGGAATGTCTTTTTAATCCCGATTGAATGTGAACTATCCCAGTGCATTAATGAGATAATAGGATCATGATGGTTAAAGGAGACTAGATCAAACTGTATCAATGAAAATAAGAGTTTAACAAGGTCCACAAGTACCCACTACGTCATTTTGGAGGGTGTAAAGGTAGCAAAGAGTTGAGAAAATTATGTTTTTTTAATTTAGGAGGATAGTGCAAAGCTTAATGGATTTTTTGCACATAGTGTGAACGTAAAGTAAGGAAAATTGCGTGTTATGTATATTTTGGTTGAATGAAGGCTTAGCTTGGATCAATGCAACGTGAGTAAGATCATATGATGATGGAAATGAGGGTTTGACCTAAAAATCTTAAGTTATAAAATTAGCAATTAGTCCTTCAATGATAACTAAGCTTTTTTCACTTATCAAGGATCTTTAAAATGGAAATGATTCTTACAATGTTATGTGAATGACTTCTTTCAACAAAAAATTGATGCTTATGAAAAGTAAATTCCTTAATCCATATTTCATAAGATAATTGTGAAACAATGAAGAAGACTAAATGAGAGAATAAGATCAACTCAAGCACACCAAAACTTGGCAATGGATTTCACCATACATCTTGGCTATGTCTCTGGGTCCACTCCCAACAGTGAGATCGCTTTCCATTAATCTCAAAATGCTGAAAAAATATACAAAGGAAAGGCTTACAATCAATTCTTGATATCACCTTTCAGTTCTGCAACACTGAAGCAGAAACATAACCCGCCATTGGATTCTACAGACAATTATGCAACTTTATAGTATAAACTTGGTTGTACTTTGACTTAGTTGAACAGGTCCTGCAAGCACTTTTTTTACTGGCTGCTCGGACTCAGAAACAAATGGGAGATTCATACTCCTCCCAAAATTCAGCAACTTTTGAGTATAAACTCAATATGCTTGTGAATTGGCCCTTGAGACCCCCTCTAACACAAACTCAAATGCATAATTCATCTATACAATCTCTAGAATAGTTCCCTCTATATAATGTGCATAAAAAAACATGCCAAAACTATACTTTAGCCTCATAATGCATTCAAAATTCCCTCGATGCCTATGAAAAACCACCTTGGGATGTGTGCCCATATTGTCTTGATTTCCATGCACAAACTCGGCCTTTGAACTGTGCATACAAAACTCAACCATGGCTCCAAAAGCAAAAAGAACATGGTTAAATAAGGCTTAGCCATGAGTAGTTATGCCCTGCATTATAATTAAGTTCAAACTTAAAAATATATTATATTGATTATCCTCAAAACATGGGGTGGTGACCTTGTGGTAACATGTTGTTATAGCAGTGGGGATTTCGTGGGGTCAAACCTTGGTGAGGCCCCCTTTCCGCACCAAATATATATACATATCATGGAATATGAAATATCCTTGGTGGCATACATGGCATGAATTTATATGTTATATACAATATTTCACCATCTAAATTTGGATATATGTATCCCATGGGCTGTGGCCATGGTTCTAACATACACCATGGTATTAGGGCTAGGCCCTAATCCCTTTTTTTCCCGCCATTAAATCCTTCCAAAACTTTGCATACAAGATTCGATATATGGTCAACAAGCAACATGTGCCGACCTATTGGTAAGGTGTTGGGATTCGATGGAGGAAGTTGTGGGTTCAACTAACTGGACTTCCCAACTTTTTAGTAGATTTTGTAATGAGACTAACCAGGATTGCCACATGGTAGTCTTCTAGTTGTCTACCTGTCATCCACATGTCAAAATATTTAAGTGTCATGTATGTGCCACATCACTTCTAACTAGGATGCCAACTTGGATGTTTGACCTACCAACTTAGCACCTACAACTTGCCATGTGTCCATATGTGGAACTACCATGTCAACATATAGGCCACGTCTCACCCTCAGTGGTACCATGTGGTTTTTTTTTTGCCAATTCTATCTATTTTACCAAGATTTAAGAACATGATATTTCCCACAACTAACGTTTGTTTGATGCGATATTCAAACATTGTTGGAAAGTTCTTACCAAGCCCTACGCGATGCTGTTAGTTGTTTCAAAATTCGAGACCTTTGAATTTTGAGCGATTATGGATCCTCTTGGATCAGGGTTACAACCCTCACAATGGTGTTTCTAACTAAAATGACTCAAAATTATGGACGTGAGAAAATTTAGGCTAATAACGATGAGTCAAATCTACATGAAAAATAGTTAAGAAGATGATTTGTGCAACGTTGCATTCCATTTCCCATCTCAATAATAAATATTTTTCCTCTAGGGAAAAAAAACATATCGTTTTTATTTCAACAAGAAAATTTAATGATACATTTCATAAGTGTCGCACTAGACACATAAATCTACACTATTCAACCATTAAGCATTCCTATACAAGTAGTAATGAAGTCAAAGAATATCCAAACATTTATTCCCATACAACCCTATCAAATGTAATCCCATCGACTTGGTCCTTCATACACAATTCTAGGTCTAAAAACATTACAATTAAAAATGGCTTGGAGTATCATCAAACCATTCCTCGTGCTTACTATGGAAAAAATTTCCCAAAGGAAGAGATATATTCTCATAATCCCAATGCTCAATAATCATAAACAAATCAAATTGCAAGTCTATTGCCCTTTTTTACAGATTATCTATCGAAGCATCATTTTCTTTGAATACGTTCCTAAAAGTTTTATTATTTCCCGTTAAATACATATCCTGAGGAAACCCATTAGGTACTTCCCTTTGTTTCAAGGATGGTACCCAAGCTAGCCCGCACGAGTGTGGCTCATTGGCAGTTCAGTTGTTATGATGTCACTTGTTGCAAATTGGAGGTCACGAGTTCAAGTCCCACTCGGATTTACCTATGTCCCATGTCTTGCGGCGGGTGTGGGGCACCTAGGGGTATAATGGTAGCAGGAATGGATCCTTGGACCTCATGTCACGCGAGTACCAGCCCAACTCCAGTAAACGATTCCCCTAGTTACAAAATAACAAAAAAGGATGGTACGTAGGTTAAACCAAAATTTGCATAAGCTTAAGACTTTGTCAAAATACAAATCAAGGCCATTACAACAATATACTCATGTAAGAGCTCAACATGTCCTTGCGAGAATTGAACCTGAGCGGGGAGGATCACAATCATTCCTCCCAACCACCCGAGCTAGACCCAATTAACAATATGTTCCTAAAAGCTATATTGGTGAACCTGAAATACATTTATTTCACCTTATTGATGCTCTCATAAAGTAGAATGTTGATGTTTTTAAAGACCCTTTCCATCCATTCTATTAGCTTATGAGAGCACCATAATTATAGAAATGGATCATGCCTTTTTCAATAGCCATCCCGATGAGAATGATAATTGTGTTTAAATTTTCCCAATTGTTGTATATGCTACCTATATCACATCTAAAAGACAACCAATGAGAATACCAAAAATTTAAGGTACCTCTGTTGTTATAGCCTTATGGATTTTCCCTAAAATCCTTGTTGAAGAAGCCCCGTGAAAGGATTTATTAATATGCAAGTTACCAACTCGCCGCTACTTCTTGCTTCTCATAATCAAATCAATGTTTGGATATATACATGCTTCAGCTTCCATAACACTGGTAAAGGGGTACGATATTGTGTTGGAATGCAACACCATTCCCTGCATTCCTAGATAACCATAACTTGCAAAGAAACGTGATTCCAAATGTCCATATCACTCATCCATATTTTAAAACACCCCTCCAAGATGTTATTACTTCACTCCCCTTTGCCTATTATGACAGTTTTAATCGTACTCCATACTAATTTTGCAAAATGAAATGACATGAGTAAGTGAATTACAATCTCACCATGATCATTACACAACATACATATGTGATGCCCTTGTTAGACTTACTTTTAAAGGTAGCCTTATATCAAAATATTGTTTGCTAAACCCGACCATAAGAAAATGTACACTTTAACAAGGGCCTTAAACTCCCACACCTCTTTCCACCACCACCAACCCTCCCCCTCCTCTAAAGGTGGAAACATGATTGCATATCCTAGCCTGGTATTATAATGACCCTAGAAGGATTAACTATGTAGACTAAGGAAATTGGAAAATATCTTAAAACTTTATTGAATCATCCATAAGCGCTTGTTTGGACAACTTTCACTCTTCTACCAAATAACCCCCTAAATTGACATGCACCTATGATTTTCATTTGGATTCCATAGATTGATCAAATTAGGGATGTAAGTTTCCACCAATGAGAAAAAACCTTGCTATCTCAAATTGTTTTACCTCTTACAATAGTTTGTATACTCCTTTACCCATTATCCAAGGGTCCAAACCATGGTGAGAAGCTTCCATCTAAGGTGAAGGAAAGCACCATTACTTTCCAAAAATAGATCCATTGGAGAACTTCTTTACAATATTTATTATCCACTTTTCCATGGAATGAGCCTCAATAGACTTTATAATTATAACTTGCTACCAAATGCCTTATGATGAAATCATCCTCCATATGCTTGTGCAACCAAATCCCTCCAATATATATATATATATGTGTGTGTGTTTAGTCCCCAACCTCCCATACATTTAGGCTTGGTCAATCTCTACCCCTTAATCAAGGGAATTCCTTCTTTTTCATTCTTGTCAATCCACAAAAAGCTCAAATATGTTTTCCTTATTTTGTTAAGAATAGTTGTGGGAATGTATGCTAAAGAGTTCCAATAGATTGACATTGTTTCTAACATGAACTTGACTTGAGTGAGTCTCCCCCAGGTAACCATGTATTGCACCATGTGGTCACACCCATTTCAACTTTCTCATACAACCATACAAGTCCTTAAAACCATAATCATTTGACTTCATCTCAAACCCCAGATGTTGGATCGCTTGATCAAAATACTAGATCTTAAAAGGAAATAATTTTTTTACTACTCACTCTTGAAATAGAGGAATTTTGCGACAAGATATCATTGATTTTTTTAGCACTAGATTCTATTTGTGTGGCTTTCCTAAAGACACTCATGACTTTTTCATAAGCTTTTCCATCCCTCATGGTTCCATTACTAAAGAATAACACATAATTAATAAAAGGTAAACGAAGAATAGTTAGAGTGAGTTGACACCACACTACCACAAGGAAGAAGGAGAGAGTGAATTTGCCACTCAATTTTAGGGCTAAACTAAAATCCTAGGAGGAGGGAAAAGATAAGTAAGAAGGCCACTGGATTAATAATGGTTTTACTCTTAATTAGTTATATAGGGTTGTATATTAATTAGGGTAAAGGTTTTTATTTTAAGGATGGAGTTTCTAAGTGGTGGAATAGTTTTGAGGAAGATATTAAATTATATCCCAAGTGGGAAGAATTTGAAAAACTAATTTCAAATAAATGGAGCGCAAATACCAAATTGGAGGAGATGCATACAATTCACAATGAATTAAAAGAATCAAAAGAACATATCAAGATAAAAGGTGATTAGTTGTCTAAAATGCAAACCCTCAATGAAGCACTCATCAAGGATATTCATAAATTGAAGAAAGAAAATAATAATAAAAAAGGAAAGCGAGAAAATGATGAGTCAAGGGAAGAATTTAAAAAGAAGGGTGAAGAAATATGCAAATTACAAAATCATAATAAAAAAATACTTGATGAGGTAAAGAGTTTCAAATACCAAAAGAAACATTGTCAAAATCAAGAAAAAACAAGGATATTGGATGAATAGACTATCAAAGACTTGAAGAGGAAATATGCAAGAATGTTGAAGAAACTCTAAATGCAAATGAGGTAAAATCATAAATGCAATCTATATTTGAAGAAGGACATAAACATTTGTGGATGACATCATATTGCAACTTCAAATGGAGAAGAAATACATGATTTTATAAGATCACCATAAAATACTTGAAGAATTTGAGCTTTAACTTGAATATGTACATGTCAAATATGAGGGTGTTGTCTAAAAGGAAAGAGTAATTAAAGGCTAAACATAGAGGATAGAGGATGTCATTATCTCTAGAAAGAAGGTAGATGATATGGATGTGTAGAATGAAGGGAAACCATTGAGGGTGAAATGATATTGACACCCTCGTTACCAAGAAAGACAAGATGATCTACATCGACACTACCACATAAGAAGATGGAATAATCAACTTTCTTCATGGAATAAAACATCATAAAACCATTATTTGATAAGATATTATTAGAGGCTAGAAATTGCAACAAATTGGAAAAGCCATGACAACAATTCACATGGAGTCAAATCAAAGAAAATTATGTGATGACTAGCTATCCATGATGAAGACTAAAAATAATGAAATTTGGATGGATTGATCAATCATCATTAGTGGTAATAAGAAAGCATGAATATAAGGAAATCCTATTAGTTGGTTTCATCACATGAAACCCGTTAACTGCAAAGTTTTAACAACAAAGCTTTTTGAAGTAGGGTACTATGATATGACCTAAGGGGTCAGATATGAAAGTAAATGTATATGATATAACCATAAATGGGGCATACATGGGGGTAAATGTATTTAAATATATATGTAACAAGGTTGGATTGATATATATTACAAACAACTATCCATGATTAAAACAAAAAAAATTTGGAAAATCGATGAATGTATCATCATCAATGGCAACAATAAAACATGAATACAAGGAAATACTATTGCTTGGTTCCATCACATGTAAATCCATTAACTGCAAAGATTTTAAAATGAGGGTACTATGATATGACACAAGGGGGTCATATATGAAAGTAAATGTATATAATATGACCCTAAAGGGGGCATAGACATGGGCGAATGTATGTAAATATATATGTAATATGGCTGACCCAATAAAGGGTCCCCATAAGCAATGAGTTGAAATATGTTATATAAGATATGTAGTCGTTATTGAGGGAACTTGTGAATTGGACGTATGAATGTATTGGGGTATTTGGAGGACGTTCTCCTATTCTTTAAGGGGTTATTTTCATACTCATATCTCTTATATAATGTGGAGTTGTTCTCTATGTTTACGTTGTTGTACATGGTGTGTACTATTATTTATTATGCTATTCTAAGGCTTTGGTTCATAACATAAAAGATAACTAGGAAGGTCACTAGATTAATTAGGGTTTCACTCTTAATTAACTATATAGGGTTGCAGATTAATTAGTGTACTTTGATTAGGGTTCACAACATATATATGATGACAATAACTTAACAAAGTTAACCAAAGTAACATAGGGATATTTTACTAAACTGCTTTGGTGATCGAGTTAACCTAAGTTTTGGAAATGAAAGAGAGGATAATTGGAAATAACTCACCTAGAAAAACGTTACTCTAGCTACTTGGGCTAAAAATGAGACCTATGACATGCCTCCAAGTGAGTGTTCCACCTCCTGATTGAACCTATACACAACTCAATCCTCTTGCAAAACAAACTTGTGTCCTATTTCCAATATAATGCAATATCTAACACCGCATCTACCATACAAAATAATGCAACAATGGAGTGTTGAATGGTGACTTGGAGTGCCCTCAAAAGGGTTGATACCTCCCTTCTACTAACTGCGTTGGAACCTGCCTTGAGGTAGTGGGGTTGAATCATCCAAGGTATTAGAAGGGACTAAGCTAGTGGAGATGCCTTAGAACCAAATAATAAGCTTTAAAGGTCATACCCAAGCTATCAACAAGAGAAACCCACATATTTCTTGGAGATGACAAGTGGAAGTAGCTCAAGAGCATGGAAGAGAAGTTAGGAATCTAGATCAAAATTTGATGCCAACTTGAGTTTGCACTTGCAAGATATTAAGAGGAGCAAATGAGTTTCCCATATACTCTACAAAGAGAGAATTAGTGATACAAACTTAAGCAAATGAGCAACCTCAAGGTATAAGTGAATGTTAAGTTAGTTATTGGGAAGAGTGATTTGTACAAAATGTTGCACCACAAATTTTAACCTCAAATCGTAGGTTTTTGGACTTGCATTGCATGTATTTTTTCCTAAAATGCACTCTATCTTCCATGAACCACGATTTCCTATCTTGTTATGGTCCAAGGAATCCACAATTTACTTTGTGTTGAGACATCAGCAAGGGTTAAGGAAGACCTCCAAGTAGAAACCCAATTAAGTGATCCAAAACAAATCAAACGAGACAAAAGAGGTGTGTTGCAATGTTGTTTTAATGCACTGGTACAAACATTTGCTTGAAGCTCTCTATCTTGGTTATTTGCTTGGATTTAATTAATGGAGACAATGTTTATCACTTTACTAGTATTACAAGGTTACAACTTTTTAATCTCAATAGTTCACTTACATTTACTTGAAAACAATTAAAAATATATAACTAATATTGTACAAATCATCACAAATGATTTATCACATGGTAGATATTATTTGTTTAACCTCTTCTTATATAGTATAGTTCATTTTTTGTGTTTAGATGTAGCTTGGGTGGTTAGGATGAATGATTGTTACCCTCCCCACCCAGGTTCATTTATTGTAAGTGACACGATGCTCTTGTTGAGCCCCTATGTAATGATTGAGTGGATTATGCAATTTGGCCATACCTTGATTCTCTAGACAATAGTAGGTGTTGACATATTTCCAAGCGAAAAAAAATAGTCTAATTTGTTTTTAAACACAACATTATTCCAATCATTAATAATATTAATATTTTTTTCTATGTCCAATCACTTAAAATTATTTTTGATTGGCTAAAAACAAAACAAATTAAAAAACCCAAAGCTTAAATCTACCTCTTTACAAACCATCAACTAATTATTTCAAATAACTTTTTTTCATAATAATTAAATTATAAACCAGCAACTAATTATTTCAAATAACTTTTTTCATAATAATTAAATTATGATAGATTTTACATGTTAAAAAAAGATACAACAATTTTTCCTCTATATAAACCATCAACAATTTATTGCCTTTATAAAGAGGACCATTTACAATGGTAATTAAAACGTTAATGCATCTGTAATCCTATTAGCGATGGATTGCCCCAACTTAGATTTATATTATAATTCAAACGTTAATGCATTTGGAATCCTTATAGCAATGGATTGCCTAACTTAGATAGGTTTAGAACGATTTAGAATCGTATTAGAAATGGATTGATCCTAATTTTGACAAGGATCGCCTTATATATATATATATATATATATATATGTTTCAAACTGAAAGTTTTGGTTGTAGAAGCTAATGAATTTAGCCCGCTAAATACCACACTGAAGCCCATTCATTTGTATTACTCTGCCGCCGTCGTCTCTAGTTTTTGGTCCAGTCCGCTTAACGACCTAAAAGAATTCAACACCCAGGTACAACCGTATGTGTTTTTGGGTTTCTCTTTTAAATCTAGCAGTTCAAGATAAATTATGCTTCAACTCATGCCCGTAAAATGGTTCTATAGCTTCAATTGCCTTCATTTAGGGTGCATTGTTTTCTGTTCGCTTACAGGCTAAGTTGCCAAGTCAGCCATGGCTTTTTTATTTGATTCAATCTGCAGTGATCCGAAACAATATACTATGTAACCCGGAAAAAAAGCTGAAAACTAAAACCTGTGGTTTTATTTAAACCCCCAACGACGCCTCATTTGATCTGCTGCAGATCATATCACCTGCATTTTTCTTAACTTTTACCTATTTTTTAAACATTAAGTCAACCCCAAGTGGCAGTATCCATAGGTAAATCTTGATCACTATGTCGGTCACTAGATTTGAACTGTGATTAAATGTCCTATTTTTCTTCATTTTGTCCGAAGGTTTAACTTGTGTTCAAACAATGTGTATTCATATTGAAAACATTAATAATGAATCCCACGGCAGTCCTATTAAGAAGGAAATTACATATTCAGTACATTTGTCGCTCAGATACGTGGAAGGAGCTCAAACCCAATTGGGAATACTGAATTTAGGCCGAAGATTTCTTGATCGGTTGATGTCGAGGTAGGCAATGCACTTGTGAATTTCGTTCTTAGGATCAGGACAAAAAGCAGGTTCTGTCTAATCTCAGGCGGGTCAATTGCAACCAAGTTACATGTCTTTTATATAAAACATCAGGCAATCTCCATATCATGGGTGTATCTATTATGCTAGAAACCAAGGCCTTTCTTTTTCCAATGAAAACATCGTGGGAAACTCCTGGGCACTTCCCTGCATTCGTGGATGGTACGGAGTGCAAACCTGTTGGCACTGATTATGATGCTTGACCTGGCAGAAACATTGAGTGAGTCATGCAATGTAGGCAGGCAGCCCAGGGAATTGATCTGAGACCACTTGTATGAAGCTAAAAGCACTCAATACTCGAACTAACCCACCAGGCTGCTAAAAACCAAGTTACATGTCTTCTTTTTAAAAAAGCAGGCAATCTCCATATCATGGGCGTATCCATGTTGCTAGAAACCAAGGCCTTTCTTTTTCTAATGAAAACATCGTGGGAAACTCCTGGGCACTTCCTTGCTTTTGTGGATGGTACCTAGTGCAAACCTGTTGGCGCTGATTATGGCGCTTGACCTGGCAGAGACATTGAGCAAGCCATGCAATGGAGGCAGGCAGCCCAGGGAATTGATCTAAGACCACTTGTATGAAGCTAAAAGCACTCAACTACTCGAACTTGCTCACCAGGCTGCTAAAAACCAAGTTACATGTCAATTGCTCATCCTTGCGTCTCTGTCATTTTTTACTTTTTGTTCATCTTTTTTCAATCTAGTGTAGTTCTAATTTGTAGGGTAGTATGTTTTGACTTATAATCATTGCCATATTCCATATCTGGTGGTTTCAAAGTAATTTTAATACTTACCCCACGAGCCTCCTTTTGAGCCGAAAGGTGAAGAAAGGGTTGTGGTAGTCTAATTAGAAAATTGTGGTTTGCTTATCTGTTTATGCTTCATCTGCTATCATCATTTGTTTCGTTAGTCATAATAAAATTAACCCCTCCTTGATTCCTCGATTGAGATCCACTTGGATCGACAGAGGTTCTTGGAGGGTTTTCTTTATAACAAGAACATCTATTTTAAAATTTATTAAAAATAACGAAGACTCCAGTGTGTATGCTCTCTACTTGGCTGCGGTTCGTCCGATCAGTCAAGCTGCATCAAAAGCACTCGAGTGACTAGAATAATTAGGATTCACTCTCCCAAAATTGACAAACCATTAGGCGAAAATCCAACGCCTCGATCAAACCATTACGGTGACAAAATACCCAAAGGAAGCGGGAACTCCTAAAAGTGACCTCGGGGCGCCGATCTCTGTTACACCTTCGGGTGCATTATGAACAACAGCCTCAGAGACTCCATTCAGCCCACATATTCCTTGCGGGTAGTCGTGACGGTTTAGTTTTGGACATACTTCAAGTACCCCCTAGGTATATCTGGAGTCCCCTCGCCTAAGTTAAATTACTCATCTTCTTACATTAATTTAAAATTAACCAAGATACAATTGCACAACATTCATTCCAACACTTGCAAGCACTCTTAATTGTTTTTCGACTCCATTTTGAAGGCACTGGTCAACTGTTTATTTCTTTCAATCTATATGTGATTGGGTGTCATTTTTGTGCTTACTTGTGATTATCTCATCATGTTATTAGTTGTTTACAATTGTTAAATCGAAACTCCTAAAAAACTTACTCTATAATATCATTATCATACTAAATAATTTTGCTTTAGTAACTTAATAGGGTCTACCCCCCTTGGCTTTGTTAGGAGTTGAGCCTAAACGGAGGAGTCAAGAACAAGGTGACAGCCTTGACTCGAGACTTGCCCCCAAGGACACACCGAGTGGCTTGAAGATTTCTGCCACGTAACCCAGGTGTTGGAAAGGCGGCAACACTTTTTGGCGCCGTTGCCGGGGATAAATCTTTTTATTCCCGGATACGACTTAGCTTAACTTTTTTCTAAACAACTAAAAAGATAATTTTTATTTTTTGATTGATCGTCTTTAAAAAACATAAAAATTAAAACTCGATCCATCTGGCGACTCCACTGTCTAACATCCCTCCAAGAATTTCTACCCGAAGAAATCGCCATCAATTATTCAATCCTCTCCCTGATCCCGAAAGGTTTATTAGGGAAAGATTGAATAGGCAAACTTCTCGTAGAAACCTTGAAAATTTAGGAGACCAATCCCTCTCTGATATCCATCACATATTTGTAGAGAGTCATGTTCACCAATCTCAAGAAATGATGGAATTGTTCAAACCCCTTGACTTTTCTCAGATAGCAGGTGCTCCCCATGCCATTCCAAAAGATGCTATCAAGAAGCTCCCCATATTTCAGGGCAATAATGCCATCACAGCTAAGTCTCACCTTCGAAAGTTTGAAAAGCACCTGGTCAGTTATTGCAATGATGTTGTCCATGACCATGACGATGTCAAAATGAAGCTCTTTGCTTTATCCTTAGAAGATGATGCTGAAGAATGGTACCTCGACCTAGATGATGATTCATATAAAACTCTTAGTGAATTCCTAGAGGGTTTTAAGAAGAAATGGGGAGAAAAGAAAGAACCAAGACGTTTGCTTGCTGCCCTTCATAACATTAAGAAGATGGAGAATGAAACCATGGATGAATTTAACACTACAAGCGTGTGGTTGCGGACCTCCCTAAAGAAATCAAGCCAAAGGATGCCTCCATCCTCATATCTTACATCGAAGCTTTCAATGGTGATTCGAGGTACCAATTAAGAGACAAAGAGCCGACCGATTTAAAAATTGCTCAGGAATTGGCCGAGAAAATAGAAAAGAATATGCAGTCTTCAGGCAAATCCAACATTCCAGGTTACACTAGAGGAAACACTTCATATAACAAAGAAAAGGAAAAAGCCGTTGAATCAGAAGAAAAGGGAGCCTCTAAAGATCCCATGGAAAAGGTAACAGACATGATAAAAGACTTGGTTACTAGTCAAAACCACTGCACAACTGAATCATATGCACAATAGAATAATCATAATGGAAAGAAATAATGGACTTAGGAACTTTCAGCCTAGGCAGAATCAGATGTATCAAAAGAAGTTTCCTCAGCAAGATCCTAGGATTCCAAACCAGTTAGACTCAGCTAACATGGTAGAAGAAGTAATTCCATAATGTAGACCCTGTGAACAATTCCACCAAGAAAGCACTTGTTATGTTGCAAATCAAGTCATGGAACATGGACTTCCTGAGGTCAGTAGTCAGGAAACAACTTCAAGCGAGCCTGATCATATATACATGGTACGCCAGGCCTACCCTTTGTCACCGGCTAAACAGTACAAACCTAAGGATGAAACCATTGCAGAATCTTATAGTGAAATTTATGATGAAAATTGTAATGTACATGATGGGACTCCTACGTGTTCTCCATATAATGAAGACAGTCTGGAAGGTTTACTGCCTTGTGACCTTTTCTCTGAAGAAGATGAGTATGAAAATGAGGACAAGTATAACTTGGAGCATGATACAAGTGACGAAGACTTCCTTATCCCCGAGAAAGATGTTGATGAGGAGTCCTAGACATTCATGGAAAATCCAGTCTATGACATGAATACAGAGGAAAATAATGAACCAGAAACTTTTGATGGTTTTGTTGATTTTTCTGTCTATGGCATATCTAAAGGAGAGAGCATGGACCATGTGGCCTTGGGAAACTTTGATATGAAAAAGGAGCATGTAGTTTATCCACATGATCAGTCTGAGCCATATATCAGTATCAGTAATGAAGACAAAGAGAACTTGATATCAACAATGGGGAATCCATCACATCGAACATAGATGATGGTGATGACTATTGGGATTTTTGTGGATATCTTATTAAGAATCCTATCTATGCTATATCCAGCAAGGGGAGTGTCTATTTAGAAATTTGTGGAAGTCCAATCTACTATACTTCCATAGAGGGAAGCATGGATCTGGAGACCTTGGAAAATCCTAGTATAGAAAAGCAGCATTCAAAACTCTTATATGATCATTCAAAGTCATATCATGCAGAGCTGCACAAAGGTATCAATAATGAAGACATGGAGAAGCAGTGTTGTGAAAAGACAGATGTGATGCAGTCAGTGGAATATCAGTCTTGGCCATCTTTTTCACATATAGAGGTTCCTTATGATTTGGAGCTACTCGGGGCTTGTGCAATGAGTTATCATTTGATAAGCCCCAGTGATCAGTATGATGATGTAGTTAGTCTGCCTCATCGTTCTGATTGGTATATCAGTCCTATCCAATCATGGATAGAAGCAGCCTGCATGAGCACATACAACTTGGGGAAGAATTTTTATGACATTATTCATGCCTATTCAGCCCACATATTCCTTGCGGGTAGCCGTGACGGTTTAGTTTTGGACATACTTAAAGTACCCCCTGGGTATATCTGGAGTCCCCTCGCCTAAGTTAAATTACTCATCTTCTTACATAATTTAAAATTAACCAAGATACAATTGCACAACATTCATTCCAGCACTTGCAAGCACTCTTAATTGTTTTTCGACTCCATTTTCAAGGCACTGGTCAACTGTTTATTTCTTTCAATTTATATGTGATTGGGTGTCATTTTCGTGGTTACTTGTGATTATCTCATCATGTTATTTGTTGTTTACAATTGTTAAGTCGAAACTCCTAAAAAACTTACTCTGTAAGACCATTATCATACTAAATAATTTTGCCTTAGTAAATTAATAGGGTCTACCCCCCTTGGCTTCGTTAGGAGTTGAGCCTAAACGGAGGAGTCAAGAACAAGGTGACAACCTTGACTCGAGACTTGCCCCCAAGGACACACTGAGTGGCTTGAAGATTTCTGCCACGTAACCCAAGCGTGTGAAAGGCGGCAACACAACCATTCTTTTAGTCCTCATTAGTTAAGCAACACTCTTCAGAAATCAGTAAGCTTGGGTTCGTGGAAGATATAAAACAGGATAACCTCAACAGATTTGAAGATTTTATATATTGTTCTCTTATTGCATTATCTCATGGAGTATTGAGAATAGAGGACACCCATTTGCAATCCATTTTTTTTAAACAACATGACGGAATAATTTTGCATGAGTTTCATGATCCCGTGGCTTCTTGGATGGAGTTGTATTTTTCAAAGGTTTCTAATGCTCCAGCTTTTGGTATACTTCCTATTTCCAGCCATAAGTATCAGCTGCCTCCAGACTTTTTATTGCATTTAACACATCTTTTGTGGGTCTTCTCAAACAATAGCATGCATGGAATTATGATTCTTGGTTGAATGGTTTCTTGGCTTCACTGAAAGTATGATTACACTTGATTGGGTTGTTTCCTCTGATTAGAAGCAGGAGTAAACAGCAGATAAGCTCGCCATACAAGCATGTAGATTCTTTTCAGTATGCTGGCTTGTAGTAGTATTTTGTCATTTCAGAGGTATGTGTTCAGAGTTTGAGAAGGTTGCAGAGATTTGGTAAATGACTCCATAGCCCAATTGAAGCACTCACACTTCTTATTATCAGTTGCAGAGTAACCTTAGTTTGCAGAACAAGGTTTAGATTTTGATTGGAAAAACAAGTTGCAGCCTTTGGTTACCAGTGAATGGTAGTCTGAGAATGAGATACAAATGACTCCATCACCCAATGAATAAGGCACAAGGTCTATAGGTTCTTGAAACCTCACAAGGAGGTTTTCATCCCTCAGCAGGAGCCAAATTTTTAAGACTGAAAATTGTTCCTAGTCTTTGTGTCTTGTTTTTTTTAAGGTTTTACGTCTTATTTACTTTTCATTTTGAGTTTGTTTAAAATTTTAATAGTTTAAATGTATGTTTCTGGGTTTTATAACTTATAGTTTGTTTTAAGTTATTTATTTTCTATGTTAGTTTTCTTTTAATGGCTTATTAAGTATTATAGTCTTTCGAAGTCTGAAAATGCTTTTGAATTCATGGTATATATCCAAGGTCTAACCCTTGTTTCAAGCCTTTCGCCAAAAAACGTCATGAGGACTCTGTTTTTCCCATTTTAGTCATTGTAATCAAGCATGGATTACGAGGCAATGGAGATGAATTTCAGAAATCCCAAAGAGGTTTTTGTTCATCACGGATGCATTCATAAAAACCTGTCTCAGTTTTGCAACAACTGTCATCGTTTGAGAGATTCGAATTCATCTTTGTGGCCTATTTTTCAGGCTTTGAAATATTTAATAATTTCCTGTTTTAGTCACAAATTTTCGGCACGTATTTCGATCAATTGAAAGGGAATTTTTAAAAACCAAGAGAGGTTTTTGTTCATCACGGACTCATTTAGAAAAACCTCTCGCAGGTTTTGCACAGGTGTCCCGGATCAAGAGATATGGAGGCTTCTTTGAGATCCATTTTTCAGAAATTCACCAAATTTCCCATGAATCTGATTTTGCTATTTTTAGTCAATTAGTTTTTAATATTTTGAAAGTTGGTTAATGTAATTGTTGAGTACTTTCAAATTTGACCTAAAGAAGTGAAGCTGGAACCACTTCATATTAGATATTTGTAATTATAAAAAGGAGACAAGCATACAATGCAGGGGTTTGAATTTTGTGCAAGAAGAGGCTCTAGTGCTGGATGTATTACAAGCTAAGACTCATGACTCTTATGTAAGTTTGAAGACTGATATTGATTTTATACATACTGATAAGCCACTTTATCTGTCATGCTGGTTTTGTTTATGATCTGTCTGATCACTCAATATACAACTTCATTTCTTGTTTAATGTTTTTACTCATGCAAATGCTTGTATGTTGTGGATGAAATCAGTATTATATTTGTAATCTTTATGGTTTATTTTTATGTGTTTTATGTTATTTTGGTACCTAGGGAAGTGTTCCCCTAGTGACTTTTGCCTTAGTCACTTAGAAAGGGGACATAAAGTGACCCTTGCATTAAATGACTTAAGTAAAACATTTAATTTGACTTTAGAGCATTAAAGTCACTTTTTGATAAATTTAAGTGGGTGAGTGAAATAATATTTTAGAAATAAAATATGAGCATTTAATTTCAGCCCTTGATCTAATCTAATCTCCACCGTTAGATTAGACTCACCCTAGGGTTTTCTCAAAAAGGCACGGGAAAGGCATTTTGCCTCACTTTTGCAGATTGAAGTGAGAAGAGAGAGCTCACAGAGAGAAGAGAGAAAGTTTCCATTTTTCCTGAGCAAGAGGAAAAGTTTTGCAGCATGTAAATTGAGGGAAATGACAGCAGCAAAGAGGGCATGGGAATCGAGGAGAAGACAACAACATTTATTGTTGGTTCGTACACTCTGTACGAAATGATTTTCGAGGTAGATTTCTAGGCACGATTTTTGAGAAATTTTTTTTGGGCACGGATTTCGAGGTTCGTACAATGGCACACAAATCAAGGCAGAAAACATAAAAAATCAGTTTGATTTTTGTTGCTCGGCACGCAAATCGAGACAGGAATTTATCTTTCGGGTTGAGATAAGTTGGTTTGATATTTTCTGTGTATTGCTGTAAATGATAAACTTCTCCTAAAAAATAAAAATACTCTCTCCTTGACTGGTTTTCCCCTAGTGGGTTTTTCCAGGGCCATTGGCCAAAAATCCTAGTGTTCTGTGTGATTAAATGGCGCGCTGATTTTTATTTCCCATCACTGAAAAGATTGTTTACAGTAGTGTTTTAAGTCTGAATTTTTTTTGTTTATTTCCAACACTTTATTTTTCTGAGAATGTCATAAACAGTGATATGAATTTTACTTGAAATCGGTGGCTGAAAACTAGTGAAAAATCTACATGGTATTAGAGCGTTAAGATGGTCAAAAGAGAGGCATGTATGACTTATCTTACTAGGATCTCTTAGGTGAGAGATGAGCTTGTAGCTGTTGGGGTGGCCATTGATGCTCCTGAGTTAGTGCGGACAACCCTGAATGGGGTGACTGCACCTTGGGCTGTGTTTGTTCAGGGGTTTGTGGCCAGAGAGAACTTACCATTTTGGGACAGAGTATGTGATGACTTTGTTCAGGAGGAGACTCGGAGGGGTTTCTTGCAGTGCAGTGGCTCTACTAGTAGAGGGGATGAGGAGGATGTGGCATTGACAGCGAAGGGGAAGAAGAAGAGCAAGAAGAGTCCCAAGAAGGGTGGGGCCAAGCAGCAGCAGGATGGGCAGAAGAAGGATATGAGCACTGTGAAGTGCTTTGCATGTCACAAGATGGGACACTATGCTGCTACGTGTCCGAAGAAGAAGAAGAAGAAGCAGCAGACAGCCGCTTTAGCTGAGATCGATGATTTTGCAGCTAGATTTCAGAGTGAGTTTTCACTATGCACTGGGCATATTGAGAGAGAGAGAGCATCCATTCTCATCAGATGGATGTAAAGACAACCTTTCTCAATGGTAAGATTGAGGAAGAAGTTTATATTGAACAACCTGAAGGCTTTGTTACTCACGGGAAGAAGACCATTTATGTAAACTGAAGAAAGCCTTTTATGGACTGAAACAGGCTCCGAGAGTCTGGTATGCCAGGATGGATGGATTTCTCCATAGTTTGGGGTTTTCCAAAAGTACAGCTGATTTTAACTTGTACTTTAAAGTTGTTCATAATCATGTCTTGATACTTGTTCTATATGTAGATGACTTGTTTCTTACAGGTGATGAACAGTTGATAGACCAGTGTAAGAGGGAGCTTACCTTTGAATTCGAGATGAAAGATCTCAGATTGATGCATTACTTCCTTGGCTTAGAAGTCTGGCAAAATCCAGGTGAGATCTTCCTGAAGCAAGGAAAGTATGCAGTAGATATCTTGCAGAGATTTGGGATGCAGGATTGCAAGTCCATGAGCGTACCAATGACTACCAACTTGACAAAGTTGCGGGATTCAACCTCTAGTTAACAGAGTGTGGACTCTACTCTATACAGACAGCTCATTGGTTCCCTGATGTATCTCGTGCATACGAGACCAGACATCTGCTACACAGTGAATACACTCAGTCAGTTCATGTCAGATTCGAAGCACATTCATTTGTAGCTGCCAAACATGTACTGAGATATGTGCGAGGTACTATCACATATGGGCTTAGGTATACTTCCAGTAGTGGAGTATTGTTATCTGGATACTCCGATTTAGATTGAGCTGGCAGTGCAGTTGACCGCAATAGTACCTCTAGTTATTGCTTTAGTATGGGATCAACAACGATCTCTTGGTCTAGCAGGAAGCAGGGTTCCATATCTCAGAGTACAACTGAGGCAGAGTATATTGTTGCAAGCGATGCCTGCAAGGAAGCAGTTTGGCTCAGAAAGTTGTTATCTGATCTGTTCGAGGGAAAGTTTGACTCAACAATCATCCATTGCGATAATTAGAGTTGCATAAAGCTTTCAGAGAATCCAGTGTTTCATGACAGATCGAAACACATTGAAATGAGGTATCATTTCATTAGAGACCTAGTGCAGAGAGGTGCTTTAAAGTTGCAGTACCTTCGTATAGATGAACAGATTGCAGATATCTTGACCAAGCCTTTGACAACATCAAAGTTTGTGTACTTTCGTGACAAGCTTGGTATGGCAGAGAATGCCTCTCTCGCTGAGAGGGAGTGTTGATTTTTCTGAGCGGCATTGAGAGCCCTTCTCTTAGGAGAATGGGACCACCTGGTCTGGGACCACGCTGAAGACTCAACCCAGTGTTGAGTGACCATTCTGTTGAATGGTATATATCTGGTCTAGGACCATGATATAGACCTAGCTCTGCCTTGGGTAGACTCAACCTTGTGTTGAGTAGACATCTGGTCTAGGACCACGATGTAGACCAGTCTTGGATTGGTAGACTTAGCTTAGTTTTAAGTAGCCATTCTCTTGGAGAATGAAGGCACTGTAAGCCCTAGACTGGGTCTGGGCATGTGTGGCACTCTGACCCTTGATCTATGGGCTTGGTGTGCTTCTCCAAGGATTAGCTACCCTTGGTCAAGTTACCATAGTACCAGATCTAGGTGTCACATAGTATGTGAGATAAAAGCATTAATAACTCTCTTGGTTTATGATGTACTTTTGAAATAAAAAAGGACCATAGGTAATGACCACAAGGACACTTGGAAAAAGGCTAAAGTCAAAAGTCAAATTAAATAAGGACTTTTGTACCACAGGAAAAGGACCAAAGATGGAAGTCAAAGATAAATGAGGACTTCTTATACAAGTCAAAGATAGATAAAAGACCTTTCTTGGTAAGAAAGTAAAAGTGAAATTAGGAAAATATTAAAATATTATTATTTTTATCTTTCCTAATTTTGTCCACTTACAGGTGAATGAAGACTATAAAAGAAGATCAAGTCTTCTCATTATCACACACAAGTTTTGCTCTCACAAGTGAAGATATTATTTTGCTGAAGAAGATTGTTCTCTTGCCTCAAGTAGGGCATCCTCAGCAAACCCTCAGCTAAGGTTTTCATCAACATTTTTTATCTCAGAATTTTCGGGCAGCTCTTCTTATTTTTCGGGCAACCACCTCTCTCTTCTCACGGGCTGTCCGTTTTTTTTACTTCGGGCAAGTGTTTGTTATCACCAACCTTGTAGTTGCCTATGTGAGGTGGATCCAGGATGGATGGTAGAGGGACAATCAATTAAGGAGGTGGAACCAAGACTGCATAGACTCCCAAATGGATGGTTGTCACGCCAATCAAGGCAGTCTTCGCTTTATGTTATCTAAGTCCAAGACAACAACGGGGGAGACCCAGATCTACTCCCGATAGGAGAGATCAGACCTAAACACCAGATTAGATCAAAAAGGCTTGAAGTATGTAAGGTGCAAGGTAATTGGAGACTCTAGATCTATGGAAGATGTTACTAAGTGGACCAGGGCTTTGGATATAGGTTTAGGTTGCATGAAGGTTGATCCGAAGTGGAATCAAGGTGACCTATGGGGGGAAATACTAGATCTAGGTTTGGGGTACTAGCAACTGATGGAGATAACCGCTGCCTTGGGAAATGTAATCAATGCAGGGTAAGAAGGGGCAGAGTTGGGACTATCTAGTACCCAGGGATAGACTCAGTGAGAAATATGACAAAATCAAAGTGCCTGAGTCATCAAGTAAAAGTTGGATTTCAGGGAAAAGAGGCCAAAAGAAGGCTAGCGCTAGGGTTGGAGATCAGTGCCTGTTGGGCCTTGGGAAATGGAGTCAGTATCTGCCCAGCGTTGGAGTGAACCCACCTGGTATATGCCCTGATCTATGGACCCAGAAGAGTGTCTGGCCAGAAAATTCAGTTTGTAGGGGAAATCAGCAGAAACAGGGCTAGCGCTAGCGTTTGGAGAGGCAGATCCTCAGATATAGGACAACCAGGAGACCATCAGCTCAGCTTTGGAGGAGGAATGAGATGAGGATGGCCTGATCTACAAATCCAAGTTGGAAAATTGCCGAAAAAATCAGATCTAGAAAAAAGTCAAAATCTGATGAAGAGTGCTAGGGTGCTGAAAGTCAGTTTTTCAAATCTAGGTTCTCCTGGCAGCAACTAGCTTAATGTTGGGGGTGTTCTAGAGTGAGGGAGACCCGATCTATGAACCCAAGTGGTTATTTTCTGGAAAAAGTCAGATTTGGAAAAGGTCAAAATTTTAGTGGGGGGCGCTGGGGTTTTAACATTCAGTTTTCATATCTAGGCAAACCAACAACCTTTTGGACAGCGTTGAAAATGAAATGGTGAGAGGGATGCCTGATCTACAAAACCTAGTAGTGGTTTGTCCAAAGATGAGCGGTTTATTTTTTAGTATTTTTTGGTTTTTTATTATTTATGGATTTTTTAGAAAAATGAAGAAAGCATGTGTCAATGGGTTGAGATCCGGAATAAAAGAACTAACCTGCAGATCTTACCTGGAAAACCTTGTAGATGCCTTGATGTTGATGATCCCTGCTATCCCGATCAATTTGAGAAGCTTTGAGCAATTTCTATGTCCAACGTTTTGCCCCAAGGAGTCAATGCGCCCTCTCTCCTGCACAACAAACGTCAACCATATTAGATTTGTTGCCGCATGAGAAAAAAACTAAATGCTACAGAAAAATAGCAAGAGAAAATCATAGATCGAAATGACACTAATGAAAACCCCCTGATAAAAAATGAAGACAATCCAAGCGAGTTGAAGTTCTTCTGCAAAAACGCCCAAGCTGAAGTCGCCCTCCCGTAGACAAGACACAGATTCCCAAAAATATATAAATCTTGCAACAATTTCCCGAATGCTAGGAAGCAAAAGATTTTTCAATCACCATCTAAGAACACCAGATGCAAAGGAGATCCAAAAAATATCCACAAGAAAGTTTTTCTATTAATCAGATCCAAAAGCCAAAGAACCCTTACAAATGAGAAGCTCTCTCCTTCAAATAGAAATGAGAGAACCAAAATCCTAACCAATTTCAAAACGAGTGGCTAACATTAAAAGATATAAATTTTCTAATCAATGGTTGAGATGAGCTCAACATACAATACATGGATCAATATAACCATAAAGTACCAAAGTGGACTAAATCACCCATAAAGAGGGTACCCCACTCAACAAGAAATAAATGAAGCACATGGTGGGTCCATGGAGTGTTAACTAACTCCCTCTGGGTGTACCATGGCACAATAAAATAATCTAATATTTTAATTTTTTTGACTTTGTGCCTCCTTGAGGAAATCGTGAGCCTCCCAAAAGCTCCAAAAAATAATATAAAAATGCCCAAAAAATAGGTGTGGGCTCGATCAGGTGCTGCAATTGCTGGAGAAGGTGCAGAGGACATCACTTTCATCATCATGACTCATCCCATGTCACTTCCTTGCCTTAGTAGCCCTAATCGAATTCTTCAATAGCGATTTAATCATTTTTTAATCTGCCTCGGGAAATGTGAACTTGCAAAAACAACCTCCTAGGTTGCCTCCGTTGTCCAACTGAGCCCACCAGGCTCTCTGGGATGGGGGTACTATGGTACAATCAAGTGGCTGCACCCCCTATGCCCCATACAGTTCCCTAGGAGATCCAATAAAAATATCTCCCTGCTCAGACACATCATCCTGTGAAGCAAAACTGCATCAAAAGAGTAAAATGAGCCTAACCATCTCTGCAAGTGCCCGGAACTGAAAAAAAAACTATTTCATTAGACTCAGAGAGTCCAAATCCATCTCTGCAAGTGCCCGGAACTGAAAAAAAAACTATGTCATTAGACTCAGAGAGTCCAAATCCATCTAGGGTGTATACTCATACCCTTTCCAGGTCTCTACCTGGTCATCAACCATATCCAATAGCCAATATAATCATCTGTAAATGACCAGATACCAATAATATAACTCAGACTATCATCCATCTGCTGCAAGTGTTATAAGGCTAAGACATGCTCTACAAATCATTTAAGCAACAATCACAACGAGTAGCAGTCATCTCACTGGCAGTACATCAACCAAATACATATATAGGGTTTTATTTATTATTACTCAGACCAGACTTTTAGGACTATACTCACTTCATAGTTGTAGTCAATTTGCTAGTGAAGGGTGAAGGCTGAAATTTACAAGGCTAAGGCAAAGGATGGCTATCAACTTAACATCATGACACTTTAGATATGGAAAGGGAATACTCACTATAACCACATGCCAGACAAACAACTACACAGGGAATGACAGTGCCTCACAAATGGCTGAGTTGTTCAGAGAGTGCTTATTCAACTTAGGCATCATGTCTACATCAAGTTTGATCTAGGTTCATTAGGACCATCAATTTTATTTCCATGGCCTTTTTGGCCTATATGACCCTTTGGGACTTTACCAGTGCTTAAAAGCACAGCTAATCGCAGCTTTCATCTGGGACATATTCAAATTTATAAGGTCAACAATATTTGGATATAGCATATATTTAACCATTGCTTTTGGGACCTTTTCTTATACCCTTCAAGGGGTATTTAAGCATTTCATTGCTCTTGCCCTTTGCTCACATATGTTAAGAAACACATTTTAGAATTTACATTTTCCATGGGCACATATATAAATATTTCCAATACAAGTAGTACATGAGCTTTCAGTTTTAGCCAACAACATCTCAAGTGACCAGGGGAAGTTCTGCATAGTGCCAAACATTGGGACAACCGACCAGAATGATTTTGGCATACAATCTAACTCACCAAAGGCAAGTTTTGTCACCAACTCAGAGCCAAGACACTATATAAACAAGGAAGTTTGTCCAACAAAGGTTCTAGCGGGGAAAGGTCCTCCATGCCACAAGTCAAGTACTAAGTCGGGTTAAAACAAAACTGGAAGGTAATGGATGGGTGGAGACAGTGAAAGATGAAGCCAACACTAGCAAGCCAAAGAAATGGTGGGGATGACTACCTCTATTCTCGCTAAGGAGGGTAAAACCAATGAGTATAGATCAAGAACTTCCAAGTCTAAGTAGGGATCAATACATAATACAAAAACATCCAAGTCCATATATTTATGACCGCCAGACTATGACACTAAATGCTAGTACATGTCACAAAGATGAGTATAAGAGCAATGATAACCATAACACAATATAATAAATGCCGAGTCATAACCATGCAAATAATCCATTTGAACCATCATTTGTCCAATGAGAAAACACTAATACCAATCTGGGCATCACTAACTGCTCTGCAAATGACTAAATGGCTACATCAGTCCTTGAATTTGAGTGTCTTGAGACTTAGTCGTGACATGGGAGAGTATAATAGTCCACTAATAAAATAATGATTTGTCAAAACTGCTCATCTCGGCTTCTCATATGTAAGAGATCTGGCTGAAAAATGTACTGTATCTGAAAAATAGAATATGGTAGCTTGGCTACTATATATGTGATAATAGTGTTTTAGGGCTCGACCCTCTTCTTACATACCATGGGCAGTCCTATAGAAGGCCTGACCCTCTAGGCACCCTCGAGCAGCCTCTAACAGGGATACCTGTGAGGGTTTGGCCCACGGCCAACCCTCGGGCAACCTAGGGTAGACCCTAACAGGGCTGCCGTGGCCACAGGCTGCTAGATAGCAAGCCTAGGCTGACTATACAGTCCACGGGCTGCTAAAAAGTAGGCTTCGAGAGGCATAGGGCAGGCTTTAAAGCCTCGGCCCAGTCCATGGCAAGTTGCCCAGCCACCCCAGCAGATCCGGGCAGCATAAACAAAGTACGGGCAGGACAGAGAAGAAGATCGGGCAGCGGGAAGGAGAGATAGAGAATTCGGGCAGCGGGTAGGAGAGAGAAAGACACGGGCAACAGGCAGTCTCATATTTTTGGGGCAGTTTCAGGCAATTTGATATTTTTGGGCAGAAGAGAGAAATCTTTGTTTTTCCTGTTAAAACCCTAAAATGGTACTTTTTGTAATTTCTGGAAATTATGGGTAAAATTCTCAGTCTATTTTTACTAATAAATTTTATAGTTACTGTGGGTAAAATCAAGATTTGGATTTGAGGACCCCTTTGAAGAATTTTCTGAGTCATCTCATTTACGAGATGAGCTATTAATGCTTTTGGGGTTTTTGTCCTTTGAAGGTTTCCCCAGTGAAAAATCTTGTGTCCATTATGCTGATGTGATGAATGTGTTTTTACTGTACTACTGAATTGTTTAAAGTTTATCTACAAATTTTAAAGTTTATGCTAATGCTAAAAATTCAACACACATCCATCTGATGTATCCTCCATCCCATAATGGAGACTAAAGACATCACTTCTCTAATGGAAGTGTACCTGGCGAGTGGAGCAAATGTCTCTACGTAATCCACTACCTATTTTTGGGAGTATCCTCTCAACACAAACCTTGGCTTGTACTTCTCTATGCTCCCATCTCCCACATGCATGGTCTTCTAGAGCCAACTAAGTCACCATTGACTTCCCCTTTGGTTTAGGGACAATGTCTTAAACATAATTCTTCATGATGGAGCTGTCCTCTAGCATGGCATCCCGCTAAACTTGCAGGTTGGTTGCCTCTTGTGCCTTGTGAAAACTGGAGGTCTCAGAATCTATGATGTTGGTCATCATCGCCATGTAGTTTGAAAACTTCTTTGGAGGTCTGCTTCTTTTCTAAATGAGCTCTAAATGAGCTCTTAGGAGCCTCAACTTGCTCCTAAGCATCTCTTAATGTCTGAGTGTACCATCGAGGTCTCTTGACAGAACTGGTAGGAGCTGGTGGCTCCTCTGCATCTGAATGTTGCTGCCCCAAACTAGAAGTTGTTGGTGACCCTGGCTCAGCCTTCAGAGCTTTTTGGTCCTCATCTTCTTGTTAGAATTTGACAGTTGCAAAACCAAGATCACTAGAAGAATATCAAAGCACAAAACAAAACAAAGAGTGGAGCTTGTTTATCCACGATGATCTAAGATCATCTCCCAACCATAGACAAATCAATGTCATCCCCGAGCTTGCCCTTGCAAGAGAGATTAATCGATCAGAGATAGAAGTACTTCCAAAGTACCCTATTTTTCCAAAGTAGGAATTTTAAACTTTCGATTAGACAGGAAGATGCGCCTCTTCAAGGCGACTTGTCCAATGTACTCCTTTTTCCAAATTGATGGAGGAAAACCCCAAAAGCTTGATGCCCTAGTTTTCTCTCGGCACTAGTGTCTGGGTCAAAAATGAAAATTCTTCAAACTTGATTCTGCTTCCTCCAAAAGCTGCGCCCTCCTAGGGCGAAATAGCCTAACCCTCTTTTTTTGATGATCTATGGAAAGAAGACCTTGAACTAGGAAGCCCTAGTTTCCTGCTGTTGCACAATGTCTTCTTTTTCAGGCTAGCTCAAATACCATGTTAGAGTTAGCACATTAATTTAATTTAATTAGGATCTTTAACTTAAAGAATAACAAGCACAACAAAACACAATAGACACAATAATTTTCCTTCGGGAAACCATAAAGGAGAAAACCCTGCAACTTCCTCAGAGATAGATTCGTCACTAATACAATATCACAAAATGGAAAAACCCAAAAATAGGAAGTCTTATGCAACTCTCTCTCTTTCTCCTCTAGCGAACTTGTCTTCTCTCTCTTGCTCATGTGAACTTGAATGAGTGGTGTGTAAATGAGGGAGGGCACCTCCCTATTTATACTCTTCAATGACTGACCTAAAACCCTAACTGGGTCGACCTCCTAACCTAACTGGGCCGACTTATCTCTTGGGAGACTCAAAAATACAATTTACAATATTTCTTCTGGGGATTATTGCTTCGACTTACAACAAAGGTTTTACCTCAATGAACTTGCATGACCAAACATAATAATGACATCCCCGAAAGGAGGAAAAACATCTCCAAGAGAGGTACAATAAAATACAATAATAATAATATAAAATACAAATGAATATTTTTCGAAGTTAAATTTACAATATGTTTACCTAGAGCTTAGGTGTTCCCAAAATCACCATCATGGTTCATAGGTGTAGAATCACTTGTCCACAGATGTGTACTTAGAACTCAGGTGTACAAACTCACCATCATTGTTCATAGGTGTTCACATTAGGACTACATAGATTTTTTCGCCAGAGCCAACCCCGTGTCATGCTGGATATGAAGACCACATGTCTTTCATAGACCACATATACGTCTTTCGACAGAGCAAATCCAGTTTCATGCTGGATATGAAGACAATAAGTCTTTCACAGACCACATATACATACCAGTGTGCGCTAGCCTCTCCATCCTTTTCAGGATATCCGGGAGATCTCCTAACTCCTTCTTGGAGTGATTGGGAGAATACATGAAGCATGCGCTGGCCTCTCCATCCCATCTCAGGATGAGAGATCTCCTCACTCCTTCTCGGAGTGATCGAGAGAGTGCACCAACCTCTCCATCCCATCTCAGGATGAGAGATCTCTTCATTCCTTCATGGAGTGATCGGGAGAATGTATGGTATATGTATAATCATCCTTCCCTCTTAGCAAGAGATATAATCATGGAACCATTCTTCCCACTCCATCACAGAGTGTCAGGGAGTAAAGTCAACCTTCCCTCTTACCGAGGGAGTCAATAATGGGACCAATCTCTTGACTCCCTCTTAGAGTGATCGGCAGAAAATGCTGAAATATCAACAAGGGAGTCAACATAAAAACTAATCTCCCGACTCCTTCACGGAGTTAGGGTCCCATTCTGAACCTGCACACATTTCAGCTAGTAGAGGCATCAAATATATCGGGGCAAACATTTCTGTCCTGCCCTATTCTAGATATGAAATGCAAATACATAATAAATCACACGATTGAATTCATGTACCTAAGAGAATATCAAGCGGCTAGTTTCCCCACCCCATCTTAGGGTGTCCAGGAATCCTCCCTCTGTGCTGGAAAATTCTGCTCCCTCTGCATTTGAGCATCTTGCTCCCTCTGTAGCTCATCATCCTACTCCCTTTCTGGGGAGTCCATAGATACAATGTATGTATCCACCTTGGTGACGGACGACAAGGTACATCAAGGATCCTTCAACTGTCTTGTCTGGATCAAGACAACAATGTCATTAGTGTAGCCACAATCATCATGCTCAATCTGCTCAGGATCTCAATTGTGCTTTTCCTTGACTTTGGAAGACTTCATTAGGTTTTACATCATCATATACAATAGGCCAAGATCCTCATCTTGAGGGCTAACTCCCTCTGTCTCCTTAGAAATCAACCGAGTAAATTTATTCCTCCAGAATCCATCTACCACGACTCTGATTGGAAAGTAACTGCTTTCCATAATCGTCGAGAGACGATTAACTGTAGCAGAGAGACTGACATTCGTAGAAGCCTTCCGCTTCCAATCACTAATCTCTACATGAGATCATTTGGGCATGTGGGTCATGTGTCCACGTATGTGCTTGGTCCTTAACTATTTAATGTCATGACTTCCACTTAACAGTTTCGACTGGAAGTCATCCTTCTTTCTGCGGTGAGAGTCATGCTTCTAGAGGCTTCCTGCTTCTGATCCATCTGCATATCAACAGGATCACTTGTCCTTCAGACCAAGTTTCATCATCCTCTTCTTGTAGGCCATAACATTCCCTACAAGTCAAATCCCGTTAGATGGTTAGCAACATTGCGTAATCAAATTTATTCAATGCAATAACAATAATTCATCTAGGTATGTAGGCATCTTTTAGCCAATGCTTTGGCGCAACATACACATGGCTATTATTTGGATGCTAGTGGCCTCCATTTTAACATACCATCAAGAGTGTGCACTACTCTAGCATTTTAGAAGGAGAAGTCATCCAAGAGGAGTCCATGAAATGTTGTGCAACATAACAAATGCTACATGAGCCTACCATACATCAATAAAAGAACTATATCACACGCTCAACAACCTCATAAATCTAGGAATATAGATCTGCATAAAACATATCAAAACAACCAGATCTAATCTATGAGAGCATGTAAATCCAGGTACTTATCTTTCACTGTTTTGTGGATGGGTGGGCTCCCACAACCTCCTGGTAGGAGTCATAAGAGTCCTTTGGTCTTCATCTTCTTGCTGGGAGTCCATTGCAATCCGGATCTTCATATCATCATCTCAACATAGGGAGTACTAAAAGAAGAACTCCATACAATAATCATTCATTTTTTCTGAACCATGTCACTGTACAACATGGTGATTGACCCTCTGACATCTGAAGCATTGGAGAGAGATCTTTCTTCATTTGTTCTAGAATCTCCTCATCAACAATCTTAACCTTAGACTTGGAAAACCCGTCAAGTCTATGTTCAACCTTCATTTTTATCTTCTTGACTGCAACTGAAAACTGCTTCAGAAACCCTTGCAGGAGCTAGGTTAAATTTGAAGTGTGGAGACTTGCAAATTTGAATCCACAAGGAGATGCGCCTTATCAAGGCAACTTGAATACACCTCCTTTTCTCCTAGATCTGTGGCTCGAACAACTCAATACTGGAAATCCTAGTTTCTCGACTTCGGTAGAGAATAGGCCAGAAATGAAAATTTCCGAATATTGAATTTGCTTCCATAGATAGTTGCGCCCTACCAAGGTGAGTTGGAGAAAGATAAGAACAAGCCAATTCTGTGGATTGAAGGGCTAGATCCAAGAATCCTTATGTCTTGACCCGATAGTATTAGGTCAAAAAATGAAATTCCACCAAATTGAATTTGGCCTACACAAAAAGATGCGTCCTAGGAGGGCGAGTTGCTTATGCTCCTTCCGTGGTGATCTGAGGCTGGAAAAACTCCAAAACGTGAAGCCCTACTTTTCGGCAATGGCTTCTTCTAGCACTGCTCTGATATCATGTTAAAATTTGACAGCTGCAAAACCAAGATCACTAGAAGAATACCAGAGCACAAAACTACAAAGAGTGGAGCTCATTTATGCACGATGATCCAAGATCATCTCCCAACCATAGACAAATCAATGTCACCCCTGAGCTTGCCCTTCCAATAGAGATGAATCGATCAGCGATAGAAGTACTTCCAGATCGTAGTAGCACAACACCAAGAAAAATAAGAGAAAACCTTCACCAAAGATGGAGACATTTAGAATACCTCCTCTCTAATTGCAGTAGCGAACCTCTTTAGCAGAGGGCGAACTTGTGTAGTAGTGTTGAGTTGCAGTGTATCCAAATGAGGAGAGGCGCCCCCTATTTATACTGTTTTCTCATTGAATTTTAACTGGGTCTGACTTAACCTATTTATTGGGGTTGACTTATCATTTAACAATAATAAAAATATTTTTGCTATAATCTTTCTTGGGCTGACTTTTGTTCTTTTGCAGGGCTGACTTGTGAGGATGATCCTCACGCAACTACTACTCCAACACCTCTATCACTGGTAACGACTCATGAGACTTCTTGGATACAAAGTCTTCCTCGAATTTTACCTCCTTGCTTACAATTGTCTTTCTCTCTGATTAAATTATAGATCTTGTAAAACATTGAATTCTCAATGTAAAGGGCCGACTTGTGAGGATGATCCTCACGCAACTACTACTCCAACACCTCTATCATTGGTAACGACTCATGAGACTTCTTGGATACAAAGTCTTCCTTGAATTTTACCTCCTTGCTTACAATTGCCTTTCTCTCTGATTAAATTATAGATCTTGTAAAACATTGAATTCTCAATGTAACCAACAAACAAACCCTTCTTGCTAGAGGGCTCCAACTTGGTCCTCTTCTTCATTGTTATATGGATGTAAATTGAACAACCAAAGATGCGGAAATGACTCACCTTTGGCTTCACACCAGTGACTGCCTTCTTTGGTGTCTTGTCTCCCAAAACCCTGAGAGGACACCTATACTAGATGTAGACTGCAGCATTTTATGCTAATGTCCATAAGATAAGATAAGATAATTTTATTAATGTTCAATGAATGACCACAATGTTAATTTTCACATTACTAGATTTGATCTTTGATCTCAATAACTTAATGATTAAACTATAACCGAAATTACATTCATAATTTAACTAATAATGTAGCTGAAAAGACATGAAAGTAGTCACACTTTTGACACATGAATTTACCCTAGAAAACACCAAAGGGGAAAAACCAACAAATGATGATTTTTAAAATCCTGGGATCTCGTCCTGGAAAAATGGCTCATTTAGGAATAATACAACGATAGCAAGGAGCAACACAGAAATCGAGGCAGCCTGCATTAATTTGTACAACAACAGTGTGAGTAGTCCGTACAGACATGTGTGAGCACATAAATCGAGGCAAGGTACAACAGACTGATAGTTCATACAACTGCATTAATTGTAGGCACAGTTTTCGAGGCAGGGGACATCAGGAAGTACAGTTTTGTACAACTCACGTGTGAAGGCCGTACAACTGTAAATGGGCATGAAAATTGAGGTATTTTTGCTGCTGTTCCAGTTTGGGCATTTTTTTGTCAGCAAGGGTTGAAGGAATACTTTCATGTGTTGTTGGAAATATTTCTGAGTATTCTTCTTTAATGGAAATTTTCTCTTTCTAGGGTTTTCCCCAAGAGTTGTGGTTTTTCCCGGTCTTTGACCAAAACCCCTGTGTTTTCATGTGTGAATGTTTACTTTAGTATTGAGAAGATCTTGAATATGGTGGTTTGTATTTCAAATTTAAGAGTTAATTTTTAATCATAAACCCTAGTCATTCAAGTGTTTGACATAATGTGTGAATGAAAGTTTCATATTAATGTCATTGATTTTCTTCAGTGCGCACCTCTCTCCTTGAGCATTTTTTCTCGATTGCAAGGGTTTGATGTGATGTGAAGGTCTCTTTATTGATTTTTCAAGACGTGTTTAAGTGGAAGGATTCTTAGAAATTTCTCTTTTCTCTATAATTGTGATAAGAACTTGTTATCTTGTTTTGCATTGCCGGAGGCATCCAAGGTAAGTCCTAGCGAGGGTTTTTATTGCAATAAACATTGTCTTGTGAAGTGGGACGTCTCTCTTTGGAGAGCCTCTCTTGTTTAGGGCCTTGGATTCTTTATTTTGCTCTAAGAGGTCAAGATCAACACAACCTAGGGTTTCTTGATCTTTCCCTTGTTCATACAAAATTAATATCCCAAAGTTTGAGAGGTACGTTGACTATGATTCCTCGTTCTTGGAGGGAAAAGTCATATTCTTGTTTTTATCTTCAACAAACTCTATTTTTACCAAATTTCTGTACTATATATATTGAAAAATATTTATTTTCTGTACCCTAGTTAGTTTAATTGATATTTTCTGAAGTGGTTGACTGCAACAATAAATTTTAGATCTTGATAAAATATTGTACATATCCAAAAAATTAGAAAATCTTCCAAACAAGTAAATCTTTAGCCCTAAAAGTGCCCTAAAGGAGGCGACGCCATCCTAGGGTTAGGTGATAAGGGGTTGTTTCAGATCTAGTTATTGAGTTATTACAGGTCCATCTCGAAGGAAAAGTCAAACCCTAAGGGTTTGAGGAAGTTTGGGTCAAATTCTAGGTTTCCTGGGAAGACCTTGGGGGGATTTGAGGCAAAGGGATTTTTTGGTTCACCTTGACTGTGGTAAATTGCAGACTTGAAGCATAAACATCATCAAATCATATCTTTCAACCATCAAAAGAGGGGTGCCTTAGGGGGGATTGATGTGCCTTGCCTTGTTGGTTGCCGAGGGGTAAACTTTTTGAAATTATGATGCTTAGTTTGCGAGATATCTCATGTTTTGTATTGCTAGTTTGTACTGCAGAAAATAACATCAGCAGATTACATATTTACCATTGCTCCTAACCTTCCAAGTTAAAAGGATTCTTGTAGACATATATCATTAACTCCATTAGGCACTGGTCTACTGGCAGTGGGAAGGTCTTGTAGGGAAATAAGTACTATCTATTGTGTCTCCATTGTAAGTTGGGTCAATAGTACCCTAATGAATATAATATAATATTGTATTGAGTCTTCCTAAGTGAAGTCGGCCCGGTCAGTTAAGTGGGGCTGACTTGTTAGGTTAAAAGTCAAGTGACAAAAAGAGTATAAATAGAGTAGTTGTGTTCCTCATTTGAACAAACATTCACTTGTGTATAGCGTATAGGAGAGAGAGAGATATATCTGCTGGAGGAAGGCGCAAATGTCTAGGGTCTTGTCTTGTACTTTTGATACATCTTATACAGAGGAAGTTTTGTTGGGTTTTCTTCCCCATGAGGGTTTCCCAGGATAAATCTTTGTGTTCTTTTGTGTGGTTGTACTTGTCTATCTTTCAGTGATTCTTTTGCATATGGTTATCATGTTATAATGCTAAATGTTATCATATCTTGTATAACCATTAAAAACTTAACATGGTATCAGAGCTACCCTGAAAGAAGTCTTTGTGCAGCTGAAACACTGCTACAGCTACAACTATTGAAGATTAGGGTTTCATGCTTGAAAACCATAGAAGACTAAAACTAGTCATGTTGGGACTTTCCCTATATCTCGAGATTGGAGAAGGCTCAGGAGCTGAAACTTTTACAGGTCGAAGATAATGATAATAATGATAATGATAATTTTATTAATGTCCACTAATGACCACAAAGTAGGTCAACGGGACTGTCGGTTACAATGATAATTTATGCATGTGGGAGGATCAAACGATCTCCCTTAAAGGAAATACAATATAAGCAATGAAATAGAAAGAAGTAAAGATGTACAAGGCGAGCTAGGTTGAAGCATGGAAGAGCACTTGCTCCAGTTCCAATCCTGTAGCCCTGCGCAGGGGCGAAGGAGCTCAGGAGGACAAGATCTGGGAGCCAAAAAGACCAAGGAGGGTCTGGTACTCCTAACATTTGAGGCTGAGCGAGGAGAACTGAGAAAACTGTAAAAGTGTTTGCTGTCCTGAGTCGAGGTTGGTAAGCACGGGCCTCCCTCTAGAGTGATGTCGGTGGGGTCTCGAGGGTCTTGTTCGCCTCTTGGAGGGAGGTCTGGTACGGGGCTGCCGCTGAGATCTCGTGTGCCGAGAACCCGCAACCTTTACTGATCTGGGAGTTGGGTCGATATCAATGTCGGTAGATCTCTTGGTGCCCCTGGAAGACGGTATCATGCTGAAGAATGCAGTGATCCGCTGTGTGGTGTCTGGTCTAGCGGGAGGCTAGAGGATCTACGCTCTGAGCCTGAGAGCCTCCTGAATATAAAGTGCAAGACATCTCTGATCGGTATATCTGAAGAAGGGAGCTAGAGTTTGGCCCCCCTTGAACAAGCAATATAAGCGTTCTCTGATCTCATAGTAGACAGGACATCTAAAAATAAAATGTGACTCGGTTTCCACTTCCTGTAGATGACACAGCTGGCAGATTCTATCCAATCGATCGATCTGGTGGTCTGACTCTACCCGGAGTCTATGTGATCCTACTTTGAACTGTCTGAGAGGGATCCGAAGGGCATGCATCTAGTGGCGGAATGTATATTGGGGCCAGACAATGAACCCATCTCCAATCTCCAAGAAATGTTCAGCATAAAAGGCCATCTTTGGGCGCAGTCCTCTCGAAGGATTGATCGAAGTGACTTGGACGTACTGTTTGTAAATATCTTCTCTGATGATCTTATTCAACTCTGGTCGGATAGGTGGGAGGTGACCAGGGGCATCTAGAGAGTACTGGAACAGGGGAAGACGATCGAACTAGATCCCCACTGAAGCAGGGAGGCTCGACACCCCTGTCAGCCTCAGATTCACTATAATCTAGGAGATATGATTCCTCCAACTCGGGGTTCCATCCTCTCCCAGGATTCAGCCTTAAACAGGTGACCTAGGGAGAATTGCTATATCTCGGGCTAGTAAGGTTCAAATGAAATTTTGCAAGATGTTGCAGATAGGGCACGGATTGTAGTTTCTGTAGTAAAAGATTCAGACCCTGAAGATGAAACAATGAAACGTGGCAGTCCATACAAGTTCGCTATGCTGATCAGTTCTGAAATAAGTCACCTTGGGAAAATTCGCATAAGTCGCAATTGGTGAAACCAATTCTGCTCTAACCTATGGGGTTGGAAAGAAGACAGACCAAGCTACCTCAGTATGAAGTTTCAGACTCAGAGGAGCAGGAATTTCGGAGATGCAGCAGAAACAAGATTAGGTAATTCTGCAGAAGAAATTGAAGAAAACTAAGGCATCAGATATTTTGCAATTCTCATCACAGTTTTGGGAAAATGAGTATGTTGCTTAGCTCGCCTTGAGGAGGTGCATCTTTCTATCCAATTAGATCTGAAAGATACCTGAGTTGAAAAATTGGGGTTTCTCTGTCAAACCCTAGGTCCACCAGAAGCAGCATTCCAGAAAAGCTTTTAAGCAAGCATCAAATTGAAGCAATCTCGTTGGTCAAAGAAGCTGCAGATCCAGAAGGAGATGAAGACAAAGCATAAGAAAGAATCTACCAAACAAACAATGATAAGTATTTGAATTGTCTTTCTTATATATGCTGTGTATTATGCATGATAGAATGTTTGCATCAATGACAGTATACTACTAATATGCATGTTATGGGTAAGTACACCATGGTGCTATACAACACTCCATTGCTACTTATCTAGAATGAAACCTGTTTGCTGACATATTGGATTAGTGCACAATCTCAATGATGTTATGGTAGAGATGGAAAAAATCTGGAAAGTTTCCGTGAGATATAGGTGAATCTTGTATTGGCTAAAATAGTTGCATGATTGTATTGGTATGCATAAGAATTTGTCATTATGCATATGTCCTATGAAATGTTTCTAACCATGCAACTGGTGCATCTGACTTGTAGGAAAGATCACATACAATCTCCTACAAGAAAAGGACGAGACTTGTTTCGAAGAACAAGTGATGACAATTCAAGATTCACTCCAGTAAACATACATGAAGATGAACCTGAAGCTCCTAGGGTTAGAGACACTGTGACGGAAGAATATAAGAGAGCGGTAGATCCACCTCGAGAGATGAAGACCATCTTGGGCACGAGAGGTAAATTCAAGATGAAGAAAAGTATGGCGGGACTTCCAAACTAAAGTAAGTGGCCTCAGATACACTCTAGTTATGTGGCACAGTTGAGTGACATCATTTATGCAGACCCTTTCAGCTATGGAAGAAGCTATGATCAAAGAGTAACAATTGATCACGGGGAATGATGTCTAGGATATGGTTCCGAGAGCTAAAGGAAAGTCCGTAGCGTCTTCCATATGGATCTACACGAACAATTATACAAAGCAAGGTTCGTGGTTTGTCTCAGAAAGAATAGACTATGGCATAACATACTCTACTGACCAGACACATTTCTCCAGTAAAGTAGAAGTATATATCGAGCAAAGAACCACCTATGTAGAATAGGCTTTGTACAAGCTCAGAAGGCACCCATAGATAAGCACATCCAGTTACATAAGGAGCTTGAAGATTACCTAGAGTGATGAATATCTTAACCTTTGCTACAAGGTTGAAGATGGAAACCTATAGAAGATAACAAGCTCACAGATGGGTGCAAGAGGAACTTTTCAACTAAGTTCAAGATAAAGGGATCTTGGTATCTAGTAACCTGAGGTGGATACATAGAAGATCAATAGCAGAGGATGCTACCTGTCACTCCAGTACAGAATACAGAGGGAGGATGATGCTCTGCTTCAGGGGGAGTGACTGCAGAAGATCTCCGAGTTCGATATGATACGACATGATGGACAACTTCCTGATAGACTAAGACTTTACCAAGAGTAAAGTGGGTTCCAACCTTCAAGGTTGAATGCGAAAGACTGGGATATGTTGATGACCTGACAAGATGAACTCATGGTAGAAGCAATGATGGAAAAATACCAGTCATTAATGAAGAATGATGTTTGGGATATAGTACCCAAACCAGAAAGTAAGAGTGTGGTATCTTCCAAGTGGATCTACAAGATAAAACATGCTGCTGATGGAAGTATTGAAAAATACAAGGCAAGATTTGTGGCTAGAGTACACTTCCATTAGAACCATTATGGCATTTGCTTCCATGATGAAGTGGGATCTACACCAGATGGATGTAAAGACAACCTTCTTGAATTGTATGATTGAGGAAGAGGTTTACATCGAACAACCGCAAGGATTTGAAGTCGAAGACAGAGTGACTCATGTATGTAAGTTGAAGAAGGCTCTTTATGGACTAAGTAAGCTCCTAGAGCTTGGTATGGAAAAAATTAGAATAGATAGCTTCTTGACAAGCTTGGGCTTTACCAAAAGTAAAGATGATCCTAACTTTTACCTCAAGGTTATGGATGATGAACCTGTCATATTATTGCTGTATGTGGATGATCTGTTTTTGATAGGAAATGAGAAATAGATCAAAGAAAGCAAGAAGAAGCTAGCTGGAGAATTCGAGATGAAAGATCTTGGATTGATGCACTATTTCCTCGGGCTGGAATTATGGCAGAGCCCGAAATGAATCTTTCTGAACCAGGGAAAATATGCTGTGGAAATCTTAAAAAGGTTTGATATGTTGGATTGTAAAGACATGGCCACACCCATGGACACTAACCTGAAGTTGTTATCTATTGAATCATCAAAGTTAGTGGATATGATTTAGTACAGATAGATTATTGGGTCATTGATGTATCTGACGAATGCAAGGCCAGATATATGCTTTGCTATGAACACCTTAAAGTCAATATCTAGTTAAACCAAGACGGGTTCACCTGATAGCCGCAAAGCATGTGAAGAGATACCTAAAGGGTACAATAGACTTTGGACTATACTATGATAGAGATCATGACTACAGATTGTATGGATATACGGATTCAGATTGGGCAGGAAGTGCCGCAGACAGAAATGGCACCTCAGGTGGATGATAGTGTCTGGGATCCGCCATGATCTCATGGCTGAATAAGACACAGTCCAGGGATGCTCTCAGCATGGTTGAAGCAGAGTACATAGCAACTTGCTCCGTTATTTGAGAATCCATATGGCTTCGGAAATTGATGACAGGTCTATTTGATCTGGAGTTGGATTCCACAATGATTCTATGTACAACTAGAGTTGTCGAAAGATGACAGAGAATCCTGTGTTCCATGATAAATCAAAGCACATAGAAATTCAATATTTTAAATAAGGGATATGGTACTGAAGGGAGATATGAAACTCCAGTATGTGAGTACCGATGAGCAAGTTGCTGATGTGTTGACCAAGCTTTCGTGATAAGCTTGGTGTGGTTTGAACAGACTTTCCTCGCAAGGAGGAACAATGATGATGATACAGACTTTCCTCGCAAGGGGGAACAATGGTGATGATACTATAGACTTTCCTCGCAAGGAGGAACAATGATGATGATATAGACTGTCTTCGAAAAGGAAGAATGAGTCAAAGATGTGGACCCTTCTCGGAAAGGAGAAACAAATCGAAGATATAGACTCTCTTCGAAAAAGGAATAACAAGTCAAAGATATAGACTCTCTTCGGAAAGGAAGAACAAGTCAAAGATATGGATTCTCTTCGAAAAGGAAGAACATGTCAAAGATATGGACTCTCTTCGGAAAGGAGGAACAGGTCAAAGATATGGACTCTCCTCGGAAAGGAAGAACAAGTCGAAGATATGAACCCTCCTCGGACAATGGGGGAGCAGGTTGATATAGATCCTCCTTGGAAAGGGGGAGTGATGATGAGATTGTCACTGATGATAGTGATGCTCCAGTATGGAAGAGGCCAAGTGCGCCTGAAGATGTTGACGAGGCCCGACATTCACTTGTGGACGATAGTATCCTCTCTTGAGGATGGTCTTGCAGGTATAACACTCTATTCATGAGAGTGGTCCTTACTAGCTAAGGATGGCCCTACAATTGTAACACTCTATTCATGAGAGTGGTCCTTACTAGCTAAGGATGGCCCTGCAGATGTTACTCTCGGATGGAGAGTACCCATATTCATTTGTGGATACTGTAGTATAACATTCACTTGCGAATGGTCCTAGCTTTCATGCTGAGGATGTCCTACGATGAGTCCTTACGGACGATAGGGCTGACACTTAGGTGCGGTCGAGATCTGCCTTGCAGACATTACTCTCGCATGGAGATTATACCTAGATTTATATGTAGATGCCATAGAATAACACTCGCTTGGGAGTGGTCCTAGCTTTAGTGCTAAGGATGCTCTATGATGAGTCCTCACGGATTCCGTAGTATAACACTTGCATGGAGTGGTCCTAGCTTTCACGCTGAGGATGTTCTACGATGAGTGCCTGCATCTAGGTGTGGTCGAGATCTGCAGCTGCAAACAATACTCTAGTATGGATAGTATGCCTACATTTACATGTAGATGCCGTAGTATAACACTCGCTTGGAGTGGTCCTAGCTTTAACAAGCTGAGGATGGTCTATGTTTCGTCCTTACGGACGACATGTCCTGCATTCACATGCGGACGAGATCTACACTCGGTTGTAGACGATTCAGCTTGTTGATACTATGGACCCTCCTCGTTAAGGGGGAGTAGGTTGATGGAGGATTGCATCATCCTTGGACCTATGTCCTAAAGTGATAGGGATTGATCATCCCGCAAAGAGATCATTTGTACTGCAGGTAGTGCTACTGCAAAAGGATCGAGAAGATCGAAGTGCTGCTGCAAAGGATCGAGAAAATCGAAGTGCTGCTGCAAAGGATCAATTAGATCGAAGTGTCGCCGCAAATGATCAAGTGATCGAGTGTTGTAGAAGATAAAGACTCAGTGCTGTAGAAGATGGTGTTTCAGTACTGAAGACATTGAAGAGTAATTGTTCCAGTTACTGATAATTGTGAAAACTTCCTATGATGTATAGATGTATCACCTTGATGATGTTGCAGATGCTCTCTTTCTCGTTACTCCTATAGTTGATGATGATGTTGTCAGTAGAATACCCTTCTCGTTAAGGGGGAGTGTTGAATATTGTAAATTTAAAGGATTTCTAAATGTATTTTACTGATGTACCCCAAGGGAGATGTTATTATTCTTTCGTCGGGATGTTACTATTGTATTTGGTCATCATAGAGTCATGAAGTAAAGCCTCCATTGTAAGTCGGGTCAATAGTACCCTAATGAATATAATATAATATTGTATTGTGTCTTCCTAGGCTGACTTGTTAGGTTAAAAGTCAAGTGACAAAAAGAGTATAAATAGAGGAGCTGTGTTCTTCATTTGAACACTCACTCACTTGTGTATAGCGCATAGGAGAGAGAGAGAGAGAGAGATATGCTGGAGGAAGGCGCACCTGTCTTGGGTCTTGTCTTGTACTTTTGATACATCTTATACATAGGAAGTTTTGCTGGGTTTTCTTTCCCATGAGGGTTTCCCAGGATAAATCTTTTTGTTCTTTTGTGTGGTTGTACTTGTCTATCTTTCAGTGATCCTTTTGCATATGGTTATGATGTTATAATGCTAAATGTTATCAGATCTTGTATAACCATTAAAACTTAACACCCTTATATAGGTTTTAGCTCAACTTCCTTGTACAATAAAATATTAGTTTACCTTTCTAGATCCACTATTTGCTCAGCCAATTTTTTTAAGAATAACAAACTAGTGGTTAGATCCACTTTTCTCTCCAAAATAAACAATACAAAAATAGTTCTCATGTACCCAACTCTTTGAAAGGAGTAACCATAATAAAATATTGAGTTGGTTAGAAAGTTGAAACCACCTCCCAAAATAGTTGAAGAAGTTAGGGCGCCTCCTTAGGTTGAGTGATTTGACCATGTAACAACCTCATTAAATAATAAAGAACTCCTTCCAAAAGTGCGCCCTTCAAGAGTTGAAGAGAGTCCAGACGTGCGGTTCATTTAGCAAAAACACACTCTCCAAGTGGCATGTGTGGTCAAAATACAATGAGACTTTTCAAGGCGACAGTTTTGAAATTTCCAACTTCTTCAATATTTATTGAATTTTCTATTATTACCACTTTTTGGAAATCCCACGAAGACTTTGCTGCTAATTCCATCGAGCTAACAAAATTCTGGGTACTCTGTCAAAAGATAACTGATCCCAATGTTAAAAGCCTCTCCAAAAGTGTAACATGTGCAAGTGGATCAAATTTCTCCATTAAAGTCCTCAGACTATTTTTTCATCATGATAAAGTGTCTCATGTGTGAAGTCTTCATATCCATCCCCTTGGGAGTTCCATCAAGGAGCTCCTCAACCTTAATCTTCATGAAATAATCTTGATTTGTGCCTAGCGCCCTCCTTTAAGTGATTTTTAAATTAATCGGAAGTGCAAACCTTAGGTACTTTAGTTAATTAGTGTAATTAGTTCTATTTCTTCATTGATTTTAATTAATCACACTAAAGCCTTAGAAAACTCAAAGTTAGACACTTTAATTAATCCATCACTTAAAAGTACAATTATTAATACTTCCAAACATCGGGAGACCGTATGTTGATGTGTTCCCATTCCATTAAACTTAAGTGTTAATTTATTGCCGTATCACCTTAGTCAGTTATCCTTTTAATCATCAACAAGGAGTGCATCCTCTTATGAGCATTTTTTACTTGCTAGGAACACCATAATCACCAATCAACACCATGAAGACATGAGAACATACTACACCACACCTCCTAGCCAACCTCCATGGCCACCACTCAACCATCAAGAAGCAACATTTTCAAGCTAGGAGACTAGTGTACCACCTGCCCATCCAACTGTCTAGCCATGAAATCCTGCAAGCTGGACACTTGTGAAAGATTCTCACAAGTGTTGTGATCAAAATCACATTGTAGAAACATGCTGTAACAGTGTGGATGGTGTGCTCATTTTATTGTTGTAGCTTCTTTTTCTATTGTCAGTTTATTTCAGTATTTTGAGTGCTATACTTATAATATTACATTTTAATCACAAGTAAACACTGTATAATAGAAGATAACCTTGCAGTGGTTTGCAGTAACTTGTAACATCTGTTGTAACAAACTTTCTAGTGGAATATCCATGGCAGTGTACAGGTCAATTGATATAAAGATGCGAAAGATGATGGTGATAGGAAGTCAGAGAACTGTTAATATATAAACAACTATGGGTTGTGAATAATAAACAGATTTGCCCATTGAGAATATGTAATATAGTGTGTAATAAACATACATGCATTGCTTTCTTCCAAGGAAAACCTTGTGCGAGCTTCTCGCTTCCCTGGAATATCCGGATGGAGGGCGGCTTAACCGCCAGCCACATTAGTGGCTGGTAACTCCAAGGGGCTCGATTGTTGTTATCTACATAAAAGGGAATATAACAGGGTTTGTTCTGTATTGCTGGGGCTTTTTATTGTATTCTAATATATAAAACTTTTTGTCCTGTGTAGTTAGTGACTAAATTTTGTGCTTAAAATTCATCATGATAAGCATAGTAAGTGACTTCAGCAAGCATACTCTAGTGGTCGTATCTGTTTTTGGTAGATGGGAGTCATAAGGTCGAAATCTACTTGACTCTAAAGTAAAATTGTCCCAAAAATAATCCTTACAATCTAGAATATATAATCTGCTTTATAGCTGGTCTTGGATTTTGATGTTTGCCATAGCCTCTGGTGTGTATTTTGTGATTCTCTGTATTGATTTTCTACAAATAACCTAATTTAATTTGGATGTATTGCAGTTTGTCAGGTCCGTAGAAACTGCAATGCCAGGTGAAAACGAAGATTCCCTTGTAAGCCAGCTTCCCGAAGCTGATGCTTTACCTGATGGATTTGCTGAAAGCTTCTCTGAAACTGCAGATAGTACTGTTTCAACTGGGGAGTCTGATAAAATGTCAAAGGTTGACCAGAGAGACGAGGACTATTTGGATGGAAAGAATTCTGATTTTGAGGCTAGAACCCAAGAATCAGAAGCTATGTCTTCATTATTCTCAGTCTCCTGCATTGAACAGGCATCTTTAATGCCAGAAGCGCCTGAGTTTTGCAAAGGGGCAGGAACTGCAAGCTCCATTTCAGATAGCAGAACAGAGAAAACAGAGAAAGCAAGGACATTTCCTGTGCAACTTTCTGACAAGGATGTTGTTGGATTTCATGGCAGTTTGGCTGAATCATCAAAAAAAGATGGCTTAGATCGCAATAACATCAAACAGGACATTACCACTTTGGAGAGTATTGAAAATGCTTCAGTTGATGAGTATTTCTCTCCAAGAGGATGCCACAGTCCAGCTGATATTCCACCATTATTGTCTACAATTGATGGATTGACTGCAGGCCCATCTCAAAACACGAACCATTTTGAATCAGATTGTCTAAAATCTAATCAGTGTATGTTACGAGTCAGTTTGTATTACCGCAGGTCCATATCTTGTTTATTTGTTGTCATATTTTCTTCTAATGATATGTCCTAACTGTCTGCTTGTTGCCTGGACATAATTCTTTTTCTACAGTGTATACTGTTATTCTTTGTCAGAGTTTTACGTATACAATGACATAAAAACACAATTTTGAGAAAAAGTAGAGAGGGAGAAAGGTCCTAATATGATATTATTTCATTGCAATGTCATAATATATACATATGGCAGATGTACATTATGTGTACATCACGTAGCTCCCAATTCATAACCTTCAACCTCTAATATGAGAAAAATTTATATCATTACTTTATTACATCGACATAATTTTGTAATCTAAAGTTCCTCAAATCAAAAACTCCTAAAAGATGATGCTTATAAAGATATAGGAACTATGTTTATTAATTCTTTCCATGTGGAAGGGTACTATAGTTTTCACCCAAGTGGATTTCTTTGCTTTGATTTCCATACAACATAAATATTTCTCTATAATTTTCTCATGTTTTCAGAAAATCAATATTAATTTGATTTAGACATAAAACATTTTTTTTAAAAATTTCATTAATTCAGGCAATAGAAAGATGGGAGACTTGAGCGGTGGGTATGGAAGACAGTACAAATAAACAGAAATCTAGTGGACGGAGTAACAACATGATCCATAGAGGTACGGATGCCCAGGGTTACAATGCATAGGGGTACAGATTCAGGACCGTATGGACAGGACATTTTTTGTGTGTGGATGGTATGGGTGTTAGAAGAGGGTTTTTGAGCGTGGCCTCACGAGGGGGAAAATGCAGTACAACCAACCATGTAGGTACTCAAGAAGGGATTGCAAAGAGTTTGTTTGGTGACTGAGGGTGGTCAAGGGCTCCTGTGATTGATTATGTTGATTAACAAAGAAGCTAGTCAAGGGAATGTTCTCCTTTGGAATTCGTTACCCTTAACTGTACTGATGGTGATGGCTCTGTTTGAGATATGATCCATTCACTAAATGCTAATTTTTCTGGTTTGTGGTGTGCCAATTCCCATAAATCAATGGAGGAGGGGCTGGCCCTCCTGACCATGGGTAATATGATTGTATTGAGGGTGAGCTTGTGGTAGGCTTGAGTCTAGACACGGGGCACTGGACCAACCCAATGCCAGTTGTTAATCCTTTCGTGTATTGAGGATGCTTCTCCTTCTGTGGATGGATCAAAGCTTGTTGTTTCATTTGGGGAATTTGCATTGGTGATTGTCGGTAAGTATTTGGTGATGGAGGATGGTCAACTTGCTACCATAGAGGAACCAATGCCACCTATGGTTAAGCCTCAATAAGAGGGGACAAGGATTCCTTCATAGTCTCCAGTCAATAATGAATCCAAGCCCCCTCTGGATCTAAAAGATTTCAACTTCTTCCTTGTTGATAACAAGTATTATTTTGAGGGGCACATGCATTTGGAGACTCGATGGGTGATTTTGTTCTTTCTATTTAGGATGCCAGATGAAGAGGAATTAAACCACTAATGCTTGTTGAACTCAGAGGCCAAGGGGATCTCATCGAATTCTTATTGAGGATTGGGTTTAAGTATGTTTTCCTGTTGTTTAAGGAATGGCTGTCCCAACCCTTCAATTGAGGTAACTGCCAGCCCTTACAACTCAAGACTAGGACATTACATTTGGTAATAAATTTCAAATATTTCTAAGGCCGTGGCTTCATGGCACATGATCCCTATTGAGCAGGGTTTACAATCACTGTAGAAAAGGTCCTTTTGACAAGTTTGTTGTATACAATTTTTTGTTGACATTTTAGGAAAGCTTTAGTAAGGAGCGCTAGACTTCCCCCTAGGACAATATGGCCTAGTCCTCTTAGCCCGAACTGTCCTCTATAAGATATCCTAAGGTTTTGCATTGATTCCTTCATGGTGTATGATGAGGGGTGTAAACTCCTCTTTTGATTTTGGTGTAAAATATCATTTTCTCTTCTTGCATCGTACCAAGCTATATTTATTGACCAAGGTTTAACTTTTGGGTTTGCTCCTTTGTATTTGTATTTTGTTTTTAATTTATTCAAGAGATGTCTTTGGCACTGCCACATTGCCTTTATTGCTTATGTACTTTCGAGTCTCGTTGATCTCTTTTGTGTTTGGGTTTCCTGATGAGTCCATGGTGGTAACCGAGTGGAATGATGGTTTTCATAAATACCTTTAAACGATGAAGCACATCTTTGTAAGAAAATCCCAAAGAGCACCATGCATTATGTTTGCAATGTGCCTATTATGCATATCAAATGACGCTAGAGCCTCACCAATAAATAGGTTTAGGGTTTACCCCAAAACCCCAAAATGGTTGCACAACTATAACCACTAAAGTGGTTAATAATAAATAAATGAGTGATCAAGAAATCCCAATGTTTCAGTAAACCCCTCAAGTTGGGTTTATATCAAATATTATCACATCCTCTCTTAAACACAACTTAAAGACATATGAAGGTGGCATTATCTCTGCACCACCCGTTAATGACAACTTCCTATAGAGAACCTTATTATTGCAACCAATCCGATGGCATTTTGGATATATGACATCTTCCATGATTTCTCCTATTAACACAATTGCACTGCGGATATTGATATCCAAAATTCATGACCATGATGAGGTAAAATAGAATGGTTATATGCACAACACCTTTTGGATATATGACATCTTCCATGATTTCTCCTATTAACACAATTGAACTGCGGATATTGATATCCAAAATCCATGACCATGATGAAGTACAATAGAATGGTTATATGCAACACCTCCACCCAACCCTCTTAGGAATACAATGAAGTAAACTTGTGCAACAAATCTAACAATGGAGAGTACTTTAGAACATTAACCTCCCAAACATCTTCATATTTAAAGGTGCAGCAACAAGAGGCAATGCACAATTGGTCAAAATAGGTTTCTTGAAAAGTAGTGTCAATAATATTCCCCAAAATCATAGTGCTATCTACCAAGAAATCTCAATTATGGAAGCTACAAACATAAACACTCCCAAATCAAGCAACAAGAGGATCAACCGCAGCCAATTTTAACATTGTCAGGAATAGTGCAAAATTGAAGACAAAATAAACTTAGCTTTAGTTGCTTAAAATCCCTTTCAGTTTCTTGGTGTGTATCAAAATGTAAATCCTCGGTTTGTCAATGACTTGAGCAGTCCCAAGGTCTTCATCCACTTCTTTGACTTTCCTTAACTGTCACATCATCACCAAATTTGTCGATTTTTGTTGATTAGTTGAAACCATCAATGGCTTCTCAACAATAGAGTCTGTTTTTTTTCTGAAAAATTCTTCTTATATTCACATAAAGATATTTACATACAAAAATGTAGAGAGTAGAAGGATATATACAATGCCAATCTTAACATCTTCTTGGTACTAACTAAAGTAGAATCGAAATTAGAGTATACAGCATGAGCCAAGATTTTGGCATCCTTGATCAACGATACACCCTTACCTAGTATTTGGTGATGTACCTTCTTATTCCATAAATCAATAAAGGTAGACACATAACTCATCTCTTGAACAAACACATACTTACACCTGAGATTCCATATCACAAATATCATGGAAATCTGTAAACAATACCAAAGGCCAAAAAAAATCATGGACAAGAGAGCACCCATCCCCAAATAAGGCAACCCGCCAATATAGCTTGTTCTGAAACAAGTAGGGATGTTGATCCTCAACGAAGCTCCAACATTATTTGGCAAATCGACAGTCCCAAGTATGTCTAATTGTCTTTATGTTGATTTTTTTAGCAGCAACGAAAGCCATTCTTTGAGAATGGAGACATTTGGTTCGGGACCAGGATGTGGAACCAGTCCAGTACTGGGGGACTCAACCTTGAGTTGAGTGACCATTCTATTGAATGGGGATATCTAGTCCGAGACCAAGATATGGAACCAGTCCAGCACTGGGGGACTCAACCTTGAGTTGAGTGACCATTATGTTGAATGGTGACATCTGGTCCGGGACCAGGATGTGGAACTAGTCTAGCACTGGGGGACTCAACCTAGAGCTGAGTGGCCATTCCTTGAATGGAGGCACGTGGTCAGTTACCAGGAATTTAACCTAGTCCGGGACTAGGGGCTCAGCTCGGGGTTGAGGGCCATTCTCCGAGAGAATGGAGGCACTTGGTCTGTTACCAAGTATTTGACCTTGTGTCAAATTATGCAGCCTATGGCCGAGGCACCTGGTCTGTTACCAGGATTACATTATAAGCCCTAGACCAGGTCTAGGCATGTGTGACACTTTGACCCTCGATCAGTGGGCTTTGTGATCTTCTCCAAGGCTTAGCTATCCTTGGTTAAGACACCTTAGTATCCAATCTTGGTGTCATATAGAGTATGAGATAAAAGCATTAGTAATTCTCTCTGTTTATGATGATGTACTTTGAGTGGGGATGAAGGACCACCTTGACCACTTCTTTTGACCAAAGGGCACTTGAAGAAGGCTAAAGCAAAAGTCTAAAATACATAAGGACCCTTAGTACCACTAAGGAGTCAAAGTGAAAGTGCAAAAAGATCTTTAGTACCACTAAAGGTAAAAGTCAAAGTGTTAAAAGAATAAAATAATATTATTTGTTCTTTTGAGTTTTGCTCCACTTACAGGTGACTCAAAGGTTATAAAAGAAGATCAATCCATTTCATTATTACACACACTTGCTCTTGCACTTGCAACTGCTCCAAAGAAGGTTTTCGCTGGTTCAAAGGAGAAGAAAGTTTGTCTTGTGGTTATGCCCTAGCATGGATGAGTCTAGCTAGGGCATCCACACCTATTGAAGTAAAAACCCTAAACTAGGGTTTCATCAACAAAGAGCAGCAACAATCTTTCTCTTTTATGGGTTAGGGTTTTACCTTAGCTCTTCTTATCTTCACCGTGTAGCCTCCACAATTCAGTGGCATAATTCACGGGCAGATTGCTAGAGCTTCGGGCAGCTCCACGCCTCCTCTGGCAGCCTCCTCCTCACCCTCTGCCACCCAACATATATCTTCGGGCAGCACCAGTAGGCCCTAGAAGAGTTAGGGTAGCCTGCTGGTACCCTTGGGCAACACCCAACAGGCCCTAACAGTCCACGGGCAGAGTGTCGGTGCCTCTAGGCTTGCCTAGAAAGCCCTAACAGGCCTTGGGCCAACCCTTCGGGCAACAGCAGACAAGCCCAAGAGGGATAGGGCAACAGCAGATCATCCCAGAAGGACTCGGGTAGAGCCGCAGTAGACCTGGGAAAGCTCGGGCAGAGCAACAGCTGATTCAGGTAGGGCTACAAGGAATCGGGCAGACTTCGGGCAGGTTAGCACAGGTCAAGGCAGGGATACAAAGATCTCAGGCAGCCTGGCAGAGTTTTTCGGGCAGCCAAACAGGTCATATCGGGCAGCCTGGGTAGTTTTGTGAGTAGTCTGATTTTCTGGGCAGGAGAGAGAAAATTAGGGAAGAAAGCCCTAATTTGGTAAAATCCCTAGTTTGGCTTTTTCTGTGTAAAATTATCTTCTGTAATTTGTGGATCTGTGGTACAAACCCATTAGGGTTTGAGAATTCATTGAAGAACTTAGTCATCTCATTTACGAGATGAATTACTAATGCTTTTGGGGTTTTTGTCCTTTAAAGGTTTCCCCACTGAAACTCTTGTGTTCAGTGTGTTGATGTTATTTACTGTACTTGTCATTTGTTATATGTTAGTTTGCAAATTTTAAAGTATTCATGCTAATGCTAAATATTCAACACTTTAGTCACCGACAAACTGGGCAAAGACTATTAAGAGGTTAGTCTTAGCCAACCTGCCTTGGATGGGATCACTTGATAAATAACCAACCAGGCAAAAAGGCGTAGCTTATACTAAAGCTGCATCGACCAAACACTGTGAAGACAACAAACCTAATAAATCTTCAGATTTGGCAAGGTCCACCTTGCATTAAGCACAAGCGAAAGGGGTTGTCTTTGAGAAGTGATGAATAGAGACGACGAGAATGATATTGTAGTAGTGCTGCACTAATGCTCCACCTCCAATCCCTCCAAAGAGGCCTTGGCAAATCAAACATTTTAAACAATTTCAAGTCTAGAATAAAGGGACGCAACTCCATGATCAATGGATAATCAGAGGCCAAGAGCCCAAACTCCTATGTGAGTGATCTCCACTCCTTCCATGCCCATGCATTAGGGTCCCGTAAATCATGCAAATAAAAGACATGCTTTCAACTCAGTTGGTGTGCATAAATGCAACATCTTCGCTACACAAACCCCTTGATCATGCCAACTCCAATTCGAGCAAGAGGCGAGATCCCAACCTGCTTGGTTGCCCTCTCCTTTCCATTTGACTTACCTAGGCACCGATCTCCAAGATGCTCAAATACTTTGAAACAAGATGAACCCACCATCCTAAAACAAAGAGGGGGAAGAGATGATGCCACATAGCCTAAAAACACCATTGATCCTGCCAATATGCTGCATTTAAAGAACTCAATACTGGAACAGAATCTGCTAACGTTCTGATCCCTCAAGGCATCTTACCACCCACTTGGTTGCTAAAAGATTTCCCTAAGTTGCAACATCATTCAAGCCCAATCCCCCTTCATCCTTGGGAACAATGTAGACATCCCAAGCAGCTAAGGTTAGACCTCTAGCACCTCCATACTTAGACCACATATATGATTGCAAAATCTTCTCAAGCCGACGAAACTGAGCTCGATTAAGGAATCAACAAGACACTTAATATGCATGGGAAGCTTGTAGAATGCGATCTACAATCGCCAACTTTCCTATGAAGGGAAGATCCTTATAATACCAAACATGAATTTGCTGTGAAGTCTCTGCAGACAACAATCCCTCATAGACACTAGCGATAAACTTGTCCCAAACAGTATACCACGATATTTAGAAATCATCCTCGGACAAATAAGGCCAAGCAACTAGAATCCAAGCTGGAGGAGAATCTAATCAAGTCAACAAAAAGCTAGTCTTATGAGGCTTGACAATGGCACTCGAAGCCCTGCAAAATTTGTCTAGACAAGAAAGGGCCCATCAACAAAACCCTGGTTAGCCCTGACAGATAATAGGGAGTCATTTGTGAAATGGTTATTAACCATCTCCAAGCCATTTGGAAATGTCATGCCTCTAATCTAACTAACAATGCGAGTCGCCTCCAACAAATAACCTAGGGCATCTACAGTCCCTACATACAAATATGTTGCTAGTGAGCAACCTTGCCTAATATACCGATGTAAGGCAATCTGGAGGGACAAGGCCTTGTTGACAGAAAAAGGCCAAAGCGTCAACGAACAAAGTGTTCACCATGCCCACACAACCGGAGCCAAAACCCAAGCATGTCATCATTTTAGAAAGGAAGTACCGGTCAACCCGATCATATGCTTTGTTGAAGTTAATCTTAATATCAAACACTACTGCCTTGTCTCTCTGGCCCATAGTATCAAGAATAAATCTCCCTTGAACAAAAACCAATCTGCTCTTGCGGGATCACATATGTTGCCACCTCTTGAATCCTCATGGCCAAAGCCTTTGCCATGATTTTATATGCAACTGAAATCAAAGTGTAGGTCTCCAATTGCCTATGGAGTCACACACATTATTTTTGGGAATCAGCTTGATCAAGCCCTAGTTAAGAAGCTCAAAGAGGTGATCAGAAGAGAAGACTCTGACAACCAAGCTACAAAAGTCATCCCCAATGCAGTCCCACATGGACTTATAGACCTCACAAGGCAAACCATCCAGCCTAGGGGATTCACCATTCTTCATGGACATCAAAGTAGCATAAAACTCATCCTTCTAAATATCTTGGTCCAAGCTATCCTTATCACCACTAAAAACCTTGCAAGGAACAACCCCACGGTAGGCAATTTGATAGTGAGTAGACCATTTGTCAAAGCAGAAGGACCAAAGACAAAGCATAAATGATCACTGAACATACCTCTAATTTCTATTGTATCTTCAACAAGCGAATCATCCATTGTGCAGAGAGTCGAGACCAAGCACCCTCTCTGTCGCAACCTTTCTTTTCAAGAAGTCAAATTATCATCTCCATCTTGGAGTCATTGTAGCTCGGATTGGGGCCATTTATGGGATTGGATGGCTTCTTCTCTTCTGGCGACAGACTGGATTGTCAGGAGACTTCAACTTGGTTGAGTGGGATGGGGACGGGTGTGGAGGTAGGGGTGCAATGATTAGTGGTCTGGAGAAGCAGGCTTGGTGTAGATGTAAAGATGCTTTGAAGATCTTCAATCCCATTTGGAAACAAAATGAATTGGATTATGGTGGATGGTTCACATGGACCAATTATCGGTAAGGTCATGATAGGGTTCAGGCTAAGTTGGATCGTTTTTATGGATCCAAATAGGATATTGTAATTTTGGGTAAGCTTCGCCCAATGGATGTGACAGGTTTGGACCATCTCCTGATCCAGGCTTTCTTTGTCCTCACCCTTATCTTCAATTTTAAAGTGAATGTGTCTCTTGGATTCGGTAGGCGTTTAACAATGGAGTATTATTGCATCCAAGTCTTGTTTTAGTGGCTCTCATCTCAAGCCAACACTTATATATCCCATTTTCCACAACAATTGGGACCCAATACCTCTTGTATGTTTCTCAAATTCAGAAGAAACCAGTTCATTAGTAGCCAAGAATGCATGTGTACCATCTAGATCACCCTTCTTATCAATACAAGAATACTAATACCATGAATATTATTAATAGGTATCATCATAAACATCTTGAGAAGCATCATCATCATCAATATGCTGCTAAGAAAGACTTTTAACCTCTTCTACCGAAGCATCAAGTAGATCTTGCTTATTGCAAAAGTCTTGACAATGATTAATATTGCTTTTGTCTAGCTTGTATGTACGAGATGCTGAGCTCTACAAGGTCAAAATACTTCTTAAAAGCAAAGGTTTCTAACTTACTGACACAATCCTTCAAATTACCTTCAGTACTTCATAACTTGGTGTTTTCTTGAACAAGGCCCTAATTGAGTTTACATAGTTCCTTGGTTGTCTTGTCCTTATCATCCACCCAAGAAAGTAGATCATATTCCGTCTTCAATTTCTGATACTTGTCAATGTACTCATAGTACCCTGAAATTGTCGATATTATGTGTAAAATGCAAAGTGTGTGAATGGGGCACATGGAGTGTGAGGGCCCTGGCAAAAGACTTGATAAAAAATATGATGGGGACTAAACCAATCTTTCCCCCATTTAAAAAATATTTCCCAAATGATTTTACTTTCCTTTCTTTAATATATGCCTTAACCAAGACCTTTATTCTATCAGTAGACAACCAAGTCTTGTATTCAAAATTTGAACAAGTTTACTTTTGATCCTTTTATAAGTTGTCTATTTAAATATAAAATGATAACCAAATCTAAGTGCCAGAATCTTTGTGCAGTTTGAGCATAGGGCATGGTGTGAAATACACAGTAGCAAAAACACCAACCATCAAACTGTCAGAGTTAGAAATTCCTGAAATTGCGCAATAAATGACTTGGAAGTTGGCAGTAAATACATTTGCTATTTGATACCTCTTGGCTATGCTTGATTCACACTTTCTCTGTACTGGGATAAACAGTTCATATTTATCAGTGAATTGACAGAGTATTTGTGCAACTGTGTATTAGAATACTGAATAATGATTGACTGATATGAGTTGATGATGTTACAATGAGCCTTGTGACAGTCTACTTATATGCACTGATTGATCACGAGGTGAAAGGCTGTGTGGCCTTTGACTTTTCATCAGCCTAATGATTATATTTATTATCATTTTTTATTATATTTATAGTATGATTATGTTTGTTACCTGTCCACAATTTTCTACTAAAGGAGATGCCAACAGACCTGTTCACAATGTAGAGACCAACAAGACTGGTGGATTACAATGAATGTGGGTGACACTGCTATTCCTGATGGCTTCTGGTGGCTTTCCATTATGGATGACGGGTTATGATATGACAGCTTGGCTTCTATTTGTTTCACTTTGGGGCTTGGCGAATCTTTATCCCAATGGATTATTCTCCCCAACAGCTATTCTTCAGCACATATTGTATTTGACTTATCTTCCTTCAATCCCATGCAATAGCTGTGATGACTCTCCCTAGTGGTGGCGCTGAGAAAGACTCTCCCAACAACAGTTACGTTGGAAAGGATCATAGGAAGTTTGAACCTGTGCAAATCTAAAGACGGAAGGAATTGAATTGGATTCTTATTCAATGATCTAACGTACTGATTAATCGACTGGATTTTCTTTTTGTTTTTATCCACATGTTCTCGTACTCAAAACTATTTTAGGAAATGCTAAGTCGACTCAAATATGCAAAAAATAAAAAGGTGATCAGATCAGATTGAAACAAATGGACTGCATGCACCTGTTTATGATATTACCTCAAACAAATATGATCTTATAGAAAGCATGCTGGAGATATTTCATCCATTAATCAGTTTTATGAAATGTTTGTGCTAAACTGCCTGAATAGCACAGAGATGAGAAAATGATCTGCAACCACAGCTTAGGGTAAGAATGATTCATGTTGCTGCATATATTTTGTAGATTGTATTGCCACTCCAGCAATTGTCAACTGAATTTGCTGACTCAGGCATACAGGCACATAGAGAGTCCACTAGCTTAGGATTTGATCTTATACTGTGACATAGTGATCCATTCAAATGTGGGCTCTTATAATCAGATCCATCCATAGGAGAGTGACATAAGGGTGTGAGCTGATATTTAAAAACTGCAAATCTATTTGACAAATTTAACCTTAGTTGCCAGTAAACTTGGGTATGGGGACGGGGCGCCACTTTTTAAAACAGGGGACTTGGGTATGTCGGGGGTACTATATATATATATATATATAAATTTTTATAATGTTAACTTTATAAACTATAATACATATGAAATTTATATCATTTTCACTGTAAACATATATTCATGTGCATCCATATGAATCCAAACCATTATATACAAATATGCAAAGTTTCTCATGCATATAGCAAGGGTGCATACGACTAAAAAACATCAAGTGTAATCCATATCTGACCCTAAGTCACCTGATTCTAATTCGTGTTTGAGTTCGAGGACTTTGAAATTCGTAAAAAAATCGGCAATCAAAATTTTAGTGATAAAATTCGGCATTAAATTCGAGAGGCTATAAAATTTTAAAATAATAAAAATACATCAAAATATTTAATAAAATTCAAAATAATAACAAATACATCATTTTTTTAATAAAATTCAAAATAATAAAAAATACATCATTTTTTTAAATAAAATTCAATATACTCATTCAACACATTATAAAAATGAAACTAGATAATAGTTTGCCCGGTACCCACAACCAATTTGCTCATTGGCTCATTTCTCACGAATCCTTTACCACTAATCGTCAAATAATTAGGAGTTTTCGAGTTTGAATTTTGAATGCCGAGACTCGAGAGGAGCCCTATTTAAATATTGGCACGACCGTCGACCGCAAGATCTCCTGCAAGACCGTAGACTGTCGAGGGTGTCAAGCAAAGAAGCACAACTCGCGTGGATTTTTATATCTATCTAATTAACGACAGGGTGATCGTGCCCACAAGATCTGTTGTAGTTTCGGTCGAGGGCATCGAGTGAAGCACAACAACTCACAGGTACAGGGTGGATACAAAGCTTCAATGTTGCTGTCTGAACAGAAAACGCGGGCTCGTAAGCTAGGGTAAAATTAAACGGATTAAATTCGGCGATTTTTAATGATTAAATTCGTCCTCTGTTAAAATTCGGCGTTTTTCGATTTTCAAGCTTGAAAATCGGCGAATGCTGACTTAGATCTGACCCAAAATACATAAACAAAGAGGCTAAATGGCCTATAGAGTCCAAAAAACGTCATGCTACAACAAATAATTACACATCAAAATCCTTGCCTATATTGGAATCGGAATCCTATTCATCAATATCACCCTGTGATGAAAAACAAGGTGAATCTAATCACTGTTCACACAGTCATAGAAACATTTTGTCAAACATTTCATGAACCTCTGATATCAGCCAATGACAATAAGCTAATCACATTCCAGTTTACACAAGCAAAAAATACACGCATTATGGGATTGATATACTGCTCATGAATATATTTTGCAGCAGAAAATAAAATATATCAGCAGGCTGTAAATGCGGATAATGTACAGTATTTTGGTAAAAAAATGACCCTGGAAAAACCCCACACTTTGGGGAAAACCAGTCCTAGAATTTTATTAGTGAGCAGCAATTTTTCTCAGAGTTACAACAGCAGGTAAATACATCATTTATTTTCCAGTACTGTACAACAAATACCTGAAAATCTAAGCATAAATTCTACCTCGAACTTCGTGCTATTTTCAGCCCAGGAAAGCGTGCAAACATGTTGATGAAATTGTCATTGATGCCAACATGGACTTGCAGTGGCCCCACGGGATGTCATTGATGCCACCAAGTCCCACCTGCAGTGCCTTGATCCCTTACAGAGTCGGTTTGTGCCTTGAAGCACCATGTACCCAGTTGACAAGGTCCCTGTACCCACAAGACTGAATCTTGATGCCACGACCTTGCTGAAGATGTTGAAGACCCTGCCAATGACGATGAAAGCCTTGGTGATGATGCTAAAGCCCTTGTGGAGGATGGAGAAGCCCTTCATAGGTTGAAGAAACATTAATGACCCATTCTGTGGTCATTTATGCCTTTTGATGGGGTCATAGTACCCATGGAGATGGTCATGTGACATAAGGAGGCTTGGCACCCCCAGAGGAGGTGGCATGATGGTCCTTGTACCCTTTTAGGAATGGTGAAAATTATGTGATGATGAAACAGACCCTTGCACGTGATGGCTTGGACCCACACATGTGGAGAAGCTTTTGGATACTCTTGATGGACCTTGAAGATGATGACAATCTCGTTGAAGAAGTCCACCTTGAAGATGATGACACCCTCAACAATATGATGATGCATGATGACCTTGAGGGTTGTGGTGACCTAAGTTATACATTGGGGTATGATCAAACCCTATAGTTGACCATAACATGTTGGAGCACACCCTTAAGTGTGGTACTATGTCTTATGGACATTAAACATTTTGTTTATGATGATCTTGTTGAAGGTCGGCCCCATTAAAATATATAAAATTTTCAAACTACAAAATAAAAAATAAAAGATTGAATTGAATACAAGTTGGCCCCAAAACTATGGTAAAAACTAGTATAAATACCCTCTCAAGTCTTCACTTTTGAAATGAAAATTCGGTGGAATGCTCTGAGATTTTTCGGGTGTCTGTGGACTGAGGAGATCCAAATTGCAGAGGAGCAGCAGACTAGAGACAATTTTTTTAATATTTTTTCTTCTTAACATATGTTGAAATTCGCTGACAGCAGCAGCAATACCAGAAGCCAAATGACTGAGGTTGACTGAGGTCAAATTTGGGTGAGGAATTCGTGGGAGCAGAAAATTGCAGACTTATACACAGACATATTGTTGGACACTTTTTATCTTGTTTGGAGCTTGATAGCAGCAAGAAAAAGCATTGAATTTTCCACAGTTGGAGCAGCAGAAATAAATGAAGTGTGTGCCCTAACATGTGGCAGCAGCAGGAGGAACACCACGAATTTTTGCAGCAGATAAACTTTTCTTTTGGGCTGACTTCTGGTGGACTAAAGGTTCTGTGGCAGCAGCAGTAGGCAAATGCTGGACTGAGGAAGAAATTCGGTGGAGGATTCATGCACAGACCCTAGATCTTTTCTCTTTTTGGAGTATACACAGTAAAGGATTTTTGCAGTCTTAAAGCATTAAAAATAGTCTGGATTTATTGGCAGCAACAGTGTATTTTGGAGTGTCTGAAGCAGCCCTATATCCGAGTTTCCACAGAGACATACTTTCAGTGTTGAGCAAACAGTCTGGTTTTTTTTTATCTTGGGTTCTCATCATACGCTGCTTCCTTCTTACCTTTCTACGGACCGAGGTTTCATTGATGCCCTTCTCCACTGACATGTGATATTTTACCAGCATTAGCAGCAGCAGATCCAAGGTGTTGGAGGCTTGTCCGCACCATACAGTTTGTGATTTACAGCAGACTTCTTTTAAACATCTTTTCATGCCTATATAGTCCATGACCTAGTTGTGCAAATAGTCATGTGGTGAGCTAGGGTTATACCAGCACCAGTTCTGAAGGAAGTTTGCTTTGACAAGCACTGTGTATAAGTGAAGTATACAGTATGGAAGATATATAGTAAGTAGAATGTGTATGATGAAGAATGCTGTGGTATGAAGAGATCAGTGGAGTATGTATCCAGTGGCGTATAAACAGTAAGAGGTAAGTTTGCTATACTCTACATGATGAATGTACAAAATTATGAAACAATGATGTGTACAAGCACAGTGATGTGTCTAGAAGAATGTATACAATAGTGCATCTACAGTAATGTATACTGGGGTAGAAACAGTAAAATAAGTAGATGCTTACAGTAGTATATAAACAAGGTACACAATGGTTATGACACAAATGTAAGTGGTATATAACCAAAGTGACATACATGCACTGCTGAGTTTTGTATACAGTGGTTACACAGTGATTTGTTCCTGAAGGTTCAGAGCATCTCGAATTTACAGACATCTGGAAATGTTTGAATATTTTGAAGTATGATCTCAAGCAAGTAAAGCATGGAATATAAAGCTGTTAGCAGATATCCCTATACTCTTTGATTTCGAAGACAAGAAGAGATCAAGCTCTTATCTCAGTGAAGGCAGTAAGCATGAGTATGGAGGACTGATATGGGATAAGACTAATACATCCACAAGCAGTTAAAACCTTTGATAGCATACACTGATTGAAGATCTTCACAGTAGATGGCAGTCTTGAGTTTGCAAGGGAAGACACAGTCCTGAGTTGACTGTGTGCAAGCTAATACACAGTTCAGCATGAAGATGATCATCATTCAAGTTTGAAGTGTTTGAAGTTGCATACAAGTGAAGATGACTGCCCATGGTGAAGTACAAGGGTGAAGGGTAGATACAAGGATTAGATACACAGACCGCCGTCTTCATCTACAGCTTGGAGTCTGCACACAGTCCAAAGACATACATAGTCAGCCCAGTGACCTCTAGTATGTATAACAGCTTGAAATGTGACTTACACAGGTGATTGTCATAAAGGTAAGTCTGAGTTTCTCCTAGTCCACAGCTACTACACATATACAATAAAGAAGTGATATAGTTGTGTACCCTAAGATGATATTGAAGGGGTTGTCATAAAGTGGTAGATGCACAGTTGATGTTGCAGATCTTGAAGATGGTGATGAGTGAGAGCAGCAGTGAAGAATGATGATCAAAGATTAATGAGCTATGTTGATTAGTAGAAGAAGTACTGATCAGAGGATAATTTGCAGCAGTTGACCAGCAATAGCAGAGATGAGCAGACCTTGATGACTTGGCAGTGTTGAAGCGCTGGTGTTGATGAACAACGAAGATTGAGAAGTGTGTTGCAGCAGTATTGATGAGAGTGTTGAGTAGATGATCAGCAATATTGACTAGCAGCAGAACAGATTGAAGAGACAAGTAATGTTATTGTGATTGATGAGTTGATGTGACAGTGAGCTTTAATTGTAAAAGCAAGCTTGTCTTGCTTTTGAGGTTAGGATACCTCAAACCCTTCTTAGCAGGGTCTAAGAAAACCAGGCAGGGTCCTGGATGCAGAGTAGGTGCTCTTCATATTAGTAGGTGCTGATTTTACCTCACGGTTGTAGCCGGACCAAAACTAATATAAAAAGATTACAAAATTATATGGTGTTGTGTTATTTTGTGTTATGGTTCTTGATGATTCAAATGCTTATGATATGTTTATGAAATGACTATGAGATTGGTAGAATGATGAATTGGTAGTTAATTGTGACAAGCTAAGAAAAGTTTTAAAATTGGCTTCACACTGATTCACCCCCCCTCTCAGTGTCTAACAAAACATTCTAGGACACAGACCTCATGCATCGCTGTTCTTTTCAGTGAAATTCCCTAAGTGAACTATATACTAAATCTTTTCTTCTTGAAAAGTCACTTTTCCCTAAATATTATAAAAGTACACTTTATATGACTTAAAGTCACTTTATAAACATAATAAAGTGCAACTCACTTTTAAATCATAAAGTCACATCAAAAGGTACTTTAATAAATGCACATTAATAATGTCATTTAATGACATTTAATGAGACTTCATATCACCTAGGACAACTGCATCTAGGCACTTGATGCAGGAGTACCATCGAGCTATAAAATGCTAACACTCCCTCTTGGCGAGGGAGGTACTACTGGCATCACCTTCACCTGGATCTATCTCAATCCTCTGCCCTCCAATAGCTGAAGCTCCCTCTGAACCTGAAGGTCCCCCTTCCACGTGCTCTAGAACATGTGTTGGAGGTCTGCGCCAGACCACTCTGAACTGAGAGTTTTGCTCACTCTCGTGCTCATTCTCAAGAGCCGTCTCATACTAGCTCGGTCTCCTCACAGAGCTGCAAGAATCCTCTACACTAGTTGTTGTCTTAGCTACCACTGAATCTGATCTCCCTACAGACGACTCCTCAGGTCGACCACATACTTGATATGTCCTGTCATCATGGACGCCTGGCAATCTCCCTGCACCCAAGCCTCCACTCATTGGATACATATACACTCGTCCTTGCAAGTGGAGCATCGCATATCCATCATCTTCTAGAGCCGACATTGAGAGCAAGTTCTTTCTTAGCTCTAGAACAAAGAACACTTCGCCAATCTCTATATATTCACCAGACTCGAGTTGGAATAAGACACTTCCAACTCCCTCTACTGCATGGGTGCCGACACACCCATCCTTAGTAAGCATAAATCTCTCCATCTCTATCAACTTCAGGAACATAGCTCGTGTCCTTGTCATATGGCGTGCTGCTTTTCCATCTATGTACGATGCTCCACTATCCTCACACTCAGTCACACTGCTACCTAAAAGAACTGAGACTAGTGAGAATCCTCGAACTTCTTTGCAAACTCTTCCACTTCAACTAAAGTGGCAGCCTCAAACTCTTCTTTGTTCTTCTTCTTCTTATGAGGACACTACCCAGCATAATGTCCATAGCCCTGGCAAGCAAAGCATTTCACTTTGCTCATATCCTTCTTGTGCTAGTTTTGTGCCTAGGGAAGTGTTCTCCTAGTGACTTTTGCCTTAGTCACTTAGAGAGGGGACATAAAGTGACCCTTGTATTAAATGACTTAAGTAAAAGCATTTAATTTGACTTTAGAGCATTAAAGTTACTTTTTGATAAATTTAAGTGGGTGAGTGAAATTAATATTTTAGAAATAAAATATGAGCATTTAATTTGAGCCCTTGATCTAATCTAATCTCCATCGTTAGATTAGACTCACCCTAGGGTTTTCTCAAAAAGGTATGGGAAAGGCATTTTGCTTCACTTTTGTAGATTGAAGTGAGAAGAGAGAGCTGAGAGAGAGAAGAGAGAAAGTTTCCATTTTTCCTGACCAAGAGGAAAAATTTTGCAGCACGCAAATCGAGGGAAAGGACAACAAAGAGGGCACGAAAATCAAGGAGAAGACAACAACATTTATTGCTGGTCCGTATGGTATGGTTTTCGAGGCAGATTTTTTGGCACGATTTTCGAGAATTTTTTCCTGGGCACAAATTTCGAGCTCTGTACAGTCAATCTGTACGATACAGTCAGTATAGTCTGTCCAGCGGCACGGAAATTGTAATGTCCTCTTCCAATTAGGCCTTAAGGCCCCAAAACTGCTAGCCTATGTGATTCCTGTGGGTTCGAGCGGTTATTGATAGCTAGGGAATCAGCTAAGAACTGATGCCATCCATAGATCTAGGGCATCATCATTTGGTCGAGAAGGGCCACCGGGGCCAAAGGTCACCTTCGTGCATGCCATCGTAGCATTATTTAATAATGCATGCACTCTTTAAGTCTCCATCTGCATGCATGCAAGTCAACGACAAATTAGAAGATAAAGTGACCTAATTAGGTCAAAGATTAGGTTTTGCGCAGTTGAACTTTATAAATAGAGGGTAAAGCGAAAGGAGACTTCACTTTGGATTATTATTATTTTGGGAGCTCTTGGATAGCAGCACAGCAGTTGGGGTTGGAGACGGAGTCTTCAGCTAACAGGATTTCGGCAGTGAAACATCTGTCCTAGTCTTATTCCGGGTAAGCCATACAGGTTCACCACTTGTTCTTTATTCATTCATCAGTTATCTAGTACATGGTATAGATCGTTGCAGGGACACGTGTGCAGCTGTAAGAGGGGGTTTTCAGCCAGAAAGCCTTAATCAGCTGTTGGGCCTTCAGATCTCAGTTTCCTTTCGAAACTCAGGCACCATTCTCATCACCAGTTTCATACTCCGGTACCCGGTGATTATCAGATCCATCAGGGCTCATCCGAAGTAGTTATTAGCAGTTTAGGGGTTCCAGGGCGTGAGTAGCTGCCTCTCTGAAGCAATTCGCTACCCTGCCTAGAGGTCTCAGAACCTCCGCATGCATCAGGCATTCTCTCCAGTACTGAAAACCTATCGACCCGGCAAATTCGCAGTTCCATCGGACACCTCCTTCCTTGAGGGCGTCACCCTTTTCTGACTGGGGTGTCTTGTTGCTGGGGTTCACCTGGAACAGAGGAGATCCACCTATTTCCGATCCAGTATCCGGTGCTTGCATACTTTCTCCGGAGCAGTTCAGCCGGCTTATGAGTGGTAAGTGTTCATTCTATCTCGCAAACCCTAACCCTAATTTTTCCTATAAAATAGGGATTTTTGCTTGGCAGTTTGCATGCCCCGTTGTATCAGCATATTTGTATAGAAATAGAAAATATCGGGATTTGGGATATTACAGTGGTATCAGAGCTGTTTTCTTGGCCAGCTGTGGGCTTAAGAGATGAAAAGTAGATGAATATAGAAGGAGATCCTTTTGTAACCTATAGGAGGAGGAAGAGTAGATACACAGAAGAATTTGAAGATATCCAACTAGAGGATACAAATTCAGACATGGAACAAACATGTATACATTCAGATAGGGGAAAAGGAACGGGAGAAGAGGAGGATCGGATGGAGTTTTGCAGCTTGGTCTCTGCATTGCAAGACTTAGCCAAAGGACAAAAAGAAGTCCTCAATGCAATCAACAGACTATCAGCGAAACCGGAAATAGGTATCAATAGTACACCTCCCTCACCGGTAGATCGGGGATCTTCAAGCAGCAGTGGAAAGATGGTGTACACCAACATCCAGAACACTCCGCACATATACAGCAGACCTACTATCAAGCCCACCATGCCTCACTTCTTGGCAGATACAGTAGGGGGCCCGGTCATGTAGGTAGAACCAAGCGAGCCTTTTGGGGCTTATTTGCAGGAGTACAGAGACTTAGGGGATGAGTTTCATGCTGCCATGTCTTTCTCAGACTTCTGCAACATGAAGAGTAGGAATAGGCCCAGGAATTTCAACAAGGGTTTCAATCACAACTATGAGCTGCAGAAGACCTTGGGCAGGTTAACCATCCCAAACTTTGATGGGACTCGCGGAGGATCAGTGAGAACATGGGTTCAAAAGTTGGATACCTATTTCCAACTCAACCCCATGACAGAGACAGACGCCATTAAGTTGGCTACACTTCACCTGGACGGAGAAGCTCACGAATGGTGGTACCATGGATTGGTGACATTGGGTCACAACACCATACATTCTTACGGTGAGTTCACTCAGAAACTCATGGAGAGGTTTGACAGGAAAGATCCAGAGATCCATTTCAAGGAGTTGGCCCAACTCAAGCAGACTGGTAGCGCAGAATCTTTCATTTCAGAATTTCAGAGGCTAGCTGTTATGGTAACAGATGTGTCAGAGAGCAGATTGACTATGTTATTCACTGAGGCCCTCATAGAGCCACTACGGGGATGGGTGAAAGCCTACAAACCCCTCACTCTGCAGGATGTTATTAGCCGAGCAAGGGATCTTCAAGATTCAGTCCCTAAAAACAAATTCCCTCTGAAAACCAATTTTCCCGTTAGGGACAAGGACAGGAAACCTTTCCAGCAGGATGTGCCCAAAAAAACCTGGTTAGATGAGGACACCAGGAAAGATTTGAGAAGGAAGAAGCTGTGCTTCACCTGCCAGGAACCATGGGTACCAGGACATAGGTGCGCAGGGAAGGCGAAGGCACACTACATTGAGGTGTATTCAGACAGTGATGAGGACGACGATGAGCAGGAGGCCACAGAAGAGGAATCACACCAGGGTGATACACCAGAGGGAGTCATTGCTACATTGTCTGGAGTACCAAGATTCCATACTCTCAGGGTCAGGGGAGTAGTGCAGGGTCACAGAGTAGGAGTACTGATTGATGGGGGAGGCACCCACAATTTCATTGACTCCGCTTGGGTAGCCAAGAGAGGTATTCAGACCGAGAAGTTCGAGGGATTCACTGTAGCAGTAGCCGGGAACTCCAGCATGGAGTGCAACTACTGGATCCCAAAACTGAATGTTGCCTTAGGTAACTATCAGATGAGAGACTCTTTCTATGTAGTGGATGTAGTGGATACTCATGTGGTATTCGGTGTTCAGTGGCTTTACTCTATAGGGAAATACACTACAGACTATAGGGCAATGGAAATGGAGTTCCAGGGGCCAGACGACAAACGGGTAGTTTTGAGGGGCATGAACACTTATCCCCCAAAACCGGTCTCGTCACAGAGAATGGAGGCAGTGCTTCGACAGGATGATATAGAATGGGCTGCAGAATGTTTTGTCACCTTTAGGAAACCCCTAGAGACCAGTTCACAACACGCCAGTGACATTCAAGCCTTGCTACAGAAACACGAAAAGGTTTTTCGGGACCTTCCATCAGCCAGACCGCCAGACCGGGGTTTTGAACACATCATCGAGCTAGAGGAGGGAACACAAGCAGTTATCACCACTCCTTACAGGCATCCCAAAAGGTACAAGGATGAGATTGAGAAAACCATCAAAGAATTACTGGAGCTTGGTTATATACGACCCAGTTCTAGCCCCTTTGCATCTTCAGTAGTTCTGGTTAAGAAGAAGGATCGTACTCTGCGTATGTGCATCGATTATCGAGCACTTAACAAAAAGACCATCAAGAACAGGTATCCCATTCCCAGAATTGACGAACTCATGGATGAGCTTCAGGGAGCTCAATACTTCTCCAAGATCGATCTTCGCTTGGGGTACCATCAGATCAGGGTAAGGGACCAGGACATCTCCAAAACAGCTTTCTGCTGTCATTATGGTCACTATGAGTTTCTGGTCATGCCCTTCGGACTGACCAATGCTCCGGCCACTTTTCAGTCATGTATGAACCATACCTTCCGAGCACAGCTACGTAAATTTTTACTGGTATTCTTTGATGACATCCTGATTTACAGCAAAACCTGGGAAGAACATCTGAAACACTTGGACGAAACATTGAGTATTTTAGAAGAGCATTCACTATATGCAAAAATGTCCAAGTGTGAGTTTGGCATGAAAGAAATGCTGTACTTAGGACACGTAATCCATGCAGAAGGAGTACATGTTGACATGGAGAAAATCAGGGCTATCAGAGATTGGCCTGCGCCAAAAACAGTTACAAAGTTGAGAGGGTTCCTAGGTCTGTGTACTTATTACCGGCGGTACGTTAAGAGATTCTCCCAATTTGCAGCACCCCTCACAGATTTCACCAAGAAAGGAGCATTCACTTGGACAGACTTAGCACATAAAACTTTCGAGGAGATGAAGGTTATTATGAGTTCTTGTCCAGTTCTGGCATTACCAGATTTCTCACAACCTTTTGTGGTAGAATGTGATGCCTCAGGGGAAGGGTTAGGAGCAGTGTTGATGCAGAATCATCACCCTATTGCATTTGAGAGCCGTAAACTGAAGAACTACGAGCGCCATTACTCCATTTATGACAAGGAGATGCTGGCCATCTTGCATGCTCTCACAAAATTCAGACAGTACCTGGTGGGCAGTAAGTTCAAAATCAAGACCGATCATAATAGCCTCAAGTATTTCTTGGAACAGAAGGAACTGAATGAGCGACAGCAGAAATGGGTCAGCAAGGTACAAGCCTATGATTTCGAGATCGAGTATGTGAAAGGTAAGAATAATGTAGTAGCTGATGCCTTATCCAGGCGTCTAGCCCCATTATCTCTCAGTAGTATATCCATGGATTGGAGGGCACTTCTCTTAGTGGAATACTCCAAAAATAAATTCGCTTGCGAATTATTGGACGGGCAAATTCAGGATGACAGGTACAGGATTGTGGATGACATCATCTATTACAAGGACAGAATATACCTCGTTCCAGAATCCACATTGAGGAAAAAGATCATTCAGGCAGCCCACGATTCTCCTTTATCAGGGCATTAAGGTTTCTTAAAGACCTACAGGCAGATCAGAGAGAGGTTCTCATGGAAGGGCCTCAAGGGGGAGATTATGCAACATGTCCGGGAATGTAGCATCTGTCAACAGAACAAGATTGAGAACACCCATCCCGCAGAGTTACTCCAGCACTACCGATTCCAGAACAGAAGTGGGAGAGCATCTCCATGGACTTCATTACAGGCTTGCCCAAGGTCCAAGGGCGAGATTGTTTATATGTAGTAGTTGACAGACTTACCAAATTTGCACATTTCTTCTCGATACCATCAGACTACTCGGCAGCTCAAGTAGCGGAGTTATTTTTCAGGGAGGTTTTTAGGTTACACGGGTTGCCTAAGACCATTGTCAGTGATCGGGATAGCAGGTTCATGGGTGCATTCTGGCAGGAACTATTTAGATCGGTGGGGACCGAACTGGCTACTAGTACGAGTTATCACCCCCAGAGTGACGGGCAAACAGAAATAGTCAACAAATGGATCGAAGGGTATCTAAGAAATTATGTAGCAGGGCAGCAGCGGACCTAGATCAAATGGCTACACCTAGGGGAGTATTGCTACAACACTACTTATCACATGTCTATTAGGATGACTCCTTTTAAGGCATTATATGGATACGAGGCCTTGGACTATGCAGATTTGGCATTCGGAGACAGTAGGGCTCCTAAGGCTAAGGATTGGATACAGGACAGTCAGGACATCCTGAAAATACTGAAGGAGAATTTACAAATAGCCCAGAATCAACAGAAGATGTATGCCGACAAACACAGGATTGAACGGAGCTTCGAGGTAGGGGATTTAGTATACTTAAGGCTCCCGCCTTACAGACAGTCCTCGCTTAAGAAGAAAGGAGCAGAGAAGTTGAAACTCCGCTTCTATGGACCCTACAAAATAATCCGGAAAGTGGGAGAGGTGGGATATGAACTAGAACTTCCACGGGAAAGCAAAATTCACAACGTGTTCCATGTATCTAGCCTGAAGAAGACCCTTGGGCAACACATTGCTCCATCCACCGAATTGCCTCCTTTAGATGATGAAGGACTGCTGATACTGATTCCTGAACGGATCATTCAGACTAGAGAGAGGAAGCTTAAGAACAGGGTAATCAGGGAATACTTAGTTCAATGGAAGGAACTACCGCCAGAAGATGCCACCTGGGAAGGTGAACAGGTATTGCAGCATCCCAATTCGAAGTTGCTTGAGGACAAGCAATCTCGAGCGGGGAGGACTGTAATGTCCTCTTCCAATTAGGCCTTAAGGCCCCACAACCGCTAACCTATGTGATTCCTGTGGGTTCGAGCGGTTACTGACAGCTAGGGAATCAGCTAAAAACTGATGCCATCCATAGAAGATCTAGGGCATCATCATTTGGTCGAAAAGGGCCACCGGGGCCAAACGTCACCTTCGTGCATGCCATCCTAGCATTATTTAATAATGCATGCACTCTTTAAGTCTCCATCTGCATGCATGCAAGTCAACGACAAATTAGAAGATAAAGTGACCTAATTAGGTCAAAGATTAGGTTTTGCGCAGTTGAACTTTATAAATAGAGGGTAAAGCGAAAGGAGACTTCACTTTGGATTATTATTATTTTGGGAGCTCTTGCATAGCAGCACAGCAGTTGGGGTTGGAGACGGAGTCTTCAGCTAACAGGATTTCGGCAGTGAAACATCTGTCCTAGTCTTATTCCAGGTAAGCCATACAGGTTCACCACTTGTTCTTTTTTCATTCATCAGTTATCTAGTACATGGTATAGATCGTTGCAGGGACACGTGTGCAGCCGTAAGAGGGGGTTTTCAGCCAGAAATCCCTAATCAGCTGTTGGGCCTTCAGATCTCAGTTTCCTTCCGAAACTCTGGGCACCATTCTCATCATCAGCTTCATAGTCCAGTACCCGGTGATTATCAGATCCATCAGGGCTCATCCGAAGCAGTTATTAGCAGTTTTGGGGTTCCAGGGCGTGAGTAGCTGCCTCTCTGAAGCAATTCGCTACCCTGCCTAGAGGTCTCAGAACCTCTGCATGCATCAGGCATTCTTTCTGGTACTGAAAACCTATCGACCCGACAAATTCGCAGTTCCATCGGACACCTCCTTCCTTGAGGGCGTCACCCTTTTTTGACTGGGGCGTCTTGTTGCTGGGGTTCACCTGGAACAGAGGAGATCCACCTATTTCCGATCCAGTATCCGGTGCTTGCATACTTTCTCCGGAGCAGTTCAGCCGGCTTATGAGTGGTAATTGTTCATTCTATCTCGCAAACCCTAACCCTAATTTTTCCTATAAAATAGGGATTTTTGCTTGGCAGTTTGCATGCTCCGTTGTATCAGCATATTTGTATAGAAATAGAAAATATCGGGATTTGGGATATTATAGAAATCAAGACAAAAAATAGAGGAGAAAAAAATCTAAGTTTGATTTTTTCCTTGTGTGGCGCGAAAAACGAGGCAAAAATTTTCTCTTCCGGGTTGAGATAAGTTGGTCTGAAAATTTCTGAGTTTTGCTGTAAATTTCCCTATAATAAAATCTCTCTCTCTGACTGGTCTTCCCCTTGTGGGTTTTTCCAGGGCCATTGGCCAAAAATCCTAGTGTTCTGTGCGATTAAATGGCGTGCTGTTTTTTATTTATTGTCACTGAAAAAGATTAGTTACAATAGTGTTTTAATTCTGAAAAATTTTGTTTATTTTTCTGAGAATGTCATAAATAGAGATATAATTTTTACTTAAAACCGGTGGCTGAAAACTAGTGAAAAATCTACATGGTATTAGAGCGGGTTGTGGCAGAAAATTAAATTTTAGCAGTGAAACAGTTATTTCCAGAATTCAGAAAAACCTTTGTGACAGTAGTACATTTTGCTGAAACTTGTTCTTTGAGAAAATGACTTCCGTGGGGTTGAGAACTGAGGATAGGTTGGATGGGGCAACGATCTTTGTCTCATGGAAAGCCCGGATTTTACTTGTGCTAAAGGAGAATGGGTTGTGGGAAGAAGTAGTTAGAAACACTACAACAAATCCCATTACTATTCCTCCTTCTACTGATGCAGCGCTACTTGCAGCCTTTAATAAGAAAGATATTAAAGCCATGAGGATAATCTTAGATGTTGTTAAAGATCATGTTATTCCTCACATTTCAGCGAAGGATCATGCACATGAGATGTGGTCTGCTTTGACCACGCTGTTTGAGAGTACTAATGAAAACAAGATGGTGCTTCGGGTGAAGCTGAAAAACATCAAGATGGTCAAAGGAGAGGTGTGTATGGCCTATCTTACTAGGATCTCTTAGGTGAGAGATGAGCTTGCAGCTGTGGGGGTGGTGGTTATTGGTCCTGAATTAGTGTGGACAGCCCTGAATGGGGTGACTGCACCTTGGACTGTGTTTGTTCAGGGGTTGGTGGCCAGAGAGAACTTACCATCTTGGGACAAGGTCTGTGATGACTTTGTTCAGGAGGAGTCTCGCAAGGGTTTCTTACAATGCAGTGGTTCTACTAGTAGGGGAGATGAGGAGGATGTGGCATTGACAGCGAAAGGGAAGAAGAAGAGCAAGAAGGGTCCCAAGAAGGGTGGGGCCAAGCAGCAGCAGAAGGATATGAGCACTGTGAAGTGCTTTGCATGTCACAAGATGGGACACTATGCTGCTATGTGTCTGAACAAGGAGAAGAAGTAGCAGACAACCGCTTCAGCTGAGATCGATGATTTTGCAGCTAGATTTCAGAGTGAGTTTTCACTATGCACTAGGCATGTTGAGAGAGAGAGAGCATCCATTCTCACCAGTGCAGATGTTGACAAACAGAGGGAGTTTTCTTGTGTGAGAGACCATTCTTACAGTGCATCTACTTCTAGCACTTGGTACATAGATAGCGGAGTCTCGAGCCACTTGATAGGTGCTCGTGAGATGTTCTCCGAGCTTTCACAGGCAGATACAGATGTGGAGGTTGTGTTGGGAGATGAATCAGTAGTCAGTGCAGTTGGACGTGGGACCATTGCATTTCAGAGGGAGTCCATGAGTCCCATGGTATTGCGGGATGTATTGTATGTACCTGGACTGAAGAAGAACCTAGTGTCAGTTTCCATGATCGAGGATCAGGGTCTTGGGGTGTCTTTCCTTGATGGACACGTGCATATGTTTCCCAAGACTGCATGACCATCTGCTTCAGTTGCCATGGGAGAGAGATGTGGGAAACTGTATAGGCGTTTCAGCCGCAGCATGCTTTAGCACATAGCAGCAGCAGTGAGTTGTGTGAGCTTTGGCATAGGAGGATGGCTCACTTGCATCATCCAGCCTTGGGGTTGTTGAGGCACATGGTGATAGGTTTACCGGAGTTCAGCACAGGGCAGAGTGATGTGTGCAGGGGGTGTGCTTTGGGAAAGTACACCAAGACCGCTTTTCTGAGCAGTGATAGCAGGTCAACTGGTACTCTTGACTTGATACATTTAGACTTATGTAGACCTATGTCTTCTGTGTCCTTGAGAGGATACGAGTATTATGTGACATTCATTGATGACCATTCCAGGAAGACCTGCATCTACTTTCTGAAGAGCAAGAAGTCTGAGGAAATCTTGCAGAGGTTCCAAGAGTTCAAAGCTTTTGTGGAAAACCAAACAGGGAGGAAGATTCGAGTCTTGAGATCAGATAACGGGGGTGAGTATACCTCCAAGGAGTTTGATGGATTTTGCAGACAGGAGGGGATCAGGAGACAGTTGACAGTTCCATATACTTCAGAGCAGAATGGAGTAGCAGAGAGGAAGAAGAGGTCCATTGTTGGAGCAGCTCGAGCTATGTTACATGACCAATCACTTCCTTTCTTTCTCTGGGCTGAGGCTTGCAGCACCACTGTATATCTTCAGAACAGGAGTCCCCATCGGGCAGTGGGAAATATGACACCTGAGGAGTGCTTTTCAGGCAAGAAGCCTGAAGTTGTCCATTTTCGTATATTTGGTAGTCTGACTTACTCTTAGGTCCCTTCAGAGAAGAGGACAAAGTTGGAGCCCACTGAAGAGAAGGGCATCTTTGTGGGCTATGATGAGACTGGGAAGGCTTTCCGTATTTATCGTCCCTCTCAGAGGAAAGTGGTGGTGAGGAGGGATGTGAAGTTTGAGGAGGAGCGGGCCTTCAGGAGGTCGAGAGAGTCAGAGCAGGGAGAGAAGAGTACCATTCCATCATGAAGAATGATTTATGGGAGATTGTTTTGAGACCGGAGGGGAAGTCAGTGGTGACTTGTCGTTGGATTTACAAGCTGAAGCATGCGGCAGATGGGAGTGTGGAGAAGTACAAAGCCAGGTTTGTAGCGCGGGGGTTTTCACAGGTTGAGGGCATTGATTATGATGAGACTCTTGCGTCGGTTGCTCGGTATACGTTTAAAAGGGCATTGATTTCCATTGCGGCGGAAATGGGTTGGAAGATCCATCAGATGGATGTGAAGACCGCATTTCTTAATTGGATCGTACAGGAGGAGATTTACATTGAGCAGCCTCAGGGCTTTGAGATACATGACAGAGAGACACATGTATGCAGGTTGAAGAAGGCCCTTTACGAGTTGAAGGAAGCTCCAAGAGCTTGGTACTCCAGGATTGATTCTTACTTGCTGAGTATGGGTTTCAGAAGAGTGAAGCAGATCTGAATCTCTACTTCATCATGGTTGGAGATGATCTGCTTGTTCTTCTTCTATATGTTGATGACTTGTTTATCACAGGGAGAGAGAGACCCATTGCAGCTTGCAAGAAGGATCTTGCGGCAGAGTACGAGATGACTGATATTGGGCTGATACATTGTTTTTTGGGATTGGAGGTTTGGCAGGAGCTTGGACATATTTTCTTGGGGTAGGGAAAGTATGCGGTTGATATTTTGAGGAGATTCAGGATGGAGGATTGCAGGCCTATGTCGACACCTATGATCACCAACTGGAAGAAGCTTCATGCTCCTGAGGGAGAGTTGGTGGATCCTACTTTATACCGTCAGCTTATTGGGTCATTGATGTATTTGGTCAGCACTCGGCCAGATTTGTGTTTTGCAGTGAACACTCTTAGCCAGTTCATGGTTGAGCCTAGGAGTGTGCATTGGGTCGCTGCAAAACATCTGTTGCGCTATTTTTCAGGGACAATGGATTTTGGTTTGGACTACAGGAGGTCAGAGGGGATTAGATTGGTTGGCTATACAAATTCAGATTGGGCAGGCAGTGTGGCAGATCGGAAGAGCACTTTCGGATGTTGTTTCAGTTTGGGGCAGCAGTATCGTGGTTCAATCGGAAGCATAAGTCCATTGCATTGAGTACTGCAGAGGCTGAGTACATGGCAACTAGTTTGGCCAGCTGCGAGGCCTTATGGCTTTGCAAGTTGCTGATGAATTTATTTGGTCAGAAGCTTAGGCCTACGGTTATTTACTGTGACAATCAGAGTTGCATCCAGCTCTCTAAAAATCCGGTTTTCCATGATAGGTCAAAGCACATAGAGATCAGATATCATTTCATTCAAGACTATTTCAGAGAGGAGCAGTCACGCTTCAGTAACATTCCACTGATGAGCAGGTAGTAGACATTCTGACGAAGTCTTTGGGGAGGGGCAAGTTTGTCTTCTTTAGAGACAAGTTGGGAGTGGTGCAGAACACCTTCCTCGGTAAGAGGGAGTGTAAGTTTTGTACCTAGGGAAGTGTTCCCCTAGTGACTTTTGCTTTAAGTAAAAGCATTTAATTTGACTTTAGAGCATTAAAGTCACTTTTTGATAAATTTAAGTGGGTGACTGAAATTAATATTTTAGAAATAAAATATGAGCATTTAATTTGAGCCCTTGATCTAATCTAATCTCCACCGTTAGATTAGACTCACCCTAGGGTTTTCTCAAAAAGGCATGGGAAAGGCATTTTGCCTCACTTTTGCAGATTGAAGTGAGAAGAGAGCGCTGAGAGAGAGAAGAGAGAGTTTCCATTTTTTCTTGAGCAAGAGGAAAAATTTGTTGAATTTTAAGAGGCAGTGATGTTTTAATACACATAATAAACATAAGTGCATGAACATGTAAATTCAGATTTAGAATAGTGCTGCTAATAAAATTTAAACTATAATAAAGCAAGAAAATAATTTTCATCTCTTTCAACTCAACGCTCCGCTGGTCATTGCGTTAATTTTAATGCTCTGCTGGTCATTGCGTTGAAGTTGAGATGTTTCATTTCGAATATCATGTACATAAAAAATAGATACAGTATTAGCAAATCATACCATTGTTGGATCCACTTTATACTCAGATATTTCTGAGTTTGATCTTGTCACCGAAGGGACAAGTCAAACTGGGTAAACCATATATGTACCTTGAGAGAGAGGGTTAAAGCAAACATAAACAGACCTCAGACTCTTAGTCAACAGAGAGATGTCAAGCAAAAGTACAGGCTAGAGTAATTCTGTCATGCCCAAAACATTCATGGTAAGGACACCAAGTCACTTAGCACAAGAGACACTCAGTCATACTTAGCACATTCAAAACTCTCTGACAGTCATGATGATAAATGCACAGTCCACACTCAGGGAAAGGAACCCAACACATAGAGGTAAAACCCATAAGGACTCATGCTGAGATAGACCGCAGGGACAGATCATGAGGTAAGTCCGTAATAAATCACACAGAGGTACAAGCAGAGAGCAGAGATCACGGTGGATAGAAATCGCTGAGGATAAACCCGTAATAAAACAAGCAGAGAGCAGAGATCACGGAGGAGTGAAATCCCTGAGGATAAACAATACGCAGACCAAGGTAATGTTGTCCGAAAAACCTTCACGCAGGGAGTAGCGGGTGGATACATGAAGACATAGTCACCACAAAGCAGAGGAAAAATGTGCACAGAGCAAAAGAGAGTTCGTGTGCTGAGCTAACACACAGAGCAGGCTCGGATCAGCGTGAGAAGCAAAGATCACGGTGGAGATAACCAACAACGATCACGTGCAGGTAGAGGAGCAGCCCACAGGCGAGGAGAACACGCGAGGATAGAGAAGCAGCCGGTAGGTAGAGATACGCGCGGGTAGAGGTGCAGCCGGCATGAGGATCGCGGAGGTCAAGCACGTGAAGGAGTCACGATGGTCAAGTAGAGATTGCAGAGATAATCCCGTGAGTAAAACAATTGCAGAGATCAAATCGAGCCTGTGAGTGAGAACTGAGAACACAGAGGTGTAAGATAAACACTATGCGAGAAACGTGAGGAAAGTCACACTATACATAAAGTTATAATTATTCTCTTTATATAGGTTAGGGTAGGTGAATAATACACCAAAAGTCAAACACTTAGATTAACTTAGGATAAAAATAAAGTGGTCCACAAATAATAAAAAACATAAAATAACGATAAGGTAAAGTATCCAAGGTCTACATAAAACAAATAAAGCCAAAAGTAAAATGGTCAAGAAGTTAAGGTAAAAGGTCCAATGATTTAATTAATAAAATCATAAACAATAAGTGGTCCAATCGTCCTTTAGTACAACCATTAGGTAAATGTACTTAGGATAAAATCCATAAGTCGTCATAATCAAAGGTACACCCAAATACGAGTGTCAAAACCAAGTAAGGTAAAGGACCAAGAGTCAACAAGGGGACCACAAACCACACAACCATAATATTTAGGGTGAACCAAACAGGTGGACAAGCATTCATCAAAAGGACCAAAGACTTTGAACTTTTCTCTCTCAAGGTACAATGTTTTATATATACTTTTGTCATCATTGTATAAAGGGGAAGATCCAAACGGATGGTACAATCCTTTTGTCCTTACCACTGCTCCTAAGGGTTAGGTACTAGAGACATCGTCAAGGGGTGGCCAGTCCCTTGAGAAGCAACCTAGCAATAACCGATTAGGAGAGGGGACATCATTATCTTCCATTCTTAATGAATGGCTTTCAGCCTTACGCTGAGTTTCAGTGTCACACTGAATCAGGTTGATCAATCCTTGGACCCTGACTGGGTCCTCCATTCTCTCGCAGAATGGTTCCCAGTACTAAGCTGAGTTTCAGTCTCAAACTGAAATTTGATCAACTACCTGCAGGACCTACTTGGACATCGTGTCCCTGGTTCAAGACCATAATATTCTTTGCCTCTACCTGCAGGCTCTACTTGGACATCGTGTCCCTGGTCCCAAACCAGGATACCCTAGAGGTATATAGGGGCCCTAGCCACATGCTAGGGGCTTTGCCATGGCATCAACGTGCTTGGTCCTAGACCAAGAACCCCAGGAGACTACTGGGGGCCCTAGGGTACCTTCTAGGGTCTTACTCTATCATAGTCAACTGACTAGGGTACCATCCTCTATGAGAATGGGTCTCGTAGCTGCACAAACTTTAACAAAATTTGCAGCACACAAATCGAGGGAAAGGACAGCAACAAAGAGGGCACAAAAATCGAGAAGACAACAACATTTATTGCTGGTCCGTACACTCTATACGGTATGGTTTTTGAGGCAGTGGACACGTTTTTTGAGGCAAATTTTTGGGCACGATTTTCGAGAATTTTTTTTCTTGGGCACAGATTTCGAGGTCTGTATAGTCAGTCCATACAGTATTGTTCGTACAGCGGCATAGAAATCGATGCAAAAAACAGAGAAGAAAAAAATCTGAGTTTGATTTTTTTCCTGTGGCACGAAAAACGAGGCAACAATTTTCTCTTCTAGGTTGGGATAAGTTGGTCTAAAAATTTCTGAGTTTTGCTGTAAATTACCCTATAATAAAATCTCTCTCTCTGACTGGTTTTCCCCTTGTGGGTTTTTCCAGGGCCATTGGCCAAAAATCCTAGTGTTTTGTGTGATTAAATGGCATGCTGATTTTTATTTACTGTCACTGAAAAAGATTAGTTACAGCAGTGTTTTAAGTTTGAAAAATTTTGTTTATTTTCAGCACTTTATTTTTGTGAGAATGTCATAAACAGAGATCTAATTTTTACTTAAACCGGTGGCTGAAAACTAGTGAAAAATCTACATCTTGGAGTTGGCTCCATTGCTCGAGCAACCCCTCTTCTTCCTACCCTTAAGCTGCAAGGGCCACATTTTTTACATCTTCCTTACTATTGGATGAACTATCCTGCACAAAGCCTCTTCGGGTCTCTTCCTGCACAAAGTCATCCCAGAGACGATCCCAAGTAGGCATATTCTCCCTGACAACAATGGCCTCCACGAATATAGCCCATGGCTTGACCACGCCATTCAAGGTTGTCTGTACTAGCTCACCACTAGGAACCACCTCCCCAACTGCTGCAAGCTTGTCCCTTACTTGAGTGATCTTAGTAAGGTAAGATGTGACACCCTCATCTTTGGCCATCTTGATATTCTTCAACTTCTCCCTCAAAACCATCTTCCGGTTCTCATTTGAGATCTAGTATAGGTTGGTTAAGGCATCTCACATCTTAAATGCATGGTCTTTACCTGAGATGTGTGGAATTACATGGTCCTTTACCGCATCAAGGATGATCTGGCTAGCCTTGATGCCCTTTTTGTTAGATGCTGATAATGCTTGTGTATTGGTGGATGCGGGAACTTGAATTGGATTCGCTTGCGTACTATGCACCACTTCATTCGAAAGTTTTCATTTTCCTAAAAAATAAGCACTATCCTAGCCTTCCTTGGAACAAAATTCCCTGCTCCATCTAGCCTATCTTCCAACCTTAATGCGGCGGCCATTTCTCTGAGAGTATGAAGTACACAAACTGCCTGCACTCTGCCAAAAACAAAGCAATCTCTGCCCACCTGTGTAAAAACTCACTGCTCAGCTGTCACACCCATTCTCTTGCACATACAGCTGTACTGAACCAACTCTTCTCACTGCTGCTCCGACAGTCCACTGAAATTCAGAGCCCTAGCTCTGATACCATGATGAAAAACAAGGTGAATCTAGTCACTGTTCACACACAGTCATAGAAACGTTGCAGTCACACAAGTTCAGAACTTTAGATTATCATTCAAACTTCAGTCTTTAGACCATCATGTTCATTGTTGATGTGTTTAGTGTTCATAGTTTAATGAGAATAATGAATTTTATTGAAATTTTTCATATGTTTTTTAATTTCCATATTTTATAGTCATTCGAACTTAATGCCGTTTATCGCCAAAATGTAAGTGTTGATTTTACCGAATTTCGAGGTCGTCGAATTTGAACACGAACTCGAACCAAGTGACTTAGCCTCTATCTCGAATCTCAAAGCTGATCCTCCAAGGACATGTCAACGCCTACAATTTTGATGAAACTTTCTAATCCCAGTGTTAAAGTAAGGTAGAAAAAGCTTCCCATGCTTAATAAGTGATTTTGCTTGGGTGAAGGGTACTTTTTTATTAAGGTTATGACAAAGGAGTTCAACAATTAGCACCACCAACATCAAGGTACTTAGAAGGGTTGATGTGCTTGATTAAATGCCAATCCCATATCCTCCTAAATGATAGAATCCAGTGGAAATGTTGCAATCCTGGAATCCTGAAAACTGTTATGCCTCTTGAGTTTTGAATGGAATCTAAAGTTCTACTTTTTGCATATGAAGTTCGATGAGGTTGGAACCACTCTCAAACAACTTGAAACAATGGTAATGCTAAAAATTTAAGTACTTTAAGATTTTAATGTTACCATTTAATATAACTGATGAGTACTAGGGTCTAGGCCCTAGGGTTTACCTTTGTTTTAATTTTTTTTTTCATGTTCAAACCATGGCGTATGGAGTGATGGACTTGTACAAAATTGGTTGATTTTGTACAAAACTGGCTGGTTTGGGCATATATACAGAACCGGCCGGTTCAGGTACAGAACCAATCGGTTCGATATGGAAACAACCATTTCTGGTTAGAAACACTGAACCAGGCCTGAAAACGCCCAAAACTGATTGGACTTGCTGATTTTGCCGGTTCATATAAAACTAGTTGACATGAATATATTTCCTTTCTTTCTTTCTTAGTGCAATTATAAATGGCAATTAATAGACCTAAAATTGCTAATATTATTAAGGGATTGAAGTGCTTGTTATGTGTGTGGATTTGGTAGAAGTGATGGAAATGAGATCTGCTCAATAGGCATAAATAATGCTTGCTGTACATCTTAGTTAAGGTCATCCCTAGTATTGTAAAAGCAGTGGGATGCATTAATTGCAGGAAGGCCTGCGTAGCATTTATGTAGGACAGCCTACCTTCTTGCCAAATGTCAGCCTTCACACACACTCCCATATCCCTTTTTATCATGCATAATTCCTGCCTTTTCTTGTAGAAAATAAATGTTCTCGTCTTTGTTTCAAGGCTTGCTTTTAGTCTTGAAGATGCAGTTGTTGTATTCTTTCACTTTATTAAATGTTCTTTGCAAGGCTGTAACATTATATATACTTACTCTGAACCCTTTATTCATAGTTCGTAATCATATTTTTGGCTTCAATAAATCTGTATTACTTGATTTCCTAGGAGATGTTCTGTCTGCATCCCTCCCGATGTACTTTTTCTTTTGGAGATCCTAAATGGTCTCCCTTTGTTGTAGTAGCTGATATCGATGTAACCACTGGCCCTATTAAACTCCCTTTTGTAATCTATGACCATCAATAAGACCTTTTTTTTTATATCTGTCCAGAAAAATTACTAATTTACTAGATATGTACTTTTTCTCAGTAGTTCCTTATCTTTTTCTTTAAATACTTGATTCTGCATTTTTTGGTGAGGTGTTGAACTGTCACTTTTTAATTACATGTCAGCATTTAATTCAGCATTGTGTAAAAAATTTGTAAATTCTTAATTTTTATTTTCTAGTGCTTAATTGGGCTGCTTTGCAATCTATGTTAGAAATCCTTAAGGGCTTGAAGCCAATATATGTCTTACAGTGTTTACTTTTCTGTGTTAGTGGCACTACACTATTTGTTTTTTCTTACATTATTCTTGCCTTTTGGATCCATTTTTCTATTTCTGGGACAGACAACCTAAAAGAAGTGGAGAAAAAGGAGGCTAAAGCCTTCCAGACGAGTGAGCAAGATAGTAATGGCAGTTCAAGATCATCGAAACTGGTTAGTGTTTCTTGTTTACTGTTCTCCTCTATTGCTTTGGTTCGCTTCTGAGTTTTAGTCCCTAAACTATTGCTTTGCTTCCCTGCTCTATGCTCATAGGTTTCAGACTTTAGATCTTTTACAACATAGGCTAGTTTTGATTATCTCTTGATTTGTAGTAGTGGCCTTTGTGCTCCCACTGTGTCTCACACTATTGTACCTAGTAGTTCCATTGACCTATTTATGGTCATTTGTTGGACATGAATACAAGTATCTTATCTTATCATGCCTGTTGTCATGTTGGTATTTTGGCTTATTTTCTCCTTGTGCAAGACTAAAACTCAGAAGTGAAATATGGAAAACATGTGAACAATGGAAACAATTGAGAGGAGGATTGTATTGAGGTCCTCTTGAATATAAAAGGGAGATAATGGGGGTCAATAATTTTGTAACATGTTAAACATGATTATGGCTGCTAGCCTAAAAATGTCTAAATTTGGGAGTTGATAAAACATGATAGATAATGTAAATTTTAGAGAAAAATATCTCCAAATGTGAGTTGGGTCTATCTTATGGACGTTTGTAGGGTCCAAAAAGATATAAAATGGAGTCCATTTCTGGACATGACAAAATTGGTTGATTTTGTAAGTAATTATTGAGTGTTCGAAATCCAATATATCTGGCAGTGGGTTAACTGGCAGATTGCCAGATACTCCCATAATGCTGTTTTGTGGAAATATTTCATAGCTTTCAATACTTTTTCCTGAATGCAGTTTTGAGGTATTCATGCCCATAAACCTATGTCCTACTGTCCCCATTGATTAGCTGGTATCACCCTTGTTGTTCTATCTAGTATCTAGTAGCCAATTTTTTTGTTGTTACAGGTATTTTGTTCTTACTAGCAATTATGGATATCGAGCAATTCAATTTCATTTTTAACTGGGTAGTATATAGGATAAAACTTATTCTTCTTGTTCCTCCTTTGTCTTCTTCCAATAGGTATACTCTTTTTTAATTTTTGCATAGGATTTTTTTCATCTGAAGTGACTTGGTAATGAGCTGTTATAAAATTCATATAATATTTTTGCCCCTTTTTTTAAAATGCATCTTGTATTACAGTTTTTTCCTATATTGATTTCCTTCCCTCTCCTACTTGGATTGATATTTTATAGTTAAAGAACATACTATTTGTAACAATGGTATTGTAGGTTGTTTGATTTGAGCCTTTGGCCACCTGGTTTCTCAAAGCCAAGCTAAAATCCAGCCCTTCATCATTCCATTTCAGCTATTATCACTGGCTTGTGTTCACTTTTATATTCTGGATGAATTAGTACTGGTAGACAATAATCAGATAATTCCACTGGAAAACACATCTTATTGCAAATATCAATTTAAGAATGCACTTTTGACATCCATTTGGTGTTCCTGCCATCCAAACTCTGCTGCAAGTGCTAACAACATTCTGATTGTGAATAATTTTACAGTGGGAGCAAATATTTCGTCATAGTCTAGACCTTCTTGTTGTGCATATCCTTTTGCAACTAACCTGGCTTTGTATTTAACAATAGATCCATCTGACTTAAACTTAATTTGATATACCCATTTGCAGCCTATTGGTTTCTTATTTGGAGGTAATTCAACTAATTTTCAACTGTTGTTTTTCACTAAAGCATCATATTTTACTTGCATTGTCTCTTTCCATTCTTTTTTCTGATTTGTTTCATTGAAAGAAAACGGATCATAAGAATGCACAACTTCACTCATCAAAGCAAGATTTGCCTGTTGTGGGGATTTTGACCTTGTTCTATTTTTACCTTGCTGCATCTCATTTGGCTTTGCATCTTGAAGAGTTTAATAGAACCATTTTGGCCTGGCCTTTTTTGAGACCGACTTCCATCTTTTTGAGACTGATTGGCATCTTGTCTTTCCGGTTCCAACTCTACTTTTTCTCCTTTTTATTCTTTGTCCTCTTCTCTTCTACCGTCTACAATGCCTATATACAACAAGAGTTTTGAATTCAAGCTCTTCATTGTCACCCTGCAAAACTTCACCTTTCTGATGTATGCACGTGTGGAGCTCTTTCATAAAAAAATACATCTCTTCTTATAATAACCTTTCTATTTATTGGATCATATAACTTGTATGCATTTGATTCAGTGCTATACCCAATAAATATGCATTTTCGACTCTTAGCTTCCAACTTATGTATATCTGTATTTGGAACATGGTGCACAGGCCAAACAACCAAAATTTTTGAAATTTGTTACCTCTGGTTTTCTGCCTAACCCAGCTTCACAGGGGGTCTTACCATGAACTGCAATCCATCATTTGACATATGTACGGAATTGTCTGTATTGTATATTGATTGCCTGGTCATTGTACAAAATTAATGTGAATTTAATCTGTGCGCCATACAAAATTTGCTTGGAATGTGTACGAACCTAGTCACATGTGCAAAGAACTTGGTCTTCAATGAATCGTCTTATTCAAATTGGCCTCGAACATGTCTCTTTCTCTAGGTGTGCCAATCCTTGCCTTGACACTCTCTTTGAGATTGCCCTCTGCCACAATCACCGTGTTGATGAAATTGTCATTGATGCCAACATGGACTTACAGTGGCCCCACAGGTTGTCATTGATGCCACCAAGTCCCACTTGCAGTGCCTTGACCCCTTACAAAGTGGGTTTGAGCCGTGGACCCCTTACAGAGTGGGTTTGTGCTTTGAAGCACCTTGTACCCAGTTGACAAAGTCCTTGTACCCATAAGGATGGATCTTGGAGCCACCACCTTGTTGAAGATGCTGAAGACCCTGCTGATGGTGTTGAAAACCCTAGAGATCGTGTTGAAGCCTATGTGGATGATGGAGAAGCCCTGAACAGGATGGAGAAGCATTAATGACCCATTATGTGGTCATTCATGCTCTGATAATGTCATGGTACTCGAGGAGAAGGATTGGCAACCCCACCAGTGATGTCATGATGGATCTTGACCCTTGGAGGTCTCCTGGTGTGGTTGAGGTGGTTGAAGAAGCCTATGAAGCCTCTTACTTGTTGAAGAAGCCTCGATGAAGTTCTTGGACCCACACTTAGTGGTTTGTTGACCTTGCAACCCTTGTTGGGGTCATGGAGCTCTTGTATGATGATGATGACCTTGTATGGTCTTCGACACATTGTGGATTCCCTTGGCTTGATAGAGAAGGCCTTTTGATTCTTTCTTTCAAGAACCCCATTTTGTTGAGGGTTGTAGGGAATTGTAAGCTCCCTCTTAATTTCTGCTTCCTTGCAGAAATCATTGAATTCTGTAGATGTATACTCTCCACCATTGTTTGATCTCAGAGTCTTGACCCTCTTTCTTGACAGGTTCTCGACTTGTGCTTTGAATTCTTTGAACTTGTTGAGCACTTCCTCGGATTCCTTGGTCTTGAGAAAGTATATCCAAGTCAACCGTGGGTAGTCGTAAATAAATGTTACATAATAGTTGTATCCTCCTAGCGAAGCTACAGTGATAGGCTCGCACAAGTCGAAGTGCACTAGATCCAATATTTCCTTGGATCTACTCTCACTATTCGGAAAAGATCCTTTGGTTTTCTTTCTAATTGTGCATCCCTTGCAGACTCTTCCATGGTCCATGTGAAGTACTGGTAGACCAGTCACAATGTTTCATAATGTTGGGAGAGCTCTATAGTTGATGTGAGCTAACCTTCTGTGCCATAGTACACCCATGCTGGTGGAGTCATGAACTAGTGCTTGAGCTAGTGGAGTGTTCAATCGATACAAGCTCTCCTCTCTTACTCCAATTTCTTTCGCTGTGTCCATGCTTGAGTTCTTGTGCCAAGTAAGCACTTTTCCATCTGAAAATGCAACTTTATATCCCTTGTCCTCCAAGGCAGAGATGGAGACGATTTATTTTTATACCAGGCACATACAACACATTACTCAAATGTAACATATCTTTAGATTCTAGTTGAAGGGAGGTAGCCCCTGTTCCCTTCATGGTATAGTTGGCATCATCTCCAAGTACAACACGGAGATGAGATTCTTTCTCAACTATTTCTGAAATATTTTTTTTGTATCCTGTCATATGCCTGGAAGCACCACTATCGATGAGCCAAGTGTCGCTAGTGGTGGGAAAAGTACCTGATAATGCTGATATAAAGAAGAATTCTGCATGGTCTTCACTCGTTTGCTTCTTGTGATGATGACCTTCTTCTACATCAGCTGTTGAGGCTTCATGTTTCCTTTTGCTTGAATTTGGAATTTGTTTGCGTAGCGACCATATTTCTTGCACCTGAAGCAATGTACTTGTGATAGATCCTTCTTCTTTTCTTGCTAATCTGGAGAAAGGCTTGGTCTTCTACCTTGATGCTTATGGTGGTAAAATTTTCTTCCCTTCCCCTTGCCTTTCCTGGCGTGGGAGATGAATGCTTGATTCTTCTCAGGTTGGGTTCCATGAAGTCTTTGCCTTGCTACAATTCTCGTCTCCTCTTGAGTGCAATCTGCCCATAGTTTATCAAATTTGGGCAACTTGGTGCGTCCACTGATGGTTTGGATGAAAGATTCCCAAGATGGTGGAAGCCCATTTAGCGTAGTCATGACAAGCTCTTTATCTTCAATAGGTTCTCCATTGGATCTCAACTTGTCCCTGAGTTCTGTGATCTTCATGAAGTGTGAGGATATTGATTTAGACTGTGCTCAAATAGCCTCCTTAGGGTTTTGAAGATCTTCCTAGTTGTCTTCCTTTGAGAAATTTGAGAAACCAAGTGATCTTTCACTGAGTCCACTAGTAATCTCCTGGCTCGGGCATCATTCTTCCTCCATTGAGACTTGTCCTCTTCAGCTTTTGGTTCTGGGACCTTCTCATTGACCAACTTTAAGAGGTCATTTTCTTCCAAGATGAGAAGAATTCTACACTTCCAAGAGATGTAGCTAGAGGCTCCATCAAGCCGATCTTCAACCTTCATTCCAATCATATATTGATGAAATTGTCATTGATGCCAACATGGACTTGCAGTGGCCCCACAGGTTGTCATTGATGCCATCAAGTCTCACTTACAGTGCCTTGGACCCCTTATAGAGTGGGTTTGTGCCTTGAAGCACCTTGTACCTAGTTGACAAGGTCCTTGTACCCACAAGGCTAGATCTTGTAGCCACCACCTTGCTGAAGAAGCTGAAGACCCTGGTGATGGTGTTGAAGCCTTTGTGGATGATGGTGAAGCCCCAGATGGGTTGGAGAAGCATTAATGACCCATTCTGTGGTCATTCATGCTCTGATGGTGTCATGGTACCCTAGGAGAAGGTCTAGCAACCCCACAGGTGATGTCATGATGGATCTTGACCCTTGGAGATCTCTTGGTGTGGTTGAGGTGGTTGAAGAAGCCTATGAAGCCTCTTGCTTGATGAAGAAGCCTTGAAGAATCCCTTGGACCCACATTTGACGTCTTAATGGTCCTTAAAGGCGATGATGTGGTCATTAATGACTTGATGAAGACTTGGAACCCTTGATGAAGATCTTGATGCCCGTGTAGCCCTTGTTGGGGTCATGGAACCCTTGATGAAGATCTTGATGCCCGTGTAGCCCTTGTTGGGGTCATGGAACCCTTGGAGATGGTCATTATGCATGAGAAGGTTTAACACCCACATAAATGGCGGCATGATGACCCTTGGACATTATATGATCATTGATGGTGCATTTGGAAATGATTTGGGTCTTGGAATCCATACATATGGTGGTTTGTATCCCAAGATTGTTGGAGCCTTTGATATGATGGAATCTTTGGTCATGATGCCTTCATCACTTGGCGATGGATTCCTATGTGATGGGCTTGAATTCCATGGAAAGTATCTTGTTTAAATATTATATGATATATTTGAAAAAGTCCTTGAAACCCTTGCATGTGGTGCCTTGGGTCTTGAACCCACACACTTGGTAGCTTGTTGATGGTGATGTATGGTCCTCTTTGTGGTTATATGGCTATTGGGATGTAGATTGAGGTAGAGCCCATGGAAGTGCTTTGATATGTTGAAGAAGACTTTGAAACTCTTGTAGTTGGTGGTATGGTCTTTGGCACCCTCATGTGTGGGGTCTTTGACGTCGTGAACATATTGATGAATTTAAGGGTATTAGACCAAGAATTTGCAAATAAACCCATCGTAGGGAGATGGTCCTCGTCAAGCCATTTCCGTTGATATGTGGATCATCTTCTAACTCCTTACGGTTGAAGAGAGATGAATTTTTGAAGTTGGTGCACCCCGCCTTTTTGGGTTAGTCGACCAAACAAAAGAGAATTTAATAATTTGTAATTTTGAATTGCATGTCGGCCCAATTTGAGGTACTAACTTTCCTCCACAACCTATATAAATAAAATATCAAACATTTCATTTGTTCATCATCAATTCTCTCAATATTTTCGCAACTCTTGGAGAAAAGTGCAAAACTTTGTGGAGGAGAAATTTTTGGGCATTGTTATCACTAACCTTGTATTTGCCTATGTGAGATGGATCCAAGATGGACGGTAGAGGGACAAGCAACTAAGGAGGTGGAACCAAGATTGCCTCGACTCCCAAATGGATGGTTGTCACGCCAATCGAGGCAGTCTTCACGTTATGTTATCTTAGCCCAAGACAACAATGGGGGAGACCCAGATCTGCCCCTGACAGGAGAGATCAAACCTAGACACCAGATCAGATCAAATGGACTTGAGGTATGTAAGGTGTTAGGTGATGGAAATCCTAGATCTATGGATGACGTCACTAGGTGAACCAAGGCTTTGGATCAGGATTTAAGAGATATGAGATTTGATCCAAGTTGGGACACAGATGACTTATGAGGTAAATACTAGTTCTGAGGTTAGGGTACTAGCAGGAGGTGAAGATATCCACTGCCTTGGGAAACGTAACCAATACAGGGAGGGCAAGAACAGGACTGGGGCTATCTAGTACCGACGGATAGACTCGTATGAAGGTATGACAATGTCAAAGCACTCGAGCCACTAGGAAAAAGGTCAAAACACAAGAGAATGAGGCAAAAGAGGGGGTAGTGCTAGGGTTGGAGATCTGTTCCTTTCAGATCTAGGGCAATGGAGTCAATTTTTGCACAACGTTGAAGGAAACCCACTTGGGTATATAGACCCGATCTACAAACCCAAAAAGAGTTTTGCCGAAAAAGTCAAATCACAGGAAAATATAGCAACTTGGAGGATAGCGCTAGGGTTTGGAGGACAGTTTCTCAGATCTAGGCCAAATGGGTCACTTTTTGCTCAGCGTTGAGGAAGATTCTCTTAGGGCATGACTTGATCTACAAAAGCCAGAAATGGTTTGTCGGAAACTCAAGTGGATTGAGCCATCATATTTTTGGTTTTTTATTATTTAGGGTTTTAAAAGTAAAAAATGGAAATGTGGATGCCAATGGATTGAGATCTTGGAAGAGAAGAACTAACCTGCAGATCTTACCTGGAAAACCTTGTAGATGCCTTGATGATGATGATCCCTGCTATCCCGATCAATTTGAGAAGATTTGAGTGAGTTCTATGCTTAACGTTTTGCCCCAAGAAGCCACTGCGCCCTCTCTCTTGCACAACAAACGTCAACCATATCAGATTTGCTGCATCATGAGAAAAAAAGCAAAAGCTACAGAAAAATAGCAAGATGAAATCATAGATCGCATTGATGCTAATGAAAACCCCCTGATACAGAACACATCCAAGCCAAGCAAGTTGAGACAGCCTTGCAAAAACGCCCAAGTTGAAGTCGCCCTCCTGTAGACAAGACAAATTTTCCTGAAAAATATATAGATTTCAAAACAAATACCCAAATGCTAGGAAGCAAAAGATTTTCCAATCACCATTGAAGAACACCAGATGCAAAGGAGATCAAAAAATATCCACAAGAAAAGTTTTTCTATTATCTAGATCTAAGAGCCAAAGACCCCTTACAAATGAGAAGCTCTCTCCTTTAAATAGGAATGAGAGAACCAAAATCATAACCACTTTTCAAATGAGTGGCTAAGATTAAAGGATACAAATGTTTTAATCAATGGTTGAGATGAGCTCAACATACAACACATGGATCAATATAACAATATAATATAAAAGTGGACTAAATCACCATAGGGGAAGGGATCCCACTCAACCAAAAATAAATGAAGCACATGGTGGGTCCATGGAGTGTTAACTAACTCCCTTTGGGTGTCCCCGTGGCACAATAAAATAATATAATTTTTTAAACTGTGAAATTGTGCCTCGAGGAAATCGTGAGCCTAAAAAAACTCCAGAAAATAATATAAAATGCCCGAAAAATAGATGTGGGCCTATCCAGGTGCTGCAACTGCTGGAGAAGGTGTGGAAGACATCACTCTCATCATTAGACCTCATCCTATGCCATTTTCTTGCCTCAGTAGCCCAAACTGAATTCTTCAATAGCCATTTAATTATTTTTTAATCTGCCTTGGGAAACGTGAACCCGCCAAAACATCCTCCTAGGGTGTCTGTGTTATCCAACTGAGCCCACCAGGCTCTTTGGGAGGGGGGTACAATGGTATAATCAAGTGGTTGGACCCCCTATGCCCCATACAACGCCCTAGGAGATCCAACAAAATCATCTCCCTGCTCAGACCTGCCCTCTAGTGAAGCACAACTGCATCAGAAAGGTAAAATGAGCCTGATCATCTCTGTAAGTACTCGAAACTGAAAACAGGCTGTGTCACTGGACCCAAAAAGTCCAAATCCATCTAAGGTATATACTCATACCCTCTCAAGGTCTCTGTATGATCATCAACAATATCAAATAAACAAAATAATAACCTGTAAATGACCAGATACCAATAATGTAACTCAGGCTAACATCCATCTGCTGCAAGTGTTAAAAGGCTAAAACATGCTCTACAAATAATTTAAGTAACAATCATAACAAATAGCAATCACTTCACTAGCGGTACATCAACCAAATACATATATAGGGTTTTATTTATTATAACTCAGACCAGACTTTCAAGACTATACTCACTTCACAGTTGTAGTCAATTTACTAGTGAAGGGTGAAGTCTAAAATTCATAAGGTTAGAACAGAGGATGACTGCCCACTCAACATTGGGACACTTTGGATATGGAAAGGGTATACTCACTATAGCCATATGCTGGACAAAAACGACAAAGGGGATGTCAGTGCCTCACAAATGGGTGAACTATTTCAGAGGTGCTTACTCCCCTTAACAAATGCTCACAATCCAGCTCAATACAAGTAAGGCCAGCAATCTTTAGATATAACTTTTAGGAACCATTGCTTTTTTGGGCCTTTGATTTTCCATAGCCTTTGTCCACGTATTTTTTATACGGACTTTTATCATTTTGGCTTTATGCATTCATGTATGTTGAAAAACACTACTTTTCATGAATGTTTAAGATATTTCAGTGCAATATTTTTAGAGCCAATTTCATTAGGCTAGCCTTGCATTCATGTATGTTTAAAAACACTACTTTTCATGAATGGGCTTTCTCATAAGATATTCATTTTATTTCCAAATGCATTGTATTGATGGCAGCACTACTTGTTTCAGGTAAGCAAACACATCCTAGGCAACTCAGAGCCGAGACACAAATAAATAGCGAGGCTTGTCCAACAAAGGCTCTAGCGGGGAAGGTCCTCCATACCACAAGTCAAGTAGTAAGTTGGGCTAAAACACAACTGGAAGGTAATGGATGGCTGGAGACAATGAATGATGAAACCAACACTAGCAAGCCAAAGTATGGTGGGAATGACTACCTCTATTCTCCCTAAGGAGGGTAAAACCAATGAGTATAGGTCAAGAACTTCAAATTCTGAGTAGGGACATCAATACATAACACAGATACATCCAAGTCCACATATTTATATGACTGCCAGATCATGATACTAAATGCTAACACATGTCACAAAGATGAGTATAAGAGCAATGATAACCATAACACAATATAATATAAGTTGAGTCATAATCATGCAAATAATTCATCTGAATCAATATTTGTCCAATGAGAAAACACTAATGCAAATTTGGGTACTGCTAATTGCTATGTACATGACTAAATGGCTACATCAATCCTCAAATCTGAGTGTCCTGAGACTCAGTCCTGGCATGGGAGAGTACTATAGTCCATCAAATAAATAATGATCCATCATAAATGCTCATCTCAACATCTCATATGTAGGGGATCTGGCTGAAAAATGTACTGAATTTGAAAAATAGAATATGGTAGCCCGACTACTATATATGTGATAACATGCATCTTCACTAAAATTGGCATAACTTTCTCATACAGAATCGGAATTACAAAATTCTTGGCTCATTGGAAAGCTTGTTATGAGGGCTATGTGGTGACATGATCTTGTGCTTATTTTGTTTTTTCTACTGTTTCTTCATCTTGTGATCTTCAAAAAGGTATGGTTCATGCTTTTGGGTTTCTCTTGTGATGGCACAGGTCTCTCATGGATAGAGTTCATCTTTGATCTTAGTATGTGAGCCTCTATATTGGTATATATATTTGGAGTCATTATGGAGGTTGTTAGATTAGCAACAACAAGGAAGGTCTTCATTCATGCAAGTGCCCTTGCATGCAAAAGACTCTAAAATAGGAAACCAGTTGTATTTAATTATTTTTCCTAAGTTTACTTTCGAAAAGAATTAAAATGATTATTGGCTTTAAGTGAAAGTGAAATTAGGTTTTTTGCTTTACCTAAAGTTAAATAAGAGAGGTCAATTGGTTGAGAGGACACACGCACTTGTATTCCGATAGAGACAGGATACAAACAAGAGGTGAAAAGTTAGACAAAGGATTTAGCTAGGAAGACGGAGGATCGAGGAGTAGGTTCATCAGCAGACAGAACCCACATAGGTTGACAAGCAGAGCTGTAGGAGGAAGGCTGTACCATTCCGTATGGATTTCATACAGTTGATTGCGTGACTGTATGGATTTTGTACAACAGCCTTACATGCGTGCGACCGTACAGATCCACACGTGTGAGGCCGTACAGTTGGGCCATACACTCTCTTAGGGGGGGTGCAAAGGTTTAGCTGGGATTCGTCTAATGTTTCTGCCGTGTAGCTACATCGCCAGGTTTGGGTGAATTTGCAGTGATTGTAATGTTCCATATTTTCTCATAATAAAATCTATATTTGACTGCTGCATCGGTTTTCCCATCTTTGGTTTTTTCGTGAGTTTCCATACCCAAAATAATCGTGTCATTATTGTGATGTGATGTTGTGATTTATTTCTCAGTTTTATATTCTGCTGCATACTATAAAATATATTCATGTGTGGTTATCAATAGAGATTTTGCATGCACTGTTAGCCCTAGTTTGAATATTAAAGGAAAATTTACATGGTATCAGAGCTCTGGTGAGCTAAAGCTGACAGATTTGCAGCATCAGTGATAGAACAGGGGCAAATCTATTGAAGACACAAACTTAGATTGGAGATCTAGGGTTTGACAGGTAACACTTCACTATGGCTGTACAGTTGAGAGTTGAGGATAGACTCCAGGGTGCTCAAAACTTTCCTACATGGAAAGTAAGGATCGCAAGGATCCTTGACGTCAGTGATGGAGAGGAGCACATTGACTCCACGAAGGTTGCACCCACAGATCCGACAGAGTTAGTAGCATGGAAGAAGATTGATTCCAGATCCATGTTGATCATCTTGGATGGGGTGAAGGACCACATAGTCCCTCACCTTTTCAGGAAGAAGACCGCATTAGAAATGTGGAAGGCTTTGGAAAGTGTGCACCATAGCAAGAACGAGAACCGGAAGATGGTGCTGCAAGAGAGGATGCGCAACACCAAGATGGCCAAGGGAGAAGGAGTGGTTCCTTATCTCACGAGGCTCACGCAGATCAGGGATGAGCTTGGAGTTGTTGGCTCTAAGAATGAGGATGAGGAGCTAGTTCAGATAACCCTCAATGGCTTCTCTAAGCCATGGGACACCATTGTCAAATGTGTTGTGGCTAGGGAGAAGCTCCCTGATTGGCAACGACTATGGGATGACTTTGTGGAGGAGGAGACCCGCATGGGTCAAGGATCGGGCTCATCCAGTAGTGCCCCACAGATTGTGGATGAGGAGGCTCTAGTCCTTATAGGGAAGAGCAAGGGTAAGGCAAAGAGGAAGAAGGATGGTAGGAAGAACCTTGGCGGTGTCAAAGGTCAAGTGTTTTATCTGCCACAACCTTGGCGGTGTCAAAGGTCAACTTCGATGAAGAGTTCAGCTTGATAGCTTGCATGGCAAGCACCATAGGGAGCAGCATATGGTACATCAAAAGTGGAGCATTTAGTCACTTGACTAGACATAAGAGATTCTTCAAAGACTTGCAGGAGGGTGGAACAGGGATCCATGTTGCACTGGGTGATGATGCGCGGTATCAGGCGTAGGGAGTTGGCACTGTTTCATTTCAGAGGGAGTCTGGTAAACCCCTCAGTTTTGCTGATGTGTTGTATGTTCTAGGAATGACCAAGAACCTTATATCAGTCTCCACTCTGGAGGACAAGGGATATCAGGTGAAGTTCCGTGACCATAGAGTATATATCAGGCCCAAACGGTCAGATAGGAGCGTGGATCGGGTGATTGGCAGGAGTGGGAAAGTGTACATACTACACTTTGAGCTTGCAAAGGCTCTAGTCAACAGCTGCAACAGCAGTCAGGGTGGGTTGTGGCATAGGAGGATGGCACACTTACACCATGGAGCATTGAAGCATTTGAGACAGGCAGTCATTGGAGTTCCTCAGGTATAGGAGGAAAAGCATAACCATTGCAAGGGTTGTGCTTTGGGGAAGAACATCAGGAAGCCTTTCCCACAGAGTGAGCACAAGTCTAAGGAGTCCTTGGACTTGGTGCATTCTGATGTATGCGTACCTATGAGTGTCCATTTGTTCAGTGGTTAGAGTTACTGCGTAACCTTCATTGATGACTGTTCCAGGAAGACTTGGACCTATTTCCTGAAGGCAAAGTTAGAGGTCTTTGAGAGGTTTCGAGAGTTCAAAACTCTCGTGGAGAACCAAACAGGAAAGAAGATTTGGGTGTTGAGGACTGCCAACAGGGGTGAGTACACCTCCAGTGAGTTCATGGAGTATTGTTTGGCTGAGGGGATCAATAAGGAGCACACTGTGCTCCATGCCCCATAGCAGAATGGAGTTGCAAAGCGGAAGAACAGGACTATGGTTGGAGCAGCTAAGGCCATGCTATTTGATCAGGGATTACCACTATTCCTCTAGGCCGAGGCATATAAGACTGCAGTATACATTTAGAACATGTGTCCCCACACAGCTTTGGGGAGGAAGACACCAGAGGAGGTCTTCACAGGCACTAGCCCAGATGTGAGTCACATTCGCATATTCGACAGTGTCTGCTATTGTCATGTTCTTGCTAAAAATAGGAAGAAGCTGGACCCTTCTGGGGAGAAGGGGTTACTTGTTGGTTACAACGATATTTTGAAGGCATATAGAGTTTACATTCCTGCTCGCAGCAAGATCATTGTGAGCAGGGATGTCCAGTTCGATGAGAACAGGACCTTGCAGAGATCTCTGGACTTACTAGCAAAGCAACAACCAACACATGAGTCGAGGGTCAAGTTGGAGGAACCAAATGTACAGGTACAGATACAGACACAGAACACAGGTTCTTGTGGTCAGAGGGAGTCAGGTGGATAGGATCCTACAGTCATTAACTTGGAGGATGAGCTGCAAGAGGAGACGGATATCCAGCAGCCGCAACAGATTGACACTAGGCCAAGGCCTAAGTGGTTTAGGTCCACAGTACATGATTCTAGGCAGGTTGATCCTCCATAGAGATCTTTCAGACGGAGTGTACCACCATAGAGGCTTAGTTATATGGCACTGATGATAGAGTTGATTAACTCTGAACCTTCCAACTTTGGGGAGGCTGCACAACATGATGTGTGGCAGGAGGCTATGGTTGAGGAGTATGACTCCATTATGAAAAACTAGGTATGGGAGGTTGTGCCGAGGCCACAAGGGAAAAAGGTGGTGGGATCTAGATGGCTCTACAAGGTGAAGCATGTAGCTGATAGAAGCGTGGAGAAGGACAAGGTGCACTTCGTGGCAACGGGGTTTTCACAAAAGGAGGGTATTGATTATGAGGAGACCTTCGCCCCTGTTGCCAGGTATTCTTCCATTCGGACCATTATCTCACTAGCAGTTGAAATGGGTTGGTGTGTCCATCAGATGGACGTCAAGACTGCCTTCCTCAACGGACTGATAGAGGAGGTGTATATTGAGCAACCAGAGGGGTTTGATGTGGAGAACAGGGAGACGCATGTTTGCAGACTGCATCGAGCTCTTTACAGGCTCAAGCAGGCTTCTCGAGCATGGTACTCGAGGATTAACAACTATCTATGGGAGATGGGATTCTAGCGGAATGAGGTTGACCAGACCCTGTACTTCTTGATAGGTGAGGTGCCTCTCATACTGGTCCTGTATGTGGATGATCTCTTTTCAACAGGAAATGAGAGGCTGATCGGAGGCTGCAAGTTCAACCTTGCAGTGGAGTTTGAGATGAAGGACCTTGGGTTGATGCACTACTTTCTGGGCTTGGAGGTTTGGCAGAGAGATTGATGCTTCTTAATCGGACAGGGGAAGTATGCAGTAGAGATCCTGACGAGATTCAGGATGGAGGATTGCAAGCCTATGGCCATACCTCTAGTTTTTAATTGGAGGAAGATTGATGCATCAGGATCAGACGGATTTGATCCTACCTTGTATCGTCGGCTTATCGGATCTTTTATGTATCTGGTCAACACTCGACCAAACATCAACTTTGCAGTCAACTCTTTGAGTTAGTTCATGGTGGACCCTCGGAGAGTGCATTGGACGACTGTGAAGCACATACTTCGCTACATCAGAGGTACAGTGGAGTATGGATTAGTTTATGAGTGCAGGGGGAGTGTACAGTTAGCAGGTTTCACAGATGCTGACTGGGCAGGATGTGTAGAGGATCAAACGAGTACTTCAGGTTGCTGTTTCAGCATTGGATCAGGGGTTGTCTCTTGGTTCACCAGGAAGCAGAAGTTAGTTGCATTGAGCTCAACAGAGGCTGAGTACGTGGCAGTCAACAAAGCTGCTTATGAGGGTATGTGGCCGAGGAAGTTACTTTCAGGGTTGTTCGAGTGTGAGCTAGAGGTTACAGTAGTTCACTGTGATAATTAGAGTGGCATCAGGCTATTTGAGAATCTAGTGTTCCATGACTGGAGCAAACACAGACATCAGGTACCACTTCTTGTGAGATTGTTTTCAGAGAGGAACCATTTGGTTGGAGTACATACAGACAGATGAGCGGGTGGCAGACATTTTCACCAAGGCACTTTGCAGACAGAGTTTTGTGAAGTTCAGGGATAAGTTGGGGTTGCTATTGAATCCCTTCCTCGTTGAGAGGGATTGTTAGATTAACAGCAACAAGGAAGGTCTTCTTGCATGCAAGTGTCCTTGCATGTAGAAGACTCTAAAACAGGAAACCAATTGTATTTAATTATTTTTCTAGGTTTACTTTGGAAAATAATTAAAATGATTATTGGCTTTAAGTGAAAGTGGAATTAGGTTTTATGCTTTACCTAAAGTTATATAAGAGAGGTCAATTGGTTGAGAGGACACACACACTTGTATTCCGACAGACATAGGATACAAACAGGAGGAGAAAAGTCAGACAAAGGATTTCGCTGGGAAGACGGAGGATTGAAGAGCAGAGTCATTGAGCTGACAGAACCCACACAGGTCGACAGATAGAGCTGCAGGAGGAAGGCCCTACCATTTCGTACAACTGCCAGCGTGACTGTACAGATTCTATACAGCAGCCGTATAGGCGTACGACCGTACAGATCCACACGTGTGAGGCCGTACAACTGGGTCCTACACTCTCTTAGGGGGGTGCAGAGGTTTAGCTGGTGGTTTGTCCAATGTTTCTGCCATGTAGCTGCATTCGCCAGGTTTGGGTGAATTTGCAGTGATTGTAACGTTCTGTATTTTCTCATAATAAAATCTATATCTGACTGTTGCATCGGTTTTCCCATCTTGGGTTTTTTTCGGGGGTTTTCATACCCAAAATACTTGTGTCATTATTGTGATGTGATGTTGTGATTTATTTCTCAATTTTATATTCTGCTGCATAATGTAAGCGATATTCATGTGTGGTTATCAGTAGAGATTTTGCATGCACTGTTAGCCCTAGTTTGAATATTAAAGGAAAATTTACAGAGGCTACGATGTTGATGTTGCATACCTTTATGCTATGATATTATACACTTTATGATGATAATGCATGTGATAATGATGTACACTCTATGATGTTGATGCACTCCTATACAATATGATGTACATGCATACCATAGTGTGATGATGCTCTCCTATGCACTATGATGTATACTTGATGATGATGATGCATAAACGATGCACACTGAGATGATGATGATGTGTATTTGATGATGAGGATGCTTACCCTATGACGATGATGCATACCTATGATGATGATGCTTGACGTTGGATGCCTTATGTTCAGTGAAAGCATAGCAGAATTACTTGTTCAGTAATTGTGTATGAGGAGGTGTACAATGATGTGTATATGAGCAGATTGACCAGCTTGATCATTAATATTAAAGAGCATAAAAGAATGACAAGCAATGATGAGCAAAGTTGATGTGTAGAGATATATGAGCAACAATGTTGAGCAGCAGTGATGAGCAAATTAACCAGAGATTGAAGAGCAGATTGACCAGAGATTGATGAGCAGTGTTGAGCAGCAGAGTGATGAGCAAAGATTGATGTGCAGAGCAGAGGTTGGTTGTGCAGTAGAGCCATATGATTGACTGTAAGAAGAATATTGCACTTGAGGATTGGACTTCTCATACCCTTCTTAGTTGGAGCTAAGAAAACTAGGCTGGGTCCTTTTATGAGAGTTGTTGCTCATTTCATCAGTTGGTGCTTATTGTAGTCGGGAAGATTGTTGTCTTCCATTTACAATAAATGAAGATCAAAATTCCATTTATTCTTGTGTCTCTTTTGATGTGATGTTGTGCTTATGACTCATAATGAGTTTGATTATGCAATTGATGACATAATGATTGATATACTCTGATTGATTAAAAGAAGGTAAAAAGTTTATAATTGCTCGCACACTGATTCACCCCCCCTCTCAGTGTGGCCAATGTGTCCAACATATTCTTGCCTGCAGATCTGAACCAAAAACCCTAGCAGGGGCTATGTAAAAAGTGAAAGTTGTAATTTTGTAAAACTAACCTCACAGATAGATGTGCCCTAGCAAGGCGAGTTGAGGGATGGTAAGGTAGAGCCAAAACTGTGGATTGATCAGCTCAAGACTTCAAACCCTAATTTCCGCAGTAGCTGCAATAGCGGAATTAGGTAAAAACTGAAACTTGTCGGAATTTGATTCTTCCTTTACCAAAAGATGCACCTTCCCTAGAGCGAGCTTTCCAAGTCTGTTTTCCTCCAGAAATGATGAGGGAAGGCCTTCAAACAGCAAGCCCTAGTTCCCGACAATGGTTTATTCTAGAGCTGCTCTGATACCATGTTAGATTTTCACAAGATTATAGCAGTATAACTTTATTGCGCATAAACAATAGGATCTCTAGAAGAAAGACAAAGCACAAAAATAAAGAACACAAGAGTTTATCCTGGGAAACCCAATCGGGAGAAAACCCAACAACCTTTGTATAGAGATGATCAATTCTGAGAACAGTGTACAAGAAAAGAGAGAGAAAGAAGAAAGTCTCTCTAATAGAAAACCCCAGAAAAAGACTGCTTTTCACTGCTGGAGCAAACTTGCTTGCTTAGCTGTGTGTCCAAATGAGGCTCCCAACCTCTCTATTTATATGCTTTATATGCTTTACAAAACTGACATTTAACCCTAACATGGCCTACTTGTTTAACTGATTGGGGCCGACTTCCCTTGGGAAGAAATAAAAAATAATAAAAAATAATTTTATTTTGGTTCTTTTCTTATATAAAATTCCCCAGGGTTTACATTGATTCTTTTAAGGGTTTACATGAATGATTACATCAGTATGATCTCCCATAGGAGGTACAAAACAATATAAAAATACAATAAGAATAACTTCCAAAGTTGCACAAAATGTTGAAATTTAAGGGTTAGTGATGTTTTAACACAAGTAATAAACTTAAATGCATGAACATATAAATTCAGATTCAGAATAGTGCTGCTTAATAAAATTTAAACTGTAATAAAACAAAACATAATTTTCATCTCTTTCAACTTAACGCTCCATTAGTGAGCGTTAAGTTGCATTAACATTGGTCCTCGAGAATCATCAAATACATGTACAGTAACAACATAATAGAATAAAGTACAGTAGATGTCAACAGTAAGGAATCATAACCAGTGTTTGAATCAGCCTGATACTCAGAGATCCGAGGTTGATCTTGTCATCGAAGGGACAAGTCAACCAGGCAAACAATTTACGTACCTTGAGAGAGAGCCAAAGAGGTGTAAAGCAAAAGTATATTGGCCCATACCTCTTAGTTCACAGTCATACCCAGTACTGTCATGCAAACTAAGGACACAAAGTGATGCTCTTACAATCAAGTTCAAAAACCATAGTTCACTCATAAGGTGAAGCTCATGGTCATGTTGGGGAAAACCCCACAGTCCATACAAGAGCCCAGATCGCGACCACGTTGGAAAAAGAAAAACATTACAGTCCACACATCAAAGATCTACCCATAGTCATGCCAGGGAAGACGCCGATAAAGTTACAGTCAAGAACACATGGAGAAACCCACAAGGAAACGGTCCACTCACTAGGTGGTTAGAAACCACGTGAAGGAACCCACATGAGGGCCACGAGATAATCCAGGCATGCAGGATGAGGGCAAGGGGAACCCGATCATGAAGATGCTGCAGAGTCACATAGAGGATCAGTCACGTGGAGCGGAAAGATCGAGTCACGATGGTGCTGTGGAGTAAAGATGGAACATGATATGCCAACAGAGAAATCACGGGGTGTGCCAGTAGAATAGCCCAGCAGAGAATCACGTGGAGCAGCAGTCGCAGAAGGAGAGGATCGCACATAGGAGAAAGACCAATTGTGGGTGCTAGCAGAGAAGAGAATGCCCAATCACGTAGATGAGAAAAACCGATCTGGATACCTAGTCATGCTGCGAAATTAACACGATCACGTGTAGCAGCATGGACATGCGTGGAGGGAGAAATAGATCACGCGCAGAGGTAGCTCATGCTGAGTGGGTAGAGGAGTAAGACCACGTGGAGGAACCCAACCACGAGAAATCAGTCACGCAGGTAGAGGGAGCCCAATCAGTCATGCACGGAGGTAAGAAGTATACAGTCAAACACATAGAAGCATCCACGGAAGAGTCACGCCGATAGGGAGAGGAATCATGCGAAGTAGTCACATGGGAGCAGACAAGGAAAACACTTCATTTGACTCATGCTTGCAATAACCTTTTATAAGGTTTTAAACTTAATAAAAATGGTCCAAGTTAAAAACCAAAGGTCAAAAAAACTTAGGGTAGAAATTAGAATAAAAAATAAAGATAAAAAATCCAAAAAGTAAACAGACCAAAAGTTTCATAATAAAACTATAGTGGGTCAAAAGGTCCTTTTTAAAAATCAGTCACCCCATAACAATAAATGGTCCAATGGTCCTTTAATAATACCATAAGGTAAATACACATATGATAAAATCCATAAAGTAGGAGTCATCATAATCAAAGGTGCACAGAAGTAAGAGTGTTAGGACCAAGTAAGGTAAAGGACCAAGTGTCAACCAAGATGGTCACAACAACCCACATACTCATAGGATAAGGTGAACCATAAAAGGTGGACAAACGACTCCTTCATAGGACCAACAAAACCAATAAACTTTTCTCTCTCTCAAGGTACATTGTTTTATAAATTTTGTTATCACTGTATAAGGGGAAGATTCAAATGGATGATACAATCCTTTTGTCCTTAACACTACTCCTAAGGGTTATGTGCTAGTGACATCGTCAAGGGGTGGCCAGTCCCTTGAGAAGCAACCTAGCAATAGGAGAGGGGACATTACACATCATTATCTTCCATTCTTAAAGAATGGCTTTCAGCCCTAGGTTGAGTTTCAGACTCACACTGAATCATGTTGATCAACTCTTGGACTCTGACCAGGTCCTCCATTATCTCGGAGAGTGGTTCTTAGTACTAAGCTGAGCTTCAGTCTCACACTGAAAGTTGATCAACTACTCGCAGGACCTACTTGGACATTGTGTCCCTGGTCCCAAACCAGAATATTGTTGATTAAGTTATCATTGATGCCAACAGTGTCTGGTCATTGATGCCAACTGTTGAGTCCTTGGTGCCCCTTGTGGAGCCCCTGGTGGTTAGTGTTTAGTTTGTGGTTGTTTGTGTCAGCAAAGCCCTTTTGACCTTGTCCAAGCCCAAGCTTGAAGCCCTTGGAGGCCTTGGAACAATGACAAAAGCCTTGGTTACCCATTGACTTGGTCAAGTGCCCCTAAGTTGTATCTTGGTCCCATTTGAGTCCATTGTCGAGTTCCTTACTCGTGGTTGATCTTTGGTTACTGGTCTTTGTGCTGCTTGTTATGCTTGTACTTGTTTTGATCTCTTGATTGGTTGTTGGATGGATGATGTGGCTCATGTATGTAAAGTACTTGATGTGTTGCTGGTGAAGCCCATTGCTTGCATTGGATGGTCTTGAGGTTGCTAAGTTCTTGTGGGGTCCTTAAGTCCAAAAGTTTAGATCTTGATCCTCTTGCATGTGGAGCTTAGGTCTTGGAACCCACACTTATGGTGGTATGTTAGAACCCATTATTATGGGGTCCTTGGTGTCCTTGAAAGTTTAGGTCTTGAACCCACATATATGGTGGTTTGATGTCCCTTGGACGCTATATGGTCATTGGCATGTAGTAGCCTTATGATCATGCATATGAAGCCCATAAGGTGTTGCAAACTAGTGGTGAGGTCTTTGTACCCCTCTTTTGGGGTGTTGGTACTCTTATGGTGATGAAGATGTATAGTGGAACCATTGGATATGTTCTTAATGATATGGAGACCTTAAACATGATGATGTTGAATCTTTTGAAGTCCTTGAATCCATCTTGTATAATAATGATGATATTCTTGAAAAAGTCTTTGTTCCCACTTGATTGGTGTTGGGGTCCTTGATACCCTTGATATGATGAGTATATGGTGGAGCCCTCCTCATTGTTAATGTGAAGTCTGTGGATGTGAAGACCATATAATCCCTCATGCCCTTGATGATGTCCATTGAAGCCTTTGACCTTGGAACTTATGCATAAGGTAACATGGTCTTTGGCACCTATATCTGTGGAGTCTTGATGTCCTCTACAAATTGAAGAATTTAAGAGTATTAGACCAATAATTTTCAAATAAACCCATCATGGGGAGATAGTCCTTGTCAAGCCATTTCAGTTGATATGTGGAGCATCTTCTAACTCCTTACGGTTGAAGAGAGATGAATTTTTGAAGTTGGTGTACCCCACCATTTTGGGTGAGCCAACCAAACAAAAGAGAATTTAATTATTTGTAATTTTGAATTGCATGTCGGCCCAAGGTAATAACTTTTCTCCACAACCTATATAAATAGAATATCAAACATTTCATTTGTTCATAATCAGTTCCCTCAGGAATTTCGCAACTCTTGGAGAAAAGTGCAAAAGTTTGTGACAAAGAAATTTATGGGCATCTTCACTAAAATTGACATAACTTTCTCATACGGAATCGGAATTACAAAATTCTTGGCTCGTTGGAAAGCTTGTTACAAGGGCTATGTGATAACATGATATAGATTTTCTTTTGGTTTGTATATTGTTTCTTCATCTTATGATCTTCGAAAAGGTATGGCTCATGCTTTTGGGTTTCTCTTGTGATGGCACATGTCTCTCATGGATAGAGTTCATCTTTGAGCTTAGTATGTGAGCCTATATATTGATATATATCTTTGAAGTCATTGAATATGTTATGGAGGCTATGGTGATGGTTATCTTGGAATATATCTTGATGTGATCTTGATATAGATCTTGATGATTATCTTGGATATTGTTGGCATAGATTTTGGTGTTGATCTTGACTGTTGTATAGTGTAGTATTGAATGAGAAGTTGACATGTAAGTAATAGATCTTGTGAGTGATTTCTTTGATCAACCTAGGTGTTTTCTTTGAAAACTAGTTTGACAAGTGTTGATCATTGTGTCTTTGACCTAAGTGGAGTTGGATTGTTATTTATTGTTAGCGGCAACCTTTGACAGTGTTGTAAGTGACTATTTGCTTGATATTTGTTTGATTTGTTGACTTGATTTGAGTGGAGTGAAAAATCATTTTGTGTTTATGAGATCCTAGGGGACACTTAGAATTAGTTGTCTCTTACTCCATCTCACATCAAAACCCATAGGCTTCGTGAGGAATTAATCATTACATTTCAATCAAATGGCCAACAGTCTTTAGATTTAGCATTTGTTTATCCACTGCTTTATTTGGGCCTTTAATAAGTTCATTTCATAGCCTTTTTGATTTGTGTCTAAAAACATAGTTTGCAATTTCATTTGTAGGCTTGCATTTCATAATATATAACATAAAACTCATAATGCATGTAATGATGGTAGACATATTGCTTCAAGTTTTAGCTGACAACTTCTCGGGCAACTAAGGGGAATATCCACAGTCATGACTGTTATCACATATATAGTAGCCAGGCTACCGTATTCTATTTTTCAGACACAGTACATTTTTCAGCCAGATCTCTTACATATGAGATGTTGAGATGAGCATTTCTGATGGATCATTTTGGTATTAGTGGACTATTGTACTCTCCCATGTCAGGACTGAGTCTCAGGACACTTAGATTTCAGGACCGATATAGCCATTTATGTTATTTCAGAGCAGTAGTGGATGCCCAGTGTTATATCAGTACTTTCTCATTGGATAGATGGTGTTTCAGATGGATTATATTGCATGGATATGACTCAGTGTTTTATATGGTGTTATGGTTATTATTGCTCTTATACTGATTCTTGTGACATATATTGACTTGTGGTGTCATGATCTGGCGGTCATATTTATATGGACTTGGTTGTATCTTATACTATGTATTGATGTCCTTACTCTGGCCTTGAAGTTCTTGATCTATACTCATTGGTTTTACCCTCCTTAGGGAGAATAGAGGTAGTCATTCCCACCATTGTTTTGGCTTGCTAGTGTTGGCTCCATCATTTCATTGTCTTCATCAATCCATTACCTTCCAGTTTAATATTTAACCCGACTGACTTCTTGACTTATGGCATGGAGGACCTTTTTCCCCGCTAGAACCTTTGTTGGACAAGCCTCCCTGTTTATATTGTGTCTCGGCTCTGCGTTGGTGATAAAACCTGCCTTTGGTAAGTTGGATAGTATGCCTAAATCATTCTGGTCGGTTGTCCCGATGTTTGGCATTGTGTAGAACTCCCCCTAGTCACTTGAGATGTTGTTGGCTAAAACTGAAAGCTTATGTACTACTTGTATTGAAATATTGAATATGTGCCCATGAAATGAAAATGTAAAACTGTGTTTCTTAACATATATAAAAAGGGCAAGAACAATAAAGTGCTAAAATACTCCTTGAAGAGTATAAGAAAAGGTCCAAAAAAGCAATGGTTGGAAATATGCTATATCAAAAAATTGTTGACCTTGTTAAAATAAATGTCTCGGATGAAAGCTGTGATTAGCTGTGCTTTTAAAGCACTGGTGAAATCCCAAAAGGGTCATATAGGCCAAAAAGACCATGGAATGAAATGTGTGATCCTAATGAACTTGGATCAAGATTGATGTAGACATGATGGCTAAGTTGAATAAGCACTCTCTAAATAACTCATCCATCTGTGAGGCACTGCCATTCCTTATGTTGTTGCTTGTCCAGCATTGGTTATAGTGAGTTTTCCCTTTCCTTGTCCAAAGTGTCATGATGTTGAGTAGGAAGTCATCCTTTGCTTTAGCCTTGTCAATTTCATCCTTCACCCTTCACTAGCAAAATGACTACAGCTATGAAGTGAGTATAGTCCTGAAAGTCTGAGTCTGAGTAGTAATAAATAAAGCCTTATATATGTATTTGTTGATGTACCGCTAGTGAAATGATTGCTACTTCTTGTGATTGTTGCGTGAATGAGTTGTAGAGCATGGTTTAACCTCTTAACGCTTGCAACAGATTGATCTGTTCTGAGTTATTATTGGTGTCTGATTATTCACAGATGGTTATATTGTTTATTGGTTATGATTGATGATCAGACAAAGACCTATGAGGGGTATGAGTATACACCTTTGATGGATTGGGACTCTCCGAGCCCAATGAGATAGTTTATTTCCAGTTCCGGGCACTTATAGATGTGATCAGGCTTATTCTGCTTTTCTGATGCAGTTTTTCTTCACAGATTGATTTGTTTGAGCAGGGAGATGTTTCAGTTGGATCTCCTAGGGCGTTGCATGGGCATAGGGGGGTGCAGCCACTTGTTTGTACCATTGCACCCTCATCCCAGAGAGCTTGGAGGGCTCAATTTGACAACGCAGGCACCCTAGGAGGTTGTTTTAGCAGTATCACGTTTAACAAGGCAGATTAAAAAATGATCAAATGGCTATTGAAGAAATCGATTTGGGCTACTAAGGAAAAGAAATGGCATGGGGTGAGTCACAATGATGAGAGTGATGTCTTCCACACCTTCTCCAGCAGTTTCAACATTTTATGGGGCCCGCACCTATTTTTGGGCAAATTTTATATATTTTCTGGAGCTTTTTGGGAGACACACGATTTCCTCAAGGAGGCATAAAAGTCAAAATTTTAAATTGTTATATTATTTATTGTGCCATGGGGACACCCAAAGGGAGTAAGTCAAACACTCATTGGATCCACCATGTGCTTTCATTTATTTCTTGTTGAGTGGGTTACCTTTATTTGGGTGGTTTAAGTCCACTTTGGTAAATTATAATTATATTGATCCATGTATTGTATGTTGAGCTCATCTCAACCATTGATTAGAACATTGTATCTTTTAATCTCAGCCACTCGTTTTGAAAGTGGTTAGGATTTGGTTATGATTGAGGTTCTCTCATTTTTATTTAAAGGAGAGAGCTTCTCATTTGTAAGGGGTCTTTAGCTCTTGGATCTGAATAATAGAAAGACTTTTTCTGTGGAAATTTTCTGGATTTGTTTTGCATCTGATGTGCTCAAATGGTGATTAGCTTGTCTTCAGCTTACTAGCATCGTGGAAATTCTCGTGAGATCTATTTTTTTTTGTGGCTATCATTGTTTTGTCTACAGGAGGGCGTTTTGGCTGGAGCATTTTTGTAGGGGGACCTCAACTCGCTCGGTTCTCTTTGTCTTGGATCAGGGGGTTTTCATTAGTTTCATTGCGATCTATGATTACTTTATTTTACTGTCTTGTAGCATTCAGTTTCTTTATTTTGTATGTGCAAATCTGATATGGTTGACATTTGCTCATGCAGGGTAGGGGGCGCTTTGATGGCTTGGAGTTTGCATATGCCATAGAAATCACAGGGATCTTCCAGGACTGATCGGGATAGCTAGGATCGTCACTGTTACAGACTTCTACAAGCTTATCTAGGTAAGATCCACAGGTAAGTTCTTCTTTATTGATCTTATTCCATTGTACCTTGCTGAAATTTAACTATTTTTTTTCTGAAAACTCCTAAACCATAAAAACCTAAAAAATCAAATAATCAGAGAACTGTTCAATCTTTTGCCAAACCATTTCTGGGTTTCATAGATCGGGTCTCCCCCTAACTAAATCAACTGGAACGCTGGTCAAATCCCTCATAGATTGACCTAGATCTGATTTTTCAGCAGAAAACTGCATAACCCCCCACTGAAAAAATTGACCTGCTAGGGTTTTAAGTTTTTCTGATTTCTGACTTTACAGACGGATAGATCGGGTGTTGGGCAGTCCAAATCAACCCCAACGTTGTCAAGAGGCTCAACAGTTTGACCGAGATCTGAAAAATAGACTGAAACTGCCCTAACACCCTCATTGAAAATTGGCCTTTTCCAGAAGTAGGTTTTTTCTGAAATCTGACATGATAAGCTGATAGATCGGGTCCCAAGCATCCCAAAACACCCTCAACGCTGTGCTAATTCATCCTGGTTGGCCCTAGATCTGAAAAAATCAGTTTTCAGCCTCCTAGCCCCATCATCAGATTTTGACTTTTCTAGATCTGATTTTCCTGCTGTTTTCCTAATTTGGGCTTGTAGATCAGGTCTCCCTGATCTCTTCTCATCCTCAACGCTGAGCCATCAGCCTTCCGATACCCCCTAAAGCTTCAGATTTGTCTTCCTAGGCGCTAGTGCTAGCTATCTACTGAGCTGGGTTTCCTGTACCTTGGCTTTTCTAGACCAATTGCTTTCTGGTTTCGTAGATCAAGGTGTTTCCCAAGTGGGTTTCTTGAAACGTTGTCTTACTGCTGACTCCATTGCCCATTGCATACAAAGCACTGATCTCCAAGCTAGCGCTGCCCTTAGGCTCTTCGCCTTTGCCATCTACCAACATTCACTGATAGCTCAAACACCTTTTACTGAGTCTGATTTCTAGGTACTGGATAGTCCCAACTCTATTCGTGCTCGCCTTGTCATAGTTACATTTCCCAAGACAGCCGCTAGTACCTAAACCCTAGAGCTAGGGTTCCCATTCACCTTGCACCTTAAGTACCCTAAAGCCCCATCTGATCTTCTTCTGGTGTCTAGGTTCGATCTCTCCTGTCGGGAGCAGATTCGGGTCTCCCCCATTGTTGTCTTGGACTAGGATAACCTAAAGTGAAGGCTGCCTTGATTGGCGTGACAACTATCCATTTGGGAGTCTAGGTAGTCGTGGTTCCACCCCTTAGTTGCTTGCCCCTCTACCATCCATTCTGGATCCACCTTAAGCAGACAACTACAAGGCAGGTGATAACAATGACCAAACATCGGGGGCAACCGACCAGAAAGGTCAAGGCTTTAAAACCCAACTCGCATAAGCTCAGGAACCAACATTAGCGGGTTCTCCTAGCCCAGAAGGATCAAGGCTTCGACAAGTTTTGTTGTATAACTCAAAGCCGAGACACAAAACAACATGGGATCCATCATGCATAGAGATCAAAATGGGGAAAGTATCTTCATTCTCACAAGTCTCAAACAGTCTAAGTCATAAGGTAAGTTTACAATGGATGAAACTGGATGGATGGGCAAGTGATAAATGGAACCAACCTAGCATTATGGTTTACAATTTGTACAAGCATGGCATGAGCAACAATATTCACATCAAGTCCTTTGATTAGTCATAACATAGGTTAAAGCAACAATAGATATAAGCATAGGTCACCATAATCATCCTAACTTGGTAAGCATAGGTGTTTGACATGCATCATAGAGCAAAATCAAACCAAAGAAGTATATACCTGATCTCACCAAATATACCTATTTTCAACTGATAAGCACCTCTATAATTGAGTGTACCAACTTTGATCTGCTGCTCTGCTACATTGAACTAGATCATCACCAAAAGCATCTCAGTGGAATTCTGAATCTCAGTCCTGGCAAGGAAGATTTGATGAACGAGGCTCTAAACTAGCTGAAGTTGTAAAGATCCATGCTAATACCCCATGTGAAAATAACCCGGAACAGAATAAAACACATTTATGTATGCTGCATCATGGTAGCCTAGCTGCAGAATGCATATGTGATAACAAGTGCATCATCATCTTTGATTTTTGGTGATTGAAGGCAGAGGCTGCCTCAGTGCCCGTGGGTCACCATAGAAGACTAGTTTGGGTTGCTCAGTCCTTGATATAGCTTTGAATTTCATTTGTTAATGAAAACTGAGGCAATTGCAGCATGAAATTTCAAATGACAAAGTTGCACAGTATATTGAAGTGATCCAAAGTAGGACATTGTAGTGAAGACATCCAAATTGCAGACTCCTGAAGGTATCCAACATTGCACAATCCAAGGTTACAGTTGAAGTTCTGAAGTTGCATAGTGAAGGCACCCTAGGTCACAATTGAAGATCTCTTTGTGAAGTAGATCCAATTCTTAAGACAATCATTCTAGCTTGTACATATTACTTTACTCACTGATTGAATTAAGTTTTGACTGTATATTGCTTCCTACTGTTGACTCGGTTTGGAAGCCCTAACAATTTGATTGCTTTTGACCTAAGGCTGATTATATCATTGTGATCTTGTTGCTGTACACCACTTTTACCTTTTTATTTTTGACAAGTTGCATTTGACTTTAAGTTGATTGAATAAAATTGATAGTACTCTCTTGACCAGGTTTGATTTGACAATGCTTCTCTTGATTGATTATAAGTTGTGAAGTGATTAGTTTGGCAATTTCTATTTGACTGGTATTGACTACTTTTGATAGTAATGTAAGAATTGACAATATCGTGTAAGACAATATTGACCGTAAGTAATTGGCTTCCCAGTTTTGAGTGATTGTTTTTACTTAAGTTGATTGACTGAAAGTGTTGGTGTGTTGACTTGTTTGACAAGTTTTGATTGTTGATTGCTTTATTGTGAGTGATCAAGTGGTTGAGACTTAATTTAATGGTTGAGTTGTTGACTTGATTTGACTAGAGTCAAAGAACCTTTTATCCAAGAGTTTTTAGGTTGACTGAGTTGTTTGTCGAGTCTTGAGGTTAGTTATGGTGTCATTGAGTTGAGCATGATTGATGATTGAGTTTTGAATGTGTTGTGGATGTACTGTCCTAACCTTGTCTTGACCAAGCAAGAAAGCAAGTTGTCCTATAAAATAGTTGTGGTCTAGCTAATGACAAGTTTTTTTTCAGAGCAGTTGATAAAATTGGTAGAAGTTCTATTATCAGATTAGGACAGGTTCTTGATCAGTGTGGCATAGTTGAACAGGTTACATGAGTAGATGCTTTGACTTAGATTGGTTGATGTGTATGAGCAACTGGTTTGACTCAGGTGGACTAAGTCTGGTATACAGTTGGTTAGAGTAAGATTGATCGAGTTGGATGATGTGTGCAACTTGATTGGTACAACCAGATTGGGCAGATTGATTGTATATGTCGATGAGTAGTGGTCAGGAGTGACAGTTGATGAGCAGTGGCCAGTAGTGACAGTTGTTGTGTAGTGTGGTATAGGTGTTGGTTATCAGGTCCACAGGATCAGTGCAGTTGTGATTTAACAATTTCTATCTTCATTTCAGGGTGGCAGGACGAGGTAAGGAAATCTAGGGAGCTAGGGCTTCCTTCAGGTTGTAGCTTGTAAATCAGGGGGTTGTAGCCTCCTTCCAGTTGTAGCTAGAAAATTGAAGTCATTGTAACAAGGAGGTTATTGCCTCCTTCTAGTTGTTGCTGGAAAACTATTATTATAAAGGCTTCCGTGGTTTTTGCCCTAGGACTTGGGTTTTCACATAAAAATCTTGTGTATTGTGTTTTGCTATGCTTTCTATGAGATGATGATATGATGATATGTGATGATGAGCTATAATTGTTGATATAATGATAATAACATACTTTGCATAATATTGAATACGCTGCTGATGATTGTTAATGTTGAAAAAGTAACAAAAGCTATACACACTGTTCACCCCGCCCTCTTAGTGTGCTCGGTGTGTCCAACAACTGTTTCTGTGGGAAAAATGTTTTGTGGGCCCGTCGCAAACTATTTCGACATTCACGAGAACTGGTTAGTGGGCAAATTGGTTTGTGGGCCCGTCGGTCCTTTGCAAATCGTTTTGACAGTCATTTTATTTAAATGAATGGGATTATAATTGCATTTTCCTTTGTCTCCATTGTTCTTTCGGGTTGACCTTGAACAAGGTTTCCTTTAGATTCGATTATTTTATTATTGTTAGGTTAATTTTTTTTTATTATTTCTAGGTTGATATACTTTAATTTTTACATTATTATTTATCTTTTTTATGTGAGTTTAGTTGTGATAATATTAATAATCTTATTATAAAAGCTACTATTAAAGTATTAATAAACCTAATTAATATTATCATTTATGTTAATTTTATTACCAATATTATATATGTTATCATTAATACTAACATTATACTCAAATCATAACTAATATTAACACTAGAATTATTAGAATTAATACTAATATTAACATTAGGTTTATTAGAACTAATATTAATATTAGCATAACTAGAACTAATGTTAATACCAAGATTTCTAGAAAATACTAAAAACTAATACTAAAAAATTTCTTATATATTTTTTTTCTTAAGAAAAAAACCATTTTATTCATTGAATAAAACATGAACTGCTTTTGCAAGCTTACATTATAACGAACATTTAGTTCGTGCTGTCTCAAAATCACAATCCTTACAATAGGGTTGTTTGATTCAGAAATCATTATCATCCTTTCTGTTTGTCATTTACTCCTGCTTAAAACTGCAAAAACCTTCTTCCCCCTTTATATTGTTTCGTAGTGAAATGCTGAAATGCCATCTGACACTTCCTTTGTCTCAATTAGACCAGGCTGATGCCTTAGTGCCTGTTTTGAAAGAGCGTCTGCTTCCATATTTAGTTCTCGATGGACATGGCCAAAAGAAATCCTTCTAAAGCTGATTTTTAGTGTCTGAATTTCTGCTGGCAAATGTTGTAAGTGTGGGGCTCTTATAGTGTTCTTTTCATTTGCCTAGTCAATCACTACTTTAGAATCTCCATAGATCTGAATTTCCTGTATCTGAGCGCTTTTTGCCATCTTTAAAGTAGCCCATAGAGCTGATAACTCAGCCTTGTTATTTGAGGCTTGTTTTGTTGCAAATTTTATCTTCATCTTTTTTGTTGAAGGGAAAAAAATTACTGCTCCAGCTCCTCCTAATGGAGGCTCCCCCTAACTAGCTCCATCAAAGAAGGCCCATGGCATCTCTTTGTTTATTTCTGGCTTTCTGATTATTCTAATTTTGGTCTTAGCTATGTCCTTCTTGTGTTCCTGTAATTTGCTCATTAACAAGGAAATGCAATGTCAGGAGGAATCCATGTATTGTTGAAAATGGTTTTATTCCTGGCTTCCCATATACTGTAGACAAACATAATTGGAAAAGCTTCAAAGGGTCCTACCCTTTCATCATTCCACCAGGCTTTGGTTTCTTTTTCCAAGGGTACAATTGCTTCATGAACTTTGTCTGCTTCCAGTTTGCTTATCATCCCATTCCAAACGCTGCCTGCATAAGAACAGGAAGCGAATAGATGAGCGCTCGTTTCATCACTGGATTTGCATAATGGACAAATTCTTGGTCCTTCCAAGCCATGCTTTTGAAGCATTTCCCATGTTAAAAGTTTGTTGGACAAAGCTAGCCACTTCGTGATTATGGTTTTTAATGGGCACTGAATCTTCCACAATTTTTTCCACCACCACTGTTTAACCCCTGTTGCTGCTTGTTCTTCGGAGGCTGCTTGATATCCTAACTTTGCTGTGTATTGACCAGTGTTAGGATTTTTTGTCCACACCAGCTTATCCTGATCACTTCTTAAGTGGATATGATTTGATACTAACAAATTTATGAATTTGTTCCATTCCTTTGCGTTCTCTCCTGTCAATCCCAATTCTTGTGCGTTTTCCCATTGACCTCGGCCTCTACTGTGTGCATCTTTACAGGCATCAGCTATTGTTTGTATTCTGTGCGTTTTTAGGGATTGGATTAGGTGCACTGGTAATTTGTAATTTTCCCCTGCCTCCAGCCAGGGGTCTTCCCCAATTCTGACTTTCTTCCCATCTTCGATTTTCCATCCTATCCATTGTCCGATTAGTGGAATAGCCGTTACCATTTCCTTCCACCCTATGGAACCGTTCTTAAAGGTTTTGTCTGGTGTTCGAATCCATTCCAAGATGTTGTTGTCAGGACAAGATTCCTTCAGTTTGCTTACTAGCTGTCCAAAGAAAAGAAAAACACAACTTTCTTATTTTTGTTAGAATTCCTTTAGGGATGTAAGCAATTGAGGCCCAATATATTGGGATACTCTGAAGTACAGGTTTTAGCAATATTAGTCTTCCTCCTCTCGATAAGAACCGGTTTGCCCATATATTTATTCTGTTCTCTATTTTTTGATAAAGCCAAACCCAGTCCTGATAGCAATAACAATTAGGCTTTAAAGTAAAACCTAAGTATTTGAACCCTTCTTCGACAGAGGAGGTTTTGTATTGGATTAATTCTTTTGATCTTTGTAAAAGTTCCTCTGGGAATTCATTATGAATGAGGTTGGAATTTTCCACATTAACCACCATCCCCGTTGCTTTGCTGTATTTGTTTATTAGAGTCAAGAAAGCCTCAAGGTTCCTAAACGAGCCTTCTCCAAACATCAACACGTCATCTACAAATAGAGTGCGTGTTACCTCCTCTGTTGTTGAGACTTTTATGCCTTTTATTGCTCCCTCTGACTTGGATTTTTGTATGATCCTACTAGGTGCCTCTGCCACCAACAGGAAAAGAAATGGCGATAGAGGGCATCCTTGTCTTAGCCCTCTTGTTGGCCTGAAGAATTTTGATGCAAACCCATTGATCATGACTGCAAAGGAAGTGGACTGCAAGCATCCCATCACCCATTCTACCAGCTCCAAAGCTGACCCAATTTTTATCATCAATAGTCTCACAAAAATCCAACTTACTTTGTCATAGGCCTTTGAGAGATCCAGTTTTAGTGCAAAGGCTTTTTGTTTATCTTTTTTAATAGTATGAATTGTCTCCTGGGCTAGAGGACCCAAATTGCTCTTCAGAAATGATGTCACTTAGTACTGGTTTGAGTCTTAGGGAAAGAACCTTGGCTATGATTTTATATATCATGTTACAGCATGATATAGGCCTGAATTCATCAAAGGTTTGAGGCTTTTGTTTTTTAGGTATCAAACTCAATAAGGTTGTGTTTATGCTTCCCAAAACTTTCCCTGATTCCTGAGATTCTCTGACCACCTCAAGGATGTCCCTTTTTATCAAATCATAAAACCCTATGTAGAACTCTACTGTGAAACCATCTGGTCTTGGGCTTTTGCCTTTTTGGAAAGAGTGCAAAGTGTGTCTGGTTTCCTCTTCAGTGACCTCCTTAGTTAGCTCCTCATTCATCTCATCTGTTATCATTCTTGGAAAAAACCCTAGGACTTCTAGGATTTCTTGTATAGGACATCCTTCAGGTTCTTTAAAGCTTTTTTGAAAATAGGCCACTCCTGCATCTGCCTTTTCCTCAAAATATCTGACAAGCCTGCCTTCCTGGTTTTTTATCTCGCATATGGTGTTTATATTTCTTCTGTGTGTTGCATAGTTGTGAAAACATTTGGAATTTTTATCTCCTGCTTCGAGCCATAATGCTCTGCTTTTCAGCCTTAGCTCTTTTTCCTCAATGTCCAGTAGTTTTTCTTTCTTTTTTTCCAAATCCTTCATTAAGTTGTTTTCTTCCTCACTGAAAACCCCTTCCTTAATTCCATGAAACAGAGCTTCTATTTTCTCTTCAGTTTCCTTCAGTTCTTTTTGCAAAGTAGCCGTTTGTTTTTTTTTCCACTCTTTTGAAATCTTTTTTGCCATTGCTAAGTTGTCAGCAAATTGCTGCATTTTGCTGCTATTAGGGTTTCTTTGTACAGGTTGCCAAGCATTTGTGATTTGCTCTCTGTACAGCTCATCTTCCAAGCATTGGGGGTTAAATTTGAATGGAGCTGGTGGCTTCTTCTCAGAGATGTGATTATTAAAGAGATTGGTCTATGATCAGAGCATCCTCCTGTCTCCACTGTTGATTTTATGATCAAGTTTTCATTTAGAAGACTGTCCTTTATTAGAAATCTATCCATAGAGAGATTATCATCCATATTATTTTTTAAAAATGGAATCTTCTCTGGAGTAAAATGAGTACCTTTTTCCTGTCATGTTGGGCCTGCTTCTGAGATTTTGGGCAGGATTAGTTGACTTTTCTCCCTTTCTAGCATCATCGTTTCTTCCCCCTTCTCCAAGCTGCCACCCTGCATGTCCTCTATTGCATTTTCAACGTCCTCCACTTTGCCCTTTTTTCCTGTAGAAGAGTGAGCTGGGTTCTTTTCAGCCTGAGATTGCATCTCTTGGTTCTCAATGGAAATTGTCTCCATTTCACTTCTTACTATTTTTGGAACCCATATCTTCTTAAAATTCGTTTTATCACTCTGTTTGTCTTCATTCCTTTTTTCATAAAAGTGGTGGGCTATTTCCTGTCCTTCCTGGCTTCTATCCTTCCTGGCTTCTATCATTCTGTGAATTATTTGTGTTAAACCCTTGCTGCCTTGTTTTCGCACCCAAGTCTTTCTGTAGGGAGGCTTCATAGCATACTTCGGGCATTCCTTCTATATATGACCCACTTCTTTGCAATTGAAACATCGGAAGGGAATCTTCCAATAATCCAGTTGCTGCCACCATGAGCTGCCATGCATCACAATTTTAAGTTCCTCATAAAGACCATTTCTTAAATCTAATTCAACCAAAATTTTGGCACATCGCCTATCCTGGTTGTTTTCCTAGTTCTCTTCTAGCGCTATAAACTTGCCTAGCCTGTTTCCTATGGCTTCGAGAATTTTCTGCTGCAAAAAGACTACTGGTAGGCTTGGAAGAATAACCCACACCTTCTGTATGTTGTGTGGTTCCTTGTGGGCATTGAAGTCAATTGTCCATTTTCGTAAAATTAAGCCAGACAGACCCCAACGCCACTCCTGATTTAAGAGTTTTGTGCTACCATCCATGTTTCTGAGCTTTATTAAGAACCACCCTCTTGGCAATGTGTAGAAAATTGGAGCGTATTCCAGCATAGCTTCCCAGTTGGTTGTTATCCACTGTTGCAGGGAGTTTCTCGATATTGTTTTTCCACATAAACATCCGACAAGAGCCTTTGTTACGAAATCTGGGATTTGTTCAAAACCGATGTCTTTGCCCACGATCAATTTCGGGCTGTCCTTGCACGCTCTCATTCCACGTTTTCTCTTGATTGCCCTGTTCGGGATTTCTGTGTCCGTCACCTTCCCTTCATCATGATTTTGCATGACTACGCCTGACTTGGATTTTTTGGACATAATTTCCTCCTGCGGTTCTTTATTCGCGCATGCGGACATGACCTCCTCCTATGTGTAGAATATCGGGCTTTCTTCTCCGCCCTCTTCGTAGTCCACAATGTTTGAATACATTGTTGGATCTTTTTTGCCTCCCTTTTCAATCTTCTGCTACCCTTCTTCGGCTTTAGAAAAAAGGAAAAAAACTGCTCCATCCTTCGTCAACTTCACTTCTGTTCCCGCCGCAGAACTCCATCGTGGACTTCCCCTCCTTCCAAAAAAAATAAAAATAAAAATTCATATATATATATATATATATATATTATTTTTCTTTTAATTTTATCGTCTCTCGAATTTAATGCCGAATTTTATCACCAAAATTTTCATTGCCAAATTTTTGCCGAATTTTATTGTCACCAAACTCGAACACGAATTCGAAGCAGATGACTTAGATCAGCATTATACAATTAAAATACATTCCATAGTAAACATAATAATAGATTAATTAAATCCAGGGTCATGAATCATAATCCTTCATCCTCGTCACCAGTCAAGTATTTATATTGTCGCAATTTACAAGAGCACATATGTGGTCATTCATTGGACGTGAATAAAACTATCTTATCTTCCAACTTATTACTCATATTAGTCAAATATAAAATATGTTTTATTTATACTATATGAATTTCCTTTCCCTCTCCTATTTGGAGTCAATGTTTTATAGTTAACGAACATGCTGTTGGTAAGTTGGTAACAAAAGCTTTTCTAGCTGAAGGCATTTCTTGGGGAAAGGTGTTCTTTTGTCTGTAACATCTTTTAAAAAAATAATGTTTTGCTGACAAAGCAATTTTAAAGGGGGAGGACATGCAATATACATAACATATTATATGTAAACCTAATATTAGAATAATATATCCTAATAATATAATATAAACGTATAATATAATATAAGTCGTCCTCCCTTTCCAAAAGTCATGACTATTCATGTGGCTCATTCTCTCATTTATTATTTATAACCTCATTGTATTTCATCATTACTTGTACATTTTTATATCAATATTGTATCTGCAACTATGATTATCTGTGCATAATCTATTCGTCTCTTTCAAGTTTCAAGGAACCACAATGAGATCAGAATGAAGCAGAAAGCACTTACATTTTAAGTGGGCAAACAAACTTTTTCTTGCGTGAAGCAGGTGCAACTTTTCTTTTATTGAGATAAAAAATTATCATTGGGGTCAATTACAAATGCATACCATAGATTGGTTTAGAGTGATGTTTGGTTCACTGTTGTTTTTTCTTTCCCTTGGATAAACATACCAGAGCATTCCCCATTTCATACCTGTGGTATAACGAACCCTTCCTTGAGAGACCTTGATTTTCAGATCTAGAGACATTCTTTATTTTTTCTTCCATGGCCTTTTATGTCTTATGACATTTTGGTTTTTGGATAGGTGTCTTGTTAATTGTGTCATGGTTTAGAGCCAAAACTTTTCGTTTTACCATTCGATTGACATGTTGCCTGTTGCTAATAATTATTCGATGTTATGATGCCAATGTTCTTGAATTTTATTGAAACTGTGATTTGCGGGTGGAGGCAGGAATGTAACCTGCATAAGCAGGTTTCTTTTTGGTGCTTCTTCTTTTGGTGAATGCACGCTTCTTTACTTTGTGCTATTTTTAGCTACTCTACTTCTTTTGATTTGCAGGAAAGCCATGTCGAAGCTAAATCTAAGCAGACAAAAGGAACATCAAAGCTTGAAAGGGAACTGGCAGATTCACATCATAAGTATTTGCAAGTTGTTATGGAGAGAGACACTGGTAAGTGTTTTAGATTGGTTATAATTCCCTTTAAGCTATTTGTTGTCTTTCCCAATGATCTTTCAATTCAATGTGACCTGAAACTTGGAAACAAATGATCTTTCAGTATAATGCTACCAGAAACTTGAAAACATATGAAGTTTTCCAAAAAGTTTATGGAATGGGGTGTGCTGTACATACATGTACATAAAATACAATTAGCAATGATGTGAATCATTGGGTTGATTTTTGGGACTCTAAAGTTTAAACTCTATGGGCTCTTCATGATAGTATTTAGTGTTTCTAAAATCTTAGGTCAGGTTTGGGGATTTTTGGACTGTTCGTAATATAATTTAATGTTTGAAAATTTTTAGTCTACGTTTGGTGATTTTTAGACCCTGTAATGTTGTAATGATACAATACATAATGTTTTTAATTTCTGGAATGACTCTTGGACATTCCAAGACTTTTAGTGCCCGCTGTACCTGAAGTTGGGTGCCTTGGCCATGTTGATGATGTGCCTGAGTTTAGTTGCCTATCTTTGTAAAGCTTCATCAAGAGGGCTGGTAAAGAGCTTTGTATTAGCTATGTCATGAGACTTATTACAACTTCCAGTCTATTTATAAGGTAACAAGGACATTATCTCAACAGCAACATAAAGACTGAGACAAGAAGAAATCAAGGAAACATATTTAAAACAATGACATCTTTTCACGATCTTTTTTACCCCAGCAGGCTCGACTCTCTTGCTTTTATGTGGGAGTGTATCACTGATTACATGTTTTGAAATATCTGTATAATATATACTGAGTTTTTGTGGTTCAGGGTAGAGTTGCTATGTGCTATGGTTATAATTAGCTCCAAATCTTTTGATTTTCGAAATTCATCTTTTGGTCACTTTTAGACATTATCCTTTTTGATCTTACTTTGTAGGTAAAGATTGGAAAGGCCTTTTAAACATTTCACTTTTACTTGTAGTCTCTTTTGGACATTTTGCTTCAGCTTTTAGTCTCCTTCAGAATTTTCATTTTCACTTCACTTTTTGGGTAAAAGGTTTATTTTTGTATGTTATTTTGCCTACCTGTGAAGTTGCATTCTGTGAAGGTTGGAGATTGAAGAATGTTTCACTTTTATCAGAACTATATTACTTTTATATGCATGGCAGTGAATGTGTTTCTTTATTTCCAAGGATGGATCTTTTTGATATCTATCTATTGTTCTGTGTGCAGCCCTTGTGGAATTGAGGAAGAATGTAGCGATTCGTGAAAAGTTGGAATCTCTTTGCAGAGAGTTACAGCGTCAGAATAAAATGCTCACAGTATGGTCACCTTCCTTTTATCAAGTTTGAACTATCTGTTGCTCTTGAAATGTGATACATGAGAGTTATCCTTTCATTTGACTATGCTTTTATCCAATGAACATGACCACTGCTTTCCCCATAGGAGATTTAATCTTATAACCTCAAGTGAAGGACAAAATCACATGTATTCTGTCTAACAACTACCTTGAAACAGCTAAGATACATTCTCCTCTCATGATTGAGAGATATACTGACCATATGGCATAAGCTCAAGTGAACCCTAGGCACACATGGACACATCTGGACAGTGCCACTTTTCATGTTTACTCTTACACCATGGCTGGGGCTATCTTATTAGAAGAAAAATCCAAATGGGTCATCTTTGAATTGTACTGTTCAAAAAATGGTTTCATCTTTGAATTGTACTGTTCAAAAAATGGTTTTTTGAACAACTCAGCCTTGTTTTGTGCCTGTTGGGATGTGGGACAGGCAGCGGTGCTGGCAATTTAATTGGATTTTTGGTAACAACAAAAAATGATGCATTAAAGGAGCTTGAGATTCTAAAGAAAGAAAACATATTCAATATTTTGTATATTTGAACAAATCCTAGCCTGCCATTAATCACTCTAACAAATGGGATTTTCTGCAAACCACTACGTAATAAGCCCTACTAGATCTGAGCTGAATTTTTGCTATAACTGCATGTATATTTCGTTTTGGACTTTTATCAAACAGTTGCCTTACAATCTCCCTTAACTGCTGATATGCTTTTTTGTATGGACTGTATGGGTTTTAGTGCTTCCTTGGTTTAGAGATTTCATCAAACAGTTCAATATTTTGTATATTTGAACAAATCCTAGCCTGCCATTAATCACTCTAACAAATGGGATTTTCTGCAAACCACTACGTAATAAGCCCTACTAGATCTGAGCTGAATTTTTGCTATAACTGCATGTATATTTCGTTTTGGACTTTTATCAAACAGTTGCCTTACAATCTCCCTTAACTGCTGATATGCTTTTTTGTATGGACTGTATGGGTTTTAGTGCTTCCTTGGTTTAGAGATTTCATCAAACAGTTCAATATTTTGTATATTTGAACAAATCCTAGCCTGCCATTAATCACTCTAACAAATGGGATTTTCTGCAAACCACTACGTAATAAGCCCTACTAGATCTGAGCTGAATTTTTGCTATAACTGCATGTATATTTCGTTTTGGACTTTTATCAAACAGTTGCCTTACAATCTCCCTTAACTGCTGATATGCTTTTTTGTATGGACTGTATGGGTTTTAGTGCTTCCTTGGTTTAGAGATTTCATCAAACAGTTCAATATTTTGTATATTTGAACAAATCCTAGCCTGCCATTAATCACTCTAACAAATGGGATTTTCTGCAAACCACTACGTAATAAGCCCTACTAGATCTGAGCTGAATTTTTGCTATAACTGCATGTATATTTCGTTTTGGACTTTTATCAAACAGTTGCCTTACAATCTCCCTTAACTGCTGATATGCTTTTTTGTATGGACTGTATGGGTTTTAGTGCTTCCTTGGTTTAGAGATTTCATCAAACAGTTCAATACCAATTGATTTTTTCAATGTATTTAACATAAAGACACATATATGCACCTTCAAATGTGAGTTCCTTGCATTAAATGCCAAAGAGCAAAACAGAAAAGCCACATAAACTGGCCGTAGCTTTCTTTCAGTCCTAACAGTAGTAAAGATGGCAATAAAAATCAAATAAGGAGTCTTAAACTCAGACCTGTAGGTACAGCCTTGATTGCAGCTCCCTTTTGTGGCTGTAGCAGCCTGTTTTTAATGCCTGGGAATGATTTAAATGGTCCTAAATGAACCCATAACTCAGAGAAAATGACCAGCATGTAATATGGTGCCAAGATGGACCTTGTATGGGCTGTCCAGTTACCGGTACCCTTTCTTCTTTCCCAACGAGCTAAAGATAGCTGGTATCAGATATATTTGATGCCTTTGGTACAGGCTTTTTGTCAAACACTTCGACTACTACTGCTGAAATACTACTGTAAGGTTCCCTTCCACATTCAATTAATTTCTGTGTTAGTTTCACTTGAGGTTTTGCAAGAGGTATGTCATATTTCATACATGATAATTCTTAACATGAAATATGGATCCAAATTTTCATTTATTTTGCATTGAATACTAAGTAGTATGCACAACTCACAAGTTACAACAAAGGACTGAGTTTTCAAACAGCTGTTATGGCATTCTAAAAGAACCAAATAAATCAGATTTGTGAGAATTTTTCCAGATCTGTGGTGGACTATAGCTTGCAAATCCTTTAAATAGTGTTTTCCCCTTCTTTTTGACTGCCTCGACTTGCCTGTAGTTGATAGCGATAGTTTCCACCCCTTTAATGGCTGTAGCAGCCCACTAGTTATTCCCAGAAGTGATGAGAACGGCCACAGTGAATGCGCCCAGTAGCAAGGTAACAGAAGAATCACCCTCTGAAATGAGTAATACACCAGCAGAACCAAACGCCCTCTAAGGCTGAGTGTGCCCTTCACCAAGGCACCACGAATGCTGAAAATTTTCAAAGATTTGCAATAATAACTTGAATCTCTTCTCTGGCTCTGAAGCATAGTGAAAGATGTAAGTGATCTTTCCTCTCTTGATCAGCTAGGGTGGATAGTTTCATCACCGAAAACAATGTTCTCTTAGGGTTTTCGTCCCAAGAGATCTCCAATTCCTTTTTTTGAAAATGAAATATCATGAATGAATAAGAGAGTAGGTCGATTAGCCATTTTATTTCCGCTTTCACATTTTCCGCTATTTTTACCCTTTTCCACCTTTAATTAATAAAAGTGGCTTTTCTGCTCATTAAATAATATAAAATGAGTTTTCTGCTCTTATTAAATAATATAAAATGACTTTTCTGATCTTATTAAATAATATAAAATGACTTTATGAAGTATTTATGAAATATTTCCCCAAAGTCATTGTTATCACACAATGTGTAGCTACCCACTAAAGGTATCCCATCCGAGGCGATAGAGGTGGGGTAGCTAACCGGTGACACTGCAAGGGCCTCGTCCACTACGGATGAAGGGTAGTAGTTGTTGATTTTTTTGAGCAGCATTGAGAGTCCTTCTCTGAGGAGAATGGGACCACCTGGTCTGGGACCACGGTGAAGACTCAACCCAGTGTTGAGTCATTCTGTTGAATGGTAGATATCTGGTCTGGGACCATGATATTGACCTAGCTCTGCCCTGGGTAGACTCAACCTTGTGTTGAGTAGACATCTGGTCCGGGACCACGATGTAGACCAGTCTTGGACTGGTAGACTCAGCTTAGTTTTGAGTAGCCATTCTCTGGGAGAATGAAGACACTGTAAGCCCTAGACTGGGTCTGGGCATGTGTGGCACTTTGACTCTTGATCTATGGGCCTAGTGTGCTTCTCCAAGGATTAGCTACCCTTGGTCAAGTTACCCTAGTACCGGATCTAGGTGTCACATAGTGTGTGAGATAAAAGCATTAATAACTCTCTTGGTTTATGATGATGTACTTTTGAAATAAAAAAAGACCACAGGGGCACTTGGAAAAAGGCCAAAGTCAAAAGTCAAAATAAATAAAGACTTTTGTACAGGAAAAGGACCACAGGTGGAAGTCAAAATAAATAAGGACTTCTTATAAAAGTCAAAGATAAATAAAAAGGACCTTTTGGTAAAAGGTGAAAGTGAAATTAGGAAAAGATTAAAAATATTATTATTTTTATCTTCCCTAATTTTGTCCACTTACAGGTGAATGAAGACTATAAAAGAAGATCAAGTCTTCTCATTATTACACACAAGTTTTCTCTCACAGGTGGAGCTGCTATTTTTATTGAAGAAGATTTTGCCTCAGCTAGGGAATTCTCAGCAAACCCTCAGCTAGGTTTTTTATCAGCAGTCCTTCTCTCAGAATTTTTTGTGACAACCCTTCTTCATCTTTTCCGTGCAGCAAGGTTAATTTTCGGGCAGCTCCCTTCTTCTTCTTCTTGGGCTGTTTCTTCATTGGGCATGCCACTTTAGGGCACTGCCCTATCGACACCCACGGGCAGCCTGCTACAGGCATACCCGTGAGGGTTTGGCCCACGACCAACCCTCGGACAGCCTAGGGAAGACCCTAACAAGGCTGCCGTGGCCACGGGCTGCTAAATAGCAGGCCCGGGCTGACTGAACAGTCCACGGGCTGCTAAAAAGCAGGCCCTGAGAGGCATAGGGAAGGCTTTAAAGCCTTGACCTAGCCCACGACAAGCTGTCCAGCCACCTTAGCAGCAGCAGACAGTTGCCCAACAGTCACGGACTGTCACTGGCAGACAAAAGGGCAGATGGGGCAGACTGAAGGGCAACACAGGCAGGTAAAAAGTCAACGGGCAGCAGTTAAGCCCAGATCTGGGCAGATGAGGCAGCTCAGGTACAATCCAGGCAGTCTGATATTTTCAGGCAGCAGACAGAAGGTACAATCTGAGTTTTTTCAGACAGTTTGAGTTTTTTCAGACAGGCGAGAGAAAATTCCTGTTTTGGGTATTTTTGGTAAATCTGGAAATTGTGGGTTGAATTATCAGTCGAACTTTTACTAATAAATTTTTACTGTAATTGTGGTTAAAAATCCAGATCTGGCTTCGAGGAACTTTTTGAAGAATTTTCTGAGTCATCTCATTTACGAGATGAGCTATTAATGCTTTTGGGGTTTTTGTCCTTTGAAGGTTTCCCTAGTGAAAAATCTTGTGTCCATGTGTGCTGATATGATGAATGTGCTTTTACTGTACTGTTGAATTGTTTAAAGTTTATCTACAATTTTTTTAAGTTATATGCCAATGCTAAAATTCAACAGTTGTCACACCAGATGGACTCTTGTCGCTTTAGATCAATCCAAAGAATGACCAATGGGGGCGACTCTACTAGCCTAAAAGGGCTAGCGAACCTACTCAAGACACTCTTAGGGAGTAAGCAATGAGTAAAAGAGGAGAGATAATGAGTGAGGTAGCCTAGATCTAGGAAATAGATGTGGTATTGAAGTTAAGGTGAAGTTGGGGAGGCTTAGTGGGTTAAAAAAATGGCCCAACTTAATAAGGAAAGTACCACGATGAATTTAGGAACGTAGATCTAGAAAGATCTATCCACATACAAGAGAAACCTAAAGGACCCACTTAGGATTTTATGCAAAAGTAAATGAAGTGGACCCAAAAAGGTAGATCAGGGCATTAAATGACTAGATTAGGATGCTTGTAGGATAGATCTGTGAAAATTAGGTGGGTTCAAGCATACCCAACTGATAGATCTAGAAAGACCTAGCCACACGAATGGAAATCCTATTGAGACCCACCAAGGGTTTATGCAAAAGTCGACATGGCAGACCCAAAATGGTAGATCGGGGCACTTGAAGGATGGATCTATGAAA
>LPNX010788353.1:84142-176022 GCA_001517045.1 Pseudotsuga menziesii | reverse complement strand
TTGTGACGAAGTGGTCATAGCCATTGATGGATGAAGCAGGTAACCTATCAAACCACTTCCGCACATCTCGTTCCAGAAAATACAGAAGACCTCTCATGAATACATCTTCATCCACAGCTCCATATGCTTCCATATGATCCCAAACTTTATCAATGTGGTCCTCGATGGAGGTAGCTGACACTCCATCAAACTTAGGATTCTTTTCGAAATATTTCTCAGGCATGTCATGTGGGGCCCCTTGGATTAGGGAGAAATCTAAAGGAGATGCCTTGGCCTTCCCTCCAAAAATCCTAGGGTTTTGTGGAGGAGGAGCATTCTGATTTCCACTAGTGTTTGTTCCGGCCATTGGGCTAGATGAAGCTGAAAGGGATCCCAAAGGATGATTTGAGGCAATAGTGGTGTTGGATACCGGTTTGTGTTTTCTTGCGTACGTTATGGGGGTTCCTTGAGGGTTTATAGGACGCTCTAGGAACTTAAGATAAATATATAGGGTGCGATCCTTAGTGGAGTCGCTAGGTGAACCACACAAGTAATTCACCAATAAAAGATATGTCGTAGGGAAAGGTGAGGTATGTTGAACCAAGGTAGGCCTCTACCTTCCTCGACAACGGCGCCAAAATGTTATCGCCTGCCTTGTAGTTGCCTGTGTGAGGTGGATCCAGGATGGATGGTAGAGGGGCAAGCAACTAAGGGGTGGAACCACGACTGCTTAGACTCCGAAATGGATGGTTGTCACGCTAATCAAGGCAGCCTTCACTTTATGTTATCCTAGTCCAAGACAACAATGGGAGAGACCCGGATCTGCTCCCGACAGGAGAGATCAGAGCTAGACCCCAGAATAGATCAAATGGGGCTTTAAATTATGTAAGGTGCAAGGTAAATGGAAACCCTAGCTTTAGGGTTTAGGTACTAGCAATTGATGGAGGTAACCACTGTCTTGGGAAACGTAATTGTGACAGGGTAAGCAAGGACAGAGTTGGACTGTCTAGTACCAAGGAGACAGACTCAGTGAAAGGTAGGTAACTTGATTTGTAAATGAATGTTGGCAAAGGAAATGGGAGTGAGGTCAAGTTAGGGATAGTGCTAGCTAGGAGATCAGTGCCTTATGCGCATTGGGCAATGGAGTCAGCATCAAGCCAACGTTTCAGTGAACCCACCTGGGATATACCTTGATCTATGGACCCAGAAAGGATTTAGCCCGGAAAAATCAGGTTACAGGAAAACCAGTTCAATGGAGGGATAGCGCTAGGGCTTAGAGAAGCAGATCTGCAGTTCTAGGGTCACCAGGAGGCTAACAACTTAGCGTTGAAGGAGAAATGAGGTCAAGGTAGCCTGATCTACAAACCCAAATCAGAAAATCAGCAGAAAAATCAGATCTGGAAAAGTCAAAATTTGATGAGGGGGCTAGGGGGGTTGAAAACCAATTTTTCAGATCTAGGGCAACTCGGAAGGAACTAGCTCAGCGTTGGGGGTGTTTTGGAGTGCTTAAGCCCTGATCTATCATCCTGTCTTGTCAGATTTCAGAAAAGGTCAAATCCGGAAAAGTCTAGTTTTCAGTGAGGGCGCCAGGGCTGTTTCAGACAAAACTCAGATCTAGGTCAAACTGCCAAGAATTTGGACAGCGTTGGGGTTGATTTGGACTGTGTGGGACCCGATCTATCCGTCTGTGAAGTCAGAATTTAGAAAAAGTCAAAACCGTAGTAGGTCAAATTTTCAGTGGGGGATTATGCATTTTTTTGGCTAAAAATCAGATCTAGGTCAAACCAACAAAAGTTTGACTAGCGTTGCAGTAGATTTAGTGAAGGGGAGGTCCAATCTATGAAACCCAGAAATGGGTTGGCCAAAGATCGGATGATTCCCAGATTTATTGCCTTTTAGGGTTTTTTAGTATTTAGGAGTTTTCAGAAAATTTGAAGTAAAGCAAGGTACAATGGAATAAGATCTGAAGAGAAGAGACTTACCTGTTAGATCTTACCTGGAAAAGCTTGTAGAAGTCTTTAACAGTAATGATCTTTGCTATCTCGATCAATTCTGGAAAATCCAAGTGATTTCTATGGCGTATGCAAGCTCCAAGCCACCAATGCGCTCCCTATCCTGCATGAGCAAACGTCAACAATATCAGATTTGCCAATACTAGATAAAGAAATCAAATGCTACAAGAAAGAAAAACGAAGTAATCATAGATCACAATGAAACTAATGAAAACCCCTGTTCCAAAACGAAGAAAACCAATCGAGTTGAGGTCCCCCAGCAAAAATGCTCCAGCCAAAACGCCCTCTTGTAGGAAAAACAATGATAGCAGAAAAATATAGATCTCACAAGAATTTCCACAATGCTAGGAAGCTGAAGACTAGCCAATCACCATTTGAGAACATCAGATGCAAAGCAGATCCAGAAAATTTCCACAAAAAAGTCTTTTTATTATTCAGATCCAAGAGCCAAAGACCCTTTACAAATGAGAAGCTCTCTCCTTTAAATAGAAATGAGAGAACCACAATCATAACTGAATCCTAACCACTTTCAAAATGAGTGGCTAAGATTAAAAGATGAAATGTTCTAATCAATGGTTGAGATGAGCTCAACATACAACACATGGATCGATATAACCATAATTTACCAAAGTGTACTAAACCACCCAAAATAAGGTAACTTACTCAACAAGAAATAAATGAAGCACATGGTGGGTCCAAGGAGTGTTTGACTAACTCCCTCTGGGTGTTCCCATGGCACAATAAAATAATATAATAATTTAATTCTTTGACTTTATGCCTCCTTGAGGAAATCGTGAGCCTTCCAAAAGCTCCAAAAAATAATATAAAAATGCCCAAACATAGGTGCGGGCCCAATCAGGTGCTGCAACTGCTGGAGGTGTGGAAGACATTACTCTCATCATTGTGACTCATCCCATGCGATTTCTTTACCTCAGTAACCCAAATCGATTTCTTCAATAGCCATTTAATCATTTTTTAATCTGCCTCAGGAAACGTGATCCTGCCAAAAACAGCCACCTAGGGTGCCTGCGTTTTCAAACTGAGCCCACCAGGCTCTTTGAGATGGAGGTAACAATGGTACAAACAAGTGGCTGCACTCCCCTATGCCCATAGAACGCCCTGGGAGATCCAACTAAAACATCTCCCTGCTCAAATATATCAATCTGTGAAGAAAAACTGCATCAGAGAGGCAGAATGAGCCTGATCATATCTATAATTGCCCGGAACTGGAAATAAACTGTCTCATTAGACCTAGAGAGTCCAAATCCATCTAAGGTGTATACTCATACCCCTCATAGGTCTCTATCTAATCATCAATCATATCCAATAAACAATATAACCATCTGTAACTGATCAGACACCAATAATAACTCAGACTGTCATCCATTTGTTGCAAGTGTAAAAGGCTAAGACATGCTCTACAACTTATTTAAGTAACAATCACAACAAGTAGCATTCATTTCACTAGCGGTGCATCGACCAATACATATCTAAGGCTTTATTTAATATTACTCAGACTTAGACTTTCAAGACTATACTCACTTAATAGTTGTAGCCAATTTGCTAGTGAAGGGTGAGGGGTGAAAATAACAAGGCTAAGGCAAATGATGACTTCCTACTCAACATCATGACACTTTGGAAAATGGAAAGGGAATACTCACTATAACCAATGCTGGACAAACAACAACACAAGGAATGACAGTGCCTCACAAATGGTTGAGTTGTTTAGAGAGTGCTTATTCAACTTAGGTATCATGACTACATCAAGATTGATCCCATTTCATTAGGACCATCATTTTATTCCATGGCCTTTTTGGCCTAAATGACCCTTTGGGACTTCACCAGTGCTTAAAAGCATAGCTAATCGCAGCTTTCATCCAGGACATATTTTTATAAAGTCAACATATTTTTAATCATTGCTTTTTTGGACCTTTTCTTATACTCTTCAAGGAGTATTTTAGCATTTTATTGCTCTTGCACTCTTTATATATGTTAAGAAACACGGTTTTATAATTTTCATTTTTCATGGGCGCATATTCAATAATTTCAACACAGGTAGTACATGAGCTTTCAGTTTTAGCCAACAACATCTCAAGTGACTAGGGGGAGTTCTGCACAGTGCCAAACATCGGGACAACCGACCAGAATGATTTAGGCATACTGTCCAACTTACCAAAGGCAAGTTTTGTCACCAACTTAGAGCCGAGACACAATAGAGACAGGGAGGTTTGTCCAACAAAAGTTCTAGCAGGGAGAAAGATCCTCCATGCCATAAGTCAAGAAGTCAGTCGGGTTGAAAACTAAACTGGAAGGTAATGGATGGGTGAAGACAATGAATGATGGAGCCAACACTAGCAAGCCAAAACAATGGTGGGAATAACTACCTCTATTCTCCCTAAGGAGGGTAAAACCAATGAGTATAGATCAAGAACTTCCAAGTCTAAGTAGGGACATCAATACATAGTACAAGATACAACCAAGTCCATATAATTATGACTGCCGGATCATGATACTAGAAGTCAATACATGTCACAAAAATTAGAATAAGAGCAATAATAACCATCACACAATATAAACTACTGAGTCATAATCATGCAATATAATCCATCTGAGACACCATCTGTCCAATGAGAAAAAAAACTGATATAAAACTGGGCATCAATGACTGCTCTGAAATAACATAAATGGCTACATCGGTCCGCAAGTTTGAGTGTCCTGAGACTCAGTCCTGACATGGGAGAGTACAATAGTCCACTAGTATAAACATGATCCATCAAAAAATGCTCATCTCAGCATCTCATATGTAAGAGATCTGGCTGAAAAATGTACTGTGTCTGAAAAATAGAATATGGTAGCCTGGCTACTATATATGTGATAACAAGACTCATCAACATTAATATAACCGAATATGTCTTGCTCATGAAATCTTTTAAATAAACTAGCATAATCAACCAACTTATCAACTGTAAATGGAAGATTTTACGTTCTAAACAGTAGACTTCTAAAACTAATTGATTAGATCATATATGAGCATTTAAAATGAAATAGATGGACAGAAATCACCTCACAAAATTCATTCACCACAAGTACTGAGCTGCATGGACGTCCAAAGTCTTGATTTTATTCCAAAAGATGAGCATAAGCCATCACAAATTCTTACAGAGTAAGTTTACAATCAAAGATTCATCTCCATAGAGCTAAAGAAGCCTCTATTTATACAATGAAAGAAGAAACCAAAACCCTAAAACCAAAAAACCAGACCTAACCGGATCGGCAAATGATTGAGAGCTCCAGACCGCAACTGAAGAGTTAAGAGTGAGGGGAGGCCTCCACCTAGGCAAGGTGCCCCCACTCCAACCCTAACCATTGAAAACAAGCCACAGATCACCCCACACGTGTGATGACCTCTTCATGAGGAAGAGGGGCGTGAGGATGAAGAGAGGGGCGTGAACAAGCTGAAGAGAGGCGTGGGCTATGTAAGGAAGAGCTGCTGCTAGGTCTGGAGGAGCCACTGTTGGTGTAATCATCAGTCCCTGCCTCGATCAAATCATCAAACCAATGAGTGCTCTCCATCTCATCCAATTCGGGAGTTTAGCTGGAGATGACAATTCTGTTAACTGAATATATCTTTATTGCTCACTGAATGTTGATTGAAGCTGAGTTAACTCCAATCATCATAAATGCCCATTGACATGTCATTTAGCCTTTTATTTCACTGAATTTGGATTAATTTGGAGAGTTTTGAATTTTCTCCAAAACAATCAGTTTTTAATAAATAATCATTTTTCCCCAAAAATGACTTTTTTGAGAAAATGAGCATTATGTGCCCGATTGATGATCTGAAAGTTGGATTTGACTCGCTGGCCGATCAAGAATGATTTTTGGCTTAAGGTTAGAGCCTTCAATCACTGAATTTGGGGTTTGGATGACTAACTTATTACAAACGGGATTTTTCCATTTAATTTATGGAAAAATTAATTAAAAAACTTAGGAAATAATTAAAAAAATAAAAAAATAAAAAAATAATTTTTTGACGCGTCCGGTAAAAAATTTTTGGAATTTTTTCTGAGGGTCCTAGTGACTTAGGAGATGACCATAGTCTATTCTAATAATGTCTAGTAGGTTTATACATACTCAGTTGGGCTCCAATAACCGCCCAAGGCCCAGAATTCAAAATCGGGCATTCCAGCTTTGGATGAAGCGGGAGAAAACCTAGTTGATTATACTCGGCTATAGGCAAAGCATAATTGTTAAGGGAAAAAAACTCCCTGGAATACCTTAGTTGAAATTCTACGTCTTAGGAGACCGAACCACTCAAAAACACCCTACTAGCACATTTTATTACAAACCCCGCGGGGCCATGGTCATAATTACTTAAAACAAAAACTGACTAGCCAAAACTGGCTAGGCACAAAGGCGGATCATCTGATACACTGGAACACAAGCATTTATCATGTTTGTCAAATGGCGGCTCCTTAGCTAATCCAACTATGGTACAAATAAGTTGGTAACAGGAGGAATGTAACCTTTGCCTCTTTTTGGATGAAGAGGTGTATGATCCACTCTATTCTTCTGAATGCAGTGTGATTGAGCCCTTGCCATGTAGCATATTACAAGGAGTTTGTTGCATCCTTCTGAAGGAGGTAGGATTGCATGACATAGCGCAAGGTTCTTTGTCTTCTGAGTGTCAGATGGATTTCCGGTCATCTTCCTAGCTTCCCGCTTGGGAGTAGGGACTAGATCTAGATTTGAATCACCCTGAATCTCAATCTCATAAATTGATACAGTTGGATTTGCAATACTAGTGGAAACTGCAAAAGAAGTAGATGGAATGTTTTTACCTTCCTTGACAGGGGGCTGTTGAGAGTGCACTGGTTTTGAAAATGGCATGAAGTGTGAGAACTCATATGCCTTGGAGGCATGATTTGCAGCACCCTTCGCTATGATGTTCCCAGTAGAGATATCTGTGATATCCACTAAGTCAGGACCAAATATCACTCGCTTTGGAGAGCCAGTATGAGTCAACTGGTATATAGATAATAGATTTGCAGCTAAGGAGGGCACATAAAGCACATCTTTGAACTTTCCATGTTCAAGCTTAATAGAACCCTTCCCTTCGGCTTGAATTTGACTGTTATTGCCCATTTGAATACTAGGACCATCAAAAGACTGCAAGGAAGAGAATGATTCTCTGGATGCAACCATATGATTGGAAGCTCTAGAATCAATGAGGCAGGTATGCTGTTGAGCAGCTAGCCTTCAGTGCATGGCATGTCTCTTCATGTTCTTCAGTTTCTTCTCTGTGGTCAGCCTTCCTTGCGCTAGCAGGTATAGTAATGTTATGTTTCTTCAGAATAAGAGACATCTCATCAATTGTTCTTCTCATACAGGAGCTTTCTGGATGAAAGCCCCTTCCACAGTAAGAACAAAGTGTCTTTTCTTTGCCATTCTTCTTGCTTCTCTTCGAACCTGAAGGCTCATTTGACTGCTCTTTCTCCACAAGAGACTCATCCTTTTGCTTCCCTTTATCATTCGCTACCTTAGGTCCTCTTGCAACCAGTGCTTGATCTCTGGAAGATTGAATGATCCCCATTTGGATCAACTTGTCATGATCTTGGGTGAGAGATTCAATGAAGGAGTTAACAGTAGGCATCCTCCAATTTGGAGTAGTAAGCTGCACTGAATGAAATGTTGATACAAAGACTGAGTAGTCTGCACCAAGTTTGGAGAGAATGGCAAGGATGAGTTGATCATCCTCCTTCTCAACCTTGCACAGCTTCAATTGGAACACTAGATGCTTGAATTTGGTGAAGAAGTCATTTAGTGTTTCGAAATTGACTGGATGAAGAGAAATCAACTCGTTCTCTAGCTGATAGATCCTTAGATCATCCTGCTTGTCAAATAAGGAAGCAAGATTATCCCAAACCTTGGGATTCTTCAATCCATTGATGTGGAAGAGAAGATCTCGAGAGATTGAGAGGCAGAAGGATCCATATGCTTCATCAAGCCTATTCCAGTACTTTTCTTTGTCAACATAATGAATTGGCTCTGCCTCTGTCTCCATTGTGAGTCTGAAGAGTCTTTTGGAGCGTAGCTGCATCTCCATGTCCTCCTTCCACTGGTGGTAGTTGAAAGGAGTGAGAAGCTCCATTGGAGGAGCCATTTAGAATGCAAAGAAGAGGATTGAGCTGCTGTAGCGAATGCAGTGAAGGAGACTGAGCTGCTTGTAGCGAATGCAGTGAAGGAGACTGAGCTGCTTGTAGCGAATGCAGTGAAGGAGACTGATAAACCTGTAAATGACACAATCAAACAGAGAAAGTAAGATCGACAGTCTGCACTTTTGGAATTTCCTTCACACCCAACTTAGTTGATCAAGCAAGCTTGATCAACAATTCCTTTGCTTGGGATATTAAGTGGTAAATTCTCTGCTTTTGGTGCAGTACTGGAAGGAGCAATTTTGCTCAAATTGTTTTTTGATCCAAGTATGAATCTGTAGTAGGAGAAGATCCTTGTCCTGCCGAGGCTTTGATACCATATTAAATTGAGCCCATAGATCTGTGGGCCAACACACAACTCACAAGATAGATCATACAATTTACTCAGCAATTGAAGAATGAAAGAGTGCAAAAATGGCTTGCAACTGTGAATGCTTTCATTAATCAAAAGTAATTAGATAATTAATTACAATGAAGTACAACGGCTAAATAGCCTCATGCAATTCGAATCCTTGTGAGGAAACTCGAATTGGTTGGACTCTACTTGACTGAATGGTTAACTGACCTTGTCTAAATCATTTTCGGAGTTCATCGGTGTTCAAAATACAAACTCAAGTGTCTAATTCAGTGTTAACTAGTCTAACTGTCTGAGGTAGGTGAGTAAATGCACCTCACCTACATGCAACCATGCAATCCTAGCGCTAACTGAGTAGAAGTGAACGTAGGGAACTAGAACTGAATGTAACTGACTCTTAACTGAGCTTGACTAGTCACCAACTGAACTCAACTAATGGAGGTTGGTATCGGCACTCCCAGTGGCTCCTAATTTGTAGGGATTGATCTAGGAGGCTCCTAAACTGATGCATGCAAGTGCAATCAGTGGCATTTGGCCTCAATTAGTGTTCCCCACACTTTAGTAACTGGTACATGTGCCCCAATTAGGCCAAGTGTACCCAATGGTGTTAGTGACTAAAAATAGACTGAAAGGACTCCCGATTTAGACATGACTCCTGATTTAGACATAAATGACCAAATTGGACAAGAGAGGATTATAATCCTAACATTCTTTCCTTTACCTTTAAAATAAAACTTCCTTTTTGGTTTCAGTTTCTTTGTATATGCTTAAGTAAATTGGTTTCCTTTTCAAATGAACTTTTAAAAGGCTAATTTATTTAAGTACATTGTTAGATCTAAGTCTTAAAACTTCATTTTTAGTAGATCTAGATTGTTTAAGTACTCAGGCTTATTGTTTATCATTCAAGTACTTAAGTTTTTATGGTTTTAATGCTTTATTTGACACATTGGGTGCATTTTAGGTAGCTGGTTTTACATTTTTCTCGCCAAGACAAGAGGAAGTGCTATTGGAAAATTGAAGATCTAAGCCATGAAAGGCCTCCCAGAGCAACCTCTTTCTTTCCTCATTCATTTCTAAAACTTGTAAAGTCTTCGAATCCAGATATATAAGGGCCTAAGACATCCACCTCAAAATATTGTGAAAAATAAAGTAATAAAAGAAAAGCAAGTGGGATTTCCAAGCGTTTGCACCCTGCCCCCCTTGGGGATTTGTGTTGCCTCCTTGATGTTTTGCTTTTCTGCTTTGTATCATAATCTTTTTGTTGCTAACCTTAGAATAATTTTGCTTTAGTGAGATTGATCTTTTAGCTTTTATTTGCAAAGGTAAACAAATACTAACCCAGCGTTTCTTTCCCGAATTACCGAGAGTAAAAAGAGATTCTTGGCTGTAGTAATTAGTCTCACACTTTGATTTCGTTTTCACATTATCAATTGGAATAAACAATCTGCCCCTTCTGTGTATGCACTTTCCCATCGCAGGTTCGCCCTGATCTTTGGGATAACCAGAAGCAGAAGTGTGCACTTTGTAATTTCCCACATTTAATAAACAACTCACCTTAATAAAAGCAACTTGCCTAATAGATTACAAAAATCTGGCGTATCAATCTTTGAGATTGTGTCGGAAAATTCTTCAAAGGAAGCAGGAACCATTGGATAGTTACGTCGGGTTATTGTCAGGCTGCACCCTTGATTGGTGTAGTGTTGGACACCTCCCAGATACTTCGATCCAACCCACATTTCCAAGTGTGGAACCTCCTTTGTCATAATCCGGACATATTCCCAGTACATCATGGTATATTGGGAATCCCCTTCCCTTAATTTATTCATCATCTTAATAAATAAAACTGACTAAGATACACTTGCACAACATTATTTGACTACACGACACTGGTCTACAATCTTTGCTCTATGGCTTAAATCAATCTATGTGTTGTGAATGTTTTAAATCCATATGCTGTCAAAGTTATTTAATTCCTTACAAGTCTTGTTTCAGTATTTCATGTCAAACTCCTAAACAACTTTAGATCCATAACTAAAGAACTAATAAAGAGCCTTAGTAACTCTTTTCTAGGGACCACCCCCCTCAGCTTCGTTAGGAATTAGCCTAAACAGAGGAGTCAAGTATTGGGTGACAACACTTGACTCGAGACTTTCCCCCAAGGATGCATGCAATGGCTCGAAGATTTATACCATGCTAACCCCAAGGTGTGTGTAAGGCGGCAACATCTTTTGGCGTCGTTGCTGGGGATAAATATTTTTATTCTTGGAATACGACTTTTGTTCTCCTTTTTGTTTTTGCTTTGTTTGATGAATGTTTAGAGTAGATCTTTATTTTTCATTTGGCGATTCCACTTACCTTTTTTCAGTTTTTATTTTTGCAAAGAAAAACAAATATAGAAATATTTGTGAAGGATTTATGATGCATATTTTTCTTTTCCCATGGCGACTCCATTGAAGGGATAAAGCCCCGCTTTCTTATAAATTTTGAGACTTGTTGTGTGTAGATGAGCCCATGCGACACAGTAAATTCTTTTAAGCTGGCTATTTGACAACTTTTCTGATTTAATGCTAGACATACTCCGTGATCATTGATTCTTGATATGGATGCTAAAAGGATAGGAACTATTGCTCGGATCTCCCATAGATATCCTCCCATTGATGTCTTTAAAATCCCTGGCTTTCCCAATTATTTTGATGGGGAAAGGAGAGATATTCCCTTTCCTTTCTTTCAAGGGCATGATAGTGATTACTCAACCAAATTTCACGTTGAGTTTTTCTGTTTACATGTGAGTGAATCCAACATACCGTATGAGGATCATATGATGTAGTTGTTTGATCATTCTCTGTAGGGGGAGGTTTCATGATTGTTTTATAATGGCCTTCCTGATAAATCTATTACTTCCATTACAAATTTCTTCAATATTTTTCTGAGACAGTGGCATTATGACAAAAGATATAGTGGATTATTCAATATTGAATTATTCAACAACACTTTGGCTTAGTTCTTTCCTTTAAGAGAATTTCATATGGAAGATCTTGAGCTACCTAATATCAATATGGTAAACAACACTCAATGTTCAGAACACCAAGATTATCACATTGAGGTTGTGTATGAAGATCCAATTGTTGAAGATGTTAATGAAGATCCTCCTCATATCACACTAACAGAAAATATTGAATATTGGGGACTCTCATGATTATTTCAGTGATGATGATCACACTTGTACCCTAGATCTACCTCAGGATGAAACCATTAAAGAAGCTTATAATGAAACTTGTGATGAAATCTGTAATGAGCATAATGATAATAGTTTGGAAGGTTTACTTCCTTGTGACCTTTTTTCTCAAGAAGATGATTATGATCTAGATGAGGACAAGTACATTTAGGAGCATGATACAAGTGCTGAAGAGTCCCTTATATCTGACATGGATGAGGATGATGACTATGAGACTTTATTTGAAAATCCAATCTTTGAAGTTTTGTGTGATAACAATCTTCCATGCTTTCCACTTGATGACGAATGTTTGGAAAAATGGGTCCCTTGTGATATCTTTGAAACCCAACTTTTTGAAAAGGATCATTATGATCATGAGGAGGATGTAGATAGCCATGGACTTGGTATCAGTGATGAACATTCTCTCACATATGACAAAGATGGGGATGATGACTATTGGACTTCTATCGAAAATCCAAGCTATGAAACTTTTGAAAATCTTTTTGAGAATCCCATCTATGATTCGTCTAACAAGGGGAGTGTTTATTCTGAGACTTATGAAAGTTGTAAAGAAGAGCATTTAGAGTTTTATATGATTAGTCAGAGCTGTATTTGAGTATCTTTAATGAGGACTTGGAGAAGCAATGCAGTGAAGAATCAGGTTGGGTGCAACTAGTTGAATATTTTTTTCAGCCATTGTCTTCACATGTAGATGCTCCTTATGATTTGGAGCAGTTTGGGGCTTACACACAGAGTTATCAGCAGATAATCCCTTTAGATGAGTATGATGATTTGGCTCATCATACGGATTTGTACATCAGTCCTATTCAATCTTGGATAGAAGAAGTCTACAAAAGGACTTGCCAGTTTGGGAAGCAGTTTGATGACCTTCTCCATGATTATAATCTCTTGGCCAACCCTCCCATTTTGAAGTTTCATGCAGGTTTGCATTTCCTGAATAACATATCCTTGCTTTGGCTGAAAACCAAAGACAAGGCAAAGAACTTTAATATTGATAAAATGCTTAGGTGGCTACATTGGATGTTTGATTACACATAACTTTTTATGTCATGCTTAGAGTAGGAAAATAAGCTCCTTCAAGTGAGTATTTACCTTATGCATTTCTTTTCTATACTTGGGAATAATACTCTCTTTTATTAGTTAGTTTTTCGTTCCTTTCAATAAATCAACTTTTGTATCATTGGCTTTTTTCATAAAACTTGTGCTACTGAAGGTTTCTTTTGTCAAAGTTGAGATGTTTCTATAGATATTAGAAATTAGAGATTTTGGTGTTCTCGTATGCTCTCCTTGCCTAAAGACCAGATCGAGCACACGTTCGACAGTTAGAGCCAGATGTTATCCACTAAAATTGCATTTAGTGGATTTCCAGTGAGCCGCCGAAGTTGTGAACAAGTACCGTGTTCATTATCAGTGCTCACAAGTTCCATTATTCATTAGGGCCATTTTTGGGCCCCTTTTTAAATAATTACATGTTCATACCCCTTAGGGATATTATAATAAATGTTCTAGCATGGCAAACTTTTTGTAAAGGACTTGGCTTCCCAGGACTTAGACATCAATCTGATCATTCCAAGGCGTTTTTCCCTTGTCAATTATGTAATGCTGAATAAGTGATGTATAATTTTCGAGTTTTTCATCGTTCCGCCAAAGTTGGAATGGTCGTCTTGGTGGTTAGGGCTTAGGAGGTTATTAAACTTCACATGTCAATGTATATAAGCATGCTAGGCATTGTTTTGAGTCATTATGAACATGTACTAGGTCCCCCCTTGTTTTTTTTTAATTTTCAAAAAAATTAATTTTTCCTGTAAACTTAGGCCATTTTTTAATGGTTTAAATGAGAAATTTCAAATTGTGATAAAAGTGTGGTTTGAGGCCGATTTTGATGCAAGGGTGCTCGTTTTTTAACTCAGAAAGCTCCCTTTACCCTAGAACCCACCTTTCCTATGTTTCGGGTGATTAAATTATCACTTGGAGCGTTTTTTCTTAAAGAGGCAACAAAATGACAAAAAATTGCTAAAATGATACAAAATGGCAAAGTCAAAAGTCAAAGAAACATGTTTAAACATGTTGAGTGATGTTGCAATTTTGTCTCATGGGCGATCTTGCAATTTTGTCTCATGGGCGATCTCCTCCTAAATCAAAGGCGACCTCGTCACATGTCAAGAGCATTGGATTTAAGTAAGATTTGGAATGTAGCGAATCAATCCAAGATAAGAAGTGCACCACCCTCCATGAAGCTTACGACTTGGTTGATGTGGCGTTTGATGTATGGGTTGATACTTAGATGGGGGCACATCTCTCATTTGAGAGGTGGCTCATCCCCTGAAAGTTACACTCCACTTCAATTCCAACGAATCCCATTGATTTCACAGCCACTCGACTTGAACTACACTCCACTCCCACTTGTGGATGCGCCCCCTTTTTGGCAATTTGGTTATTTAAGAAGAGCTTTGTTGATTGTTTCTCATGGTTAGAGGATCGAAGGCTTCGCCCAAGCTATGAAGCTTTGTACTGTAATTACAATTTGATAAATAGAAAGACTTTGGAGGTCCATGGTGTGTTGCATTAGTGTGTGGATGAATATTGTCACTAGCATATGAGGTAACTATATTGTTGCTTTTTGCTTTGCTTCTTATGGTGATCTATCTGGCATGTTGTCACATATAAAGTAGCTGGGATACCATTGTTCCTGAGAAGTCTTGAGCACATTCTTGAGCCAGTCCTTTACGTTGAGATCAATAGATGATGAGCTCCTAGTTGATGACCGCTCTTATGTCAGTGGACCCAGAGCATACAGATGATTGGTTTCTTGCCGTGACTGAGCATCATACCCCCATATTTGATGACTGAGTTAGCCATTCTTTGTTTTTCGGAGCAGATATGGTGATAGTGCCCTTGACGTACAACAACAGTGTTCAGTTCCTTTTAGGTTGTTTAGATCAGATGCAGGTATATGACCCATGTGATATATAGATATGTACATGTGGATTTTAGTTTTGCTTTGTTGTCTATGTTAGTAGCTAGACTTGGTTGATAGTGGTTGTATGTTGGCGACATCTTATTGATTTTCATTGAGGTCTAAAGTATAAGTGATCTAGTTGCTATGTTCAAGAGATTCTTTTGTATACTGATTGGTTATGCCCTACTCATAGTATGGATTTGGTCATTTCCCTTTAGGGACAGCTTGATAGCCTTGGCATCATTTTCACGGTCTTCATCCATTCGTTGTCTTCCATATTTTGTTTAGCCTTGACTTGTATCTTGACCGGTGACGTCTAGGATTTTCCCCACCTTCACCTCTATGTTGGAATAGGTCTCCATGTTTAAAATGTGTCTCAGTGTTGGTTTGTGTGATTCTCATGTCTAGGTCTTGAACACAAGTAGTCCTACACAAAAGTGTCTTCAGGCATTAAGGCATCAGAACTTAAATGCTATATCTAAATAGATGCCTAGTTGGAAAAAACAGTTTTGCTAAACACTAATGCAAATAAAGTGTAAAAGTCAGCCAGTTTCCAAGAGACGAGCACTCATCCTTTGTATGATGTGAGGTCGTTTGCCCCCCAAAGGGCAATAGGGTGGTCACTCCATTGCAACTATGGACGGTGGCAGGCAATGGAGGTCATATCGAGTCATTATCTGAGGCCCACTAGGATGTTAAGGGCACCTGCTCTTGGAGGATGGCTAGTTAATTAAATGTTAAAGTACAAATGTTAAATCTTAAAGTGTGAAAAGCTGACTATAAATCAAATGCAAATAAAGGTTACTTGTCTAGAGTCTAATTGAAACATTCTCATTATTACACCCATTTGTGAGACACCACCATTCCCTAGTGTCCACCTGTTCCAGCCTATGTGTTGTGTGGATCCCATTTTCCTTCAGCATAGATGCTTACAGTGTCGAGTGTTAAGTTATTCCCATGGCCTTACTTTGTTTTATTCATCTTCACCTTTGACTAGCAAAATGGCCAAGTCTAGAAATGAGTAAACACTTGAGGTTTTATAATGACTGATTACTTTGACCTGGATTTATTATTTATATGTATTCTGCTTATAATCCACCAATAGAAGCCACTTGTACCTTAGTCTTACTACTAACATAGATAATTGAGCATGCTATATCCATCTTGTACCTTGCAACATCAGATATTGTCATTTGGGTCATCATTTTTGACATGGTCTACCCAGTTTGACCATGTCAACAGCAGGGTCTGGGATGAGTTTTGGCCTATGGTGGTGGATGATTATTTGTGGTCTATCACTGCGCATTAGACATATTCATGCTCTAGATGATGATTTATCATGGTGGCTTGTGTTATTTTTATGGTTATCAACATTTACAACCTTTATTATTATTATTATTTTGACATGGATGAAGCCTTTGATGTATATATTTGATGGGGATATGGTGTATGAGTACTCATTCCTAATAGATTTGGGCTTTCTGAGGCCATTGGTGCACTCTGTTTTCAGTTTCGGGCACTTGTACTTGATTAATAGACCAGTTTGTCAGTTTGCAGTAGTTTTGCCTCAATAAATTAAAATAAAATGCTTTTCAGTGGATATTTGTTTCTCCTAGGGCGTCACAGGGGCACATAGTATGTAGCCAGTTGATATTACCATATTGGTATGGTGTCGGTTGCATTTTTGCATTCAGTTGATGCCTAGGCTCAGTCAACAATGAGATATGCATATTTTTATTTTTCTGAGGCAACATTTTGGTACATTAAAATAATGAAAATGGCTAATGAGGAAATCGATTTAGGTAAATGAGGAAAGGGAATCCCATGGGAGTGATCCGAGGCACATTGTTGATGTCATCTTCACCTTCAGGCATCAGTTATATTCTTCATGTGGTCCAGATGTCCTAGAACTTATTGTTTTGGGCGATTTTGATGCATCTTGAGAGGCCACGATTTGGTCACTTAGTCACTTTATGTTATTACGTTGACATATTATTATGATATTTTGCCATAGGGCCATGCTATAAAAGGAATTATATCACCTCCTAGCCCCCACCACGTGCTATGCTATATTTTACACCATTGTCATGTGGTGTGCCCCTCCCTTGTGCGTGTTAGTGGGTGCCCCCTCTCTATTTTTGAGTTGTATGTGTTAGGCTAATCTTAGCCGTTGGTTAGAGTGCCTATATTTTATGATCTTAGCCCTTGATATTTTTGGATCTAGGTATTATGTACTTGAGAGATCTATATATTGAGATGCCCTCTCATTTGTAAATGGACTTTTGGCTCCGAAAATATTGGGATGCAAGAAAACTTTTGGAAAATCTCTTGGAAGCTTTGTGAAACTTCTTGTATGTGATTTTTATGCCTCTTGCTTAGACATTTTAGTGGATATTGCATGCAAACGACATACTTTTTGTGGAGGTCGATCTTGTTTTTGCAGGGTAGCGATTTATTTGAAAGAAGATTGTGAAGGCGACTTGCATCATCTCTTCTTATGAATCATTTCATTTTTAGGGAGTGATCAATTGTTACTTTGTGCATTGGATTTTTCTCTTTAGATGACTTGCATTACTTAACTTTCATTTGTGGATCAAATCTCACTTTAGTAGTTTGCTTTTGCAGGTGAAGAGGGCACACTTCCTCCTTGGACAAGGACACTTTGCTTCGCAGATGTTGGATCTAACTCGAAATTGTAACTAAGTGGAAGGATCATCGATGTACAAGGCAATCACAAGTATTTTTAGGTACATAAAACCCTCATTATTAAAACCCTCATTTTCTAGACTGGATAGATCGGCGATTATGTGTACAACACTGAAGACCCACATCTAGAATAATTTAAAAACCCTAGATCTAAAGTTTGGCATTAATTCGACTCCATTTACCCTTGGATCTAACACTAGTTGTCTCTAGGTGGGACGCACTCCTTGGGGGTTTTTTGGTCATTTCTTCAGATCTGTCAGTTGGGTCTTCTTGAACCCACCTCAATTCAACAAAGCTATTCTTCAAGCTCCTAGATCTAGTCATTAAACATCCTGATTTACTCTTTTGGGTCCACTTGTCCTTATTTGCATAAACCCTAGGTGGATCTAATTAGGGTATTCCTTATTTGAACTAGATCTATCTAGATCTACTTTCTTAAACTCCTTGTGGTACATTTAAATTCAAGTTGGGTAATTTTCTATTTCCTTAAGCCTTCTCAACTTGGCTTTAAACCTCACCTACCACATCTTCCTTTCTAGATCTAGATCATTCTATTCATTGTTGACCTTTCATTTCCATTGTCTATATTTTAGAGTGCTTTGAGTAGGTTCGCTAGCCCTCATAGCTAGTAGGGTTCATCCCTTTATCATTCTACGGACTGATCTAAAGTGACAAGAGCATGTCCGGTGTGACAACCACCCTTTTCTGTAGTGGACGAGGCCCTTGAAGTGTCGGTTTGCTACCTCACCTCTACCATCTCGGATATGATACTTTTACTAGGTAGCTACCCCTTGGATGATAAGATGGCCTTAAAATTGTTGTTAACATATAGGGTGAATGATTCTAGTTTGATTTCATTTACTATTCTCTGTTTGTAAAGATCTAGGAGTAGCAGACTGTAGTTGATTTTACTTGTGCTCTCTCAATATTTATTTGTTGAAATACCATATTTGATCCCCTTTTGTGCAAGTATTGTTAGTGATGCAACTTTCTTAGCTTGATTGGAGTGGATGATCTCAGTGGACTCTACCATTCTTCAATCACTTTCAAAAAAGACATAGTCCCTCTGCTTCCCATTGCTGGATTCCTTAGATTTGGGCACTCGGCTTAAGCATTTCCTTTTTCCTTCTTCCTTCACCTTTAAAATTAAACTTCTTCTTTGGTTTCTTTTACTTTGTGTACGCTTAAGTAAATTAGTTTTCTTTTCAAAAGAACATTTAAAAGGCTGATTTATTTAAGTACATTGCTAGATCCAAGTTTTGAAGCTTCATTTTTAGTAGATCTAGATTATTTAAGTACTTAGGCCTATTGTTTATCATTCAAGTACTTAACTTTTTATGCTTTTAACATTTTATTTGGCACATTTGGTGCATTTCAGGTGGTTGGTTTTACACTTTTATTGCTAGGACAAGAAGAAGTGTTGTTAGAAAATTGAAGATCTAAGCTATCCAAGGCCTCCTAGAACAACCTTCTTTTTTCCTAGTTCATTTCTAAAACTTGTAAAGTCTTCGGATCCAGATCTATAAGACCAAAGACATCCACCTCAAAATATTGTAAAAAATAAAGTAATAAAGGAAAAGCAAGTGGGATTTCCAGGCGCCTGCACCCTGTTCCCCTTGGGGATTTGTGTTGCCTCCTTGATGGTTTGCTTTTTTGCTTTGTATCATAATCTTTTTGCTACTAATATTAGAATAGTTTTGCTTTAATTAGGTTAGCTGAGATTTCGCAGTAAAGATTCATGGCATCTAATGGAGAGTTTGCGGTGAGAGGAGTTAATGTCGACGTTTCGAGCCAGGTGTGGCTCATCTTCAAAACATAACGATGCCTGGGGAGTTGTTCATCTTCCATAGGTGTATTAATACAGAAACAACCTAGTTGGGATGTGTCAACTAGGTTCATTTGGTTTGTCGGTAGTTTTTTAAGGGTTTCAGGGAATGGGAAATCTTAGCGAATGTGGGAATGATGTTTCTGTTCCTGCATTGTTTAAGAAATGAAAGATGAGCGTTTTTTTGTTTTTATCAATTCGAAGTTTTTCCAGGCGTCTCAGGTTTCTCAAGGTTTTCGCTCCATACAGGTTGGAAATTAGTTTAGCTTAGATTCTGCAGTAAAGATTCATGGCATTAGAGTCTGCGGTAAGAGGAGTTAATGTCGACGTTTCGAGCTAGGCGTGGCTCATCTTCAGGACATAGCGACGCTTGGGGAGTTGTTCATCTTCCATAGGTGTATTGATACAAAAACAACCCACTTGGGATGTGCTGACTAGGTTCATTTGGTTTGTCAGTAGTTTTTTAAGGGTTTCAGGGAATGGGAAATCTTAGCGAATGTGGGAATGATGTTTTCGTTCCTACATTGTTTAAGAAATGAAAGATGAGTGATCTTTTTGTTTTTCTCAATTCGAAGTTTTTCCAGGCGTCTCAAGTTTCTCAAGGTTTCCGCTCCATACCGGTTGGAAATTAGGTTAGCTGAGATTCCGTAGTAAAGATTCATGGCATCAGAGTCTGTGGTGAGAGGAGTTAATGTCGATGTTTTGAGCCAGACGTGGCTCATCTTCAGGACATAGCGATGCCTTGGGATTTGTTCATCTTCCATAGGTGTATTAATACAGAAACAAACCACTTGGGATGTGCCGACTAGGTTCATTTGGATTGTTGGTAGTTTTTTAAGGGTTTCAAGGAATGGGAAATCTTAGTGAATGTGGGAATGATGTTTTTGTTCTTGCATTGTTTAAGAAATGAAAGATGAGCGATCTTTTTGTTTTTATCAATTCGAAGTTTTTCCAAGCGTCTCAATTTTCTCGGGGTTTTCGCTCCATACCGGTTGGAAATTAGGTTAGCTGGGATTCTGCAGTAAGAAAATCAATTTTCAGGTAATCTAATAGTAAATTTTAAAGATTTGAATAAGAAGTTAGTATATTGATTTTTAATTGACTATCTAGCAGAATTTAAAGTGCTTTAATTGACTTTCCCAACAGGCAAGCCAAGATCACAAGGAAAGCTTGCTTTCCTTGGTTCCTTTGCTTGTTTTTATCATAGTTTAACTTAGTCTAATTTTTTGCAAATTTTTAAAGGTTGTCGAAAGACACTTTTAAAGTGTTTTCAGGCATCTTTCATCACTAATAGCTTGCTGTTTTTGCAGCATTGATGAACAGATAGAAGGAGACTCTGGCAAAAATTTGCACTTTTAGACCATCTGGAGCACCCTGGACGCCCCTACCTTCTTCTAATAAAATTTTTCAATAAATTGTAAGCTTAGTGATCCTATTTTTCAAAGGATCACAAGCATTTTTGATCTTGTAATAATTAATAATAAAAAGAGCAAGTGGGCTAAACAACACCCACACCCCATCCCCCTTGGGGGGATTCACCGTGTCTCTTTTCCTAGAGTGATTTTTCTGTTTTTCTTGTATATCTTAATTAACACAAACACAATCATCTTAACAGGATGTATACCTTTTTACAAGTAAATTTAGTTTAAAGTTACTTTAAATTTATTAGTTTTTGTAAAGAACACTAACCCACTACGATTTTTCCTGGTACCGAAAGAGAAAAAAAATCATAGTGTAGTAATTAGTCTCATAAGTTTGTTTATATTTACACAAGCACACAATCCGTCCTAGAAGGGCTGTATCATTTTGTAATTTGTTTTTTTGAATTGGAACATACATTTGCTTTTTTCGTGTATGCTCTACCCCTCGCAGCTTTGTCCGACTCTTTGGGATATCAAAAGCGGAAGTGTGCATTAATTAATTACTCACATTTAATTTAATCAACTCACATTAATAAAATTAACATCCCCTAAAACACTACGAAAATCCGGTGTAAACGAGTTTGGTTAATAGTGGGCAAATTCTTCAGGGAAGGAGGGAATAACTAGAAAGTGACCGTGGGGCCCGTTAGGCCGCATCCTTGTTAGTGTATTGTTGAACACTCCCCCACGACTCCATCTTGCCCACATTTTCTTGTGCAGAGCCACTTTTCCGAAAATCAAGACATATTCCCCGTACCATTCGGTATATCAGGAATCCCTTCTCTCCTTTAATCAATTCATCTTTTAATAATAAAATTGACCAAGAACACAATTGCAAAACATTTACTTTACAACAACATTTTCTTTGACTCCATGCTGCACGACACTGGTCTTTAACATTTATTATTTGGTTAATAAGTTTAGCTATATTTTGTCGTGATTATTCTATTTCATATATGTTGTATAGTTGATTTAATTGTGCGATTGTCTTGATTAATATATTAACCTTCAAACTCCTAAACAACAAATTTTCATCTAAAACAACTAAGTAACTAAAGCCTTAATAATATTAATAGGGCCTACCCCCCTTGGCTTTGTTAGGAGTTAAACCTAAACAGAGGAGTCAAGATCAAGTGATAGCACTTGAGTCAAGACTTGCCCTCAAGGACGCACAAAGCAACTTGAATATTTCTACTGCGTTAACCCCAGGGGCATAAGAGGCAGCAACACATAAGATAACCCCTTGTTAAAATGAAGTAGAAGAGAGAGAGAGAGAGTCTCCTCCACAGAGCTGCCCTCCACCAATTCGCCCCTCTAGCAAGCAAGATCAACACATATATTTATTAGAGTAAGGAAGATAAACATTCTGTGCCCAAATGGACTTAGAAACCTCAAGAGTCATGAAAGCCTTAGAGAATTTACAAGTATGCCCAAAATATTTTCTATTATTTTCAATCCAAGAACCAAATTCCCCATGGCATAGAATGAGCTGCTCTCTTTGTTAAATAGATCTAAGAGAGACCAAGTCCCTAACTACTTTTTGAATGGGCGATTGAGATTAAAAGATACGATAGTGATCATAAACGGTGGAGATTTATTTTTTGCAGCATACATGGATCACTCATAAGAGGGGGCACACTTTTGCCTCTATCGCCTAGGTACAAGGAGATACATTATAATAGAGTGATATTTTTAGAGTTTGCACTTTAATTCAATTATGTTAGATCTTTAAACTAATGCAATAGGATCACTGAAAGATAGACAGACACAACATAAAATAGAGACACAAAGATTTATCCTGAGAAACTCTTTCTTGGGAAAAAACCCAACAACTTCTTCTGTATTGATTCGTCACTAAGTACAATATCAGACAGAGATAGAAAACCCAAGATAAGGTATCCTTCGCAACTTCTTCTTCTTCTCTTCCCTAGCGAACTTGTCTTTCTCCTCTGTGGAACGAACTTGCTTGGGATTGCTGTGTGGCCAAATGAGGGAGGGTGCCTCCCTATTTATACACTTCAAGTGGGTGACCTAAAATCTCAATAGAGCCTACTTCCTAAACGGACTGGGCCGACTTCTCTTTGGGGACTCAAAAATACATTTTATAATAATTCTTTTGGGGTCTATTTCCCCGACTTATAGTGAAGGTTTTACCTCGATATTATTACATGACCAAGTACATCAAAGACATCTCCGAACAAAGGAAAAACATCTCCGAAAGGAGAAATAATAATATAACAATTGTACAATAAGAATATCTTCCGAAGATACATTTTCAACAACACTCCCTCTTAACAAGGAAGGTATTCTTTTGAGATGGACATCACCACGACTGGACACAATCTATGGACATCATCTTCATCGTTGTACATCATCACTGTTGCATCAACTCTCATATCGTCGATCATTGACTATTGTTATCTTTCGAATCTATACATCATAAGAAGTTCTACAAAGCTAGCCCCTTTTCATGCTGGATGTAGGCTTAGATCCCATCTAGGACTTCATCATCTCTATGAACAAGCCATCAAGTAGGTACAACCCATGACCACATATTACATTGCCAGAGCAATCACCTGCGTCTCCTACTGTCATCTCGTCGTAACTAGATCATCTCATCATCTCTGTTATATACACTAAATAATAAAAAAAAAAGTAAACATATAAAACTATAAATAAGGAATAAATATAAAATTACTATTATATAAATAACCAATTTTATTATATAAATGTCGACTTTTATTTTAATGTGATTGTTCGTAAAGTCATGATGATACGATAAGCTTCTCTTGCCACTAGTCGAGCTTCTTCGTGAGTACATTCCTCCCACAATCTGCTGAACTTGATAAGCTTCTTTTTGGCGCATATCCCTCGGATGAATGAGTCCCACGATTTTGGAAGACCATTCAAAGTGGTCATCACTATCTCTCCATCAACGTTTTCTTCAATGGATTCAAGTTGCTCCTTGATTTGAGAGACCCTTGAGAAATAAGATTGGATGGTCTCTGAGCCTTGGATCTTCACGTACTTGAGTTGATTCCTCAAAGTCATCTTTCGATTGATATTCATCCCTTCATATAGTTTGGTCAATGCATCACACATCTTCTTAGGAGTCTTCAAGGATCAGACTTGAGGGATGCGATGATCTTTGATGGAGTCCACAATAATCCTCTTTGATTTAATCATATTCTTCTTGTGAGTTTCCTTGGCTTCTTCTACCTCTGGTTCTAGAACCTCCTTAGTGACATACTTGTCCAATTCATTCTCTTCTAGGATAATAGAAATTCTTTACTTCCATGCTCGGAAGTTGTTAGCTCTTTCAAGCTTGTCCTCAATCTTGGTGTGATTCATCATTTTGACTATTTGATATGAGAACCTCAAATGGAAATAGTAAAGAAATTCATCTTACCAATTTGAGATGCCCAAACTGCTTCTTGAACTGGTCGACGTAGGGTTTGATAGAGAAACCCTAATTTTTAAAACTTGGAATCTTAAACTTCTTCTTGGATAGAAAGATGCACCTCCTCAAGGCGAGTTGTCTAGTGGTGTCCTTTTCTCGGATTGGTGGATGGAAGCTCCAAAAATCTAATGCCCTAGTTTTTCCCGATAGTAGTGATTAGGTCAAAATTGAAACTTCTTTGATTTGGAATCTGCTTCCACCAAAAGACGCACCTCCTTGGGGCGAATTAACTTGGCCCTCTATTTTGGATGAACTGTGGAGAAAAGTGTCGGAACTTAGATGCCCTAGATCTTGCAGCTGCATAGTGCCTTCTTTCAGGGTGGCTCTGATACCATGTTAGAGTTTGCACTTTAATTCAATTATGTTGGATCTTTAAACTAATGCAATAGGATCAATGAAAGATAGACAAGCACACCATAAAATAGAGACACAGATTTATCCCGGGAAACCCTTTCTCAGGAAAAAAACCCAACAACTTCTTCTGTATAGATTCGTCACTAAGTACAATGTCAAAAAAAAGATAGAAAACCCAAGATAAGATATCCTTTGTAGCTTCTTCTTCCCTTCCCCAGTGAACTTGTCTTTCTTCTTTGTCAGCGAACTTGCTTGTGATTGTTGTGTGTCCAAATGAAGGAGGGCGTCTCCCTATTTATACCCTTCAAGTGGGTGAGCTAAAACCCCAACAGGGTCGACTTCCTAAACTGACACGGTCGACTTCTCCTAGGGAGACTTAAAAATACATTTTATAATAATTCTTTTAGGGACTATTGCCTCAACTTACAACAAAGGTTTTACCTTGATATTATTACATGACCTAGTATATCAAATACATCTTCGAATGGAGGAAAAATATCTCCGAAAGGAGGACTAATAACAATATAAACAATAAGAATATCTCCTGAAGTTACATTTTCAACAACAGAGATATCATGTGGTACATGGATAAAGGGGGACGCCTTAGGGACATAAATCACCCTAGGCTCCCATAATACAAAAATATACGATACACCATGATAAGAATATGCCAAGTGATGGACAAATGCGCCCTCCAAGGGGAGACGTCATCCCTCTAGGATGAAGATACAACATGAGAAGTCACCCACTGGAAGATGTGAAGCATGGAAGACTTATAGGGGACCTTGTCACATCATAAAACATCACCCCAAGTCATTTCTGAGCCCACACTAGCCAAATTGTTTTTTTTGGAGCAGTCAGGCTCATTTTTTATGTAATAAAACACTGCTAACCCTTGCTGTAGAATAAATGTGCCATTATCTTCATTTTCTTTACCCAAAATCAATATCCGAGTGCATCAAATGATCCAGAGACGTCAAATCCATCAATACTGACTACAAATACCATATATAATAATCAAAATATGCATATGAAGGCCAACACCACATCCAGTAATAAAAATATGGCCATAATAATACTAATAAACCAAGGTAATGTTGCATAATGGCCAATAACCATCAACTGAGTGTGGAAATGGTGTTCTGGATATATCTAGAGAGAAAATGTACATTCTCGAACACTGTAGCCATACTGCCTTGGGAATCGTGTTGACCAAGTCAAATTGTGTTTGACTAAGTCAAACTATTCAAACTAAAGGCCGAGTAATACTCTGAATGATCTTCTATGCACCAAGGATGAATAAAGCTCACAAGTTTATGTTAAACACCAGACTAAAACATGATAAACATAACTGTGGTAATCAAAAGATCATAATAACTCAAGTCAAAATAATCATCGGATCAATTGTAAAGTCCTTCATACATGCTCACTTACAGACTTAAGCAAAATGCTAGTATGGGTGAGGTGGACAAAATAAGGCTTAGTTCAAGATGATTGACTTATTTGACTTTAACTATGCGATCTCTTAGAGCAATAAGGGATACAAGGCACCACAATGACAATATGCATGATAGTAGACACTAGGGAAAGGAGGTGTCTCGCAAATGGGTAAGGTGCAAAGGAGGTCTCCACTAGACTCTAACAAGTATCCTTTTTCACAATTTAATTGATTTGACTTTCAATGCATTTCACATTTCACAAGATACTAGCCAGCCTACAAGGGAAACTGCCCTGGATAGCCTTGCGGGCCCCAAATAATGACTCAGCCTAGCTCCGCTTCCAGTGAGCGTCTATAGCCCCGGCGGAGTTGCCACCTTGTTTTCCTATATGGGCAAATGGCCTTACATCATACAAAGGATGAGTGCTCATCCCTTGGTCATTGACTAGTTTATTTACTTTAATTTCATTAAGGCCTAGTGTTTAAAAACACAACTAATCATAGCTTGCCTTGGATCCTTTAGATATAGCATTTATGCGTTCCAATGCATTTGATTTCACTTAGAATAGCTTTCTTTGAGGACTAAAAGAGACACTTATACACCTCATAGCGAAGACACAAACAAACTTGCAGTCCATAATGCACAGGGGTCAAGGTGGGGGAAGGCTCATCAATCTCACAAGTCCAAGTCATAAGTCAAGGATAGGAATCAAAACAGAAGTAAACTGGATGGACGGAGAGGGGTGAAAAATGATGCCAACATAGTATGGGTGAGGGTAAGTCTGTGTTAGTTAAGCAATACTTAGTGAGCATGTACAATACTTGCACAAAATATTCTTTGACTACATATGACACAATTTTGAAAAAGCATCCAATATAGTCCAATACCACTGTCAGTAAATCATGTATAGTCACAATTATTAAAATAAACTATGGAGATAATTAAAACATCCAAATGCATATGTATACCCGCTCTGCTATATACCTGTCTCTAGAATCACCTGTAACTGTGTATGGGCAAGGAAATACAATGGCTGCCTGCTCCGTAAAATGAACCATGACTAAACTAAAATCATCTCAATGGGGTTATGTAGGGTTATTCATGACAAGGGGAAATCGGCTACTCCTGGCCCTCAATATCATGTACCACTGATGAATATCTCAATGCTCCTCATCACTGTAAAGGATTGGCTTTGAACTGGGACAAAATATGGTCTGCTGCATCACGGTAGCTCCAACAACTATGGATGTGATAACAGGAATGCTGATTGAAATCGGGTTGAAGGGAAGATAAATATTACTGCTGTAATTTAATATTTCAGATCAGCCCACATAGGCTGAAATTCAACAAGGAAGAGATTTGAGAAATCTTAACTAGATGAAGTGAAATTCCAAAATTGCATTAATTGCCCGATTGCTGAAAATTCTACACTTTGGGTCTTTGTGACACGGTTTGTCTTTACATGGTTGATGATCTTATGGTGTTTGTGAAGGATGCATGCTGGGAAAACATCATCAAGAGTCCTTCCATAAGGAGAAGGCACAGCGAACTTCATAATGCCTTAAGCTGGTTCTTATTGACATTCGACTTATGACCACTCATTCTCTTAGAGGAGCTAAGTACTTCCTCACCGTAATTGATGATTTTTCTTGATTTGTTTTGATCTTCACCATTCAGTCCAAGGACGAAGCTTTTGGGAATTTCAAGTTATTTAAATCATTGGTGGAAAATCATAGTGGGAAAAAGACTAAAAGTTGTGTCTTAGCATTGATTGCAGAGGAGAATTTAGTGGCGTTAATTTCCAAACATTTCTCATTTTCCATGGCATCTCTTGTTAGAAGATTGTTACCTATACCTCATAGTAGAAAGGAGTAGCTAAACGAAAGAATATAACTATTATGGAGGAGGTAAGTACTTCCTCACCCTTATTGATGATTTTTCCTGATTTCTTTTGATCTTCACCATTCAATCCAAGGATAAAGCTTTTGGGAATTTCAAATAATTTAAATCATTGGTGGAAAATCAAAGTGGGAAAAGGTTGTGTCTTAGCATTGATTACAGAGGAGAATTTAGTGCCATTAATTTCCAAACATTCTCATTTTCCATGGCATCTCTTGCTAGAAGATTGTTCCCTACACCTCATAGTAAAAAGAAGTAGCTAAACTAAAGAATATAGCTATTATGGAGATGGATCACTTTATGCTTCACTCTAACCAAATGGAGCTTAAATTCTAGGGGGAAGCAATTGTCTGTGCAACCCACATCATCAATCAAATGCCTTTTTGTGTTGTTTAAGGTAAGATTCCCTATGGGAAACAATATGGAAAGAAATCCTCAGTGTCACATTTTAGAGTTTTGGTTCAAATTCACGGGCCCATATTTCTAGGGAAAAGCGAAACAAATTGGAGCCTAAAAGTCATTGTTACATCTTGGTGGGCTACAATGAAGTATCTAAAGCATATCGTCTATACGACCCTTCCACTCACAGTTGATTGGAAGTAGAGATGTTATAGTTGATGGAATATTTTCTCACCGCCTTAATGATCCAAGGTTGATATGCATTTCTCAACCCAAATTTAGTTCCTAAGAACTAGATTATGTAGGTATAGTGTGTGGTGACCTAAACTTCCTCCCCTTGAAAAAAGAAATGGAAATTTGTAATTTGTAAGGACACTCTTTGAGTTGTTGAAGATCATCACCTTGCATTTTACCAAGGTTGATCATCATTCGCTAAAGATAACAAAATTTGCAGAGGGCATTCAATTGTTTTTGCAAACCCTTCGAGGTAGAAGCCAAGAGGATCACATCATCTGCAAAATGGAGGATGGTGACTAGGACTTGATGAAGAAGACAACGATCTTTTGGATGAATATGCTTCTCATTACGCCCAAAATTGTCTACCACATGCCTTTTAGAATGTACCATAGTGGGGGTCTTTTGCTACTGCAAAAATCCAAGTATGGGCTTTCTTATGTAAAATACTTGGTCTAGTGGGGCTCGAGACCCTTGGTTTGGTCATGGCAGGTCCTTTTGGTTCTTATTTCAAGGAGTGTTGGCTTAGTGGCTGTGCTAACTACACTGCTTGATTGGTGAAAATCCCTCATCATGTTGGGCATTTATGCCTTGGGTAGGTGTCTGGTGCACCTTGGGATGAACCCATTAGGATGCATGACTTAGGGGCTTGTTATATAAAAAATATATAACATACCATAAATTAATAATATTAAATATTAATTAATTATTAATATTAATAATTATTAATTACTAACTAAGAAATAATTAATTAAATAATTATGAAAAGTCAAAAGACATGACTTATATTCAAAAGGCGCAAAATGGCTTATAAAGCCCAAAGCAATGTATTTGTAAAATATCATCATATCTTTTATCATTTTACATTATATTTCAGGAATTTAATATTTACATTATTTACATTGGGTTTTCTCGTAAGAAAACAGTTCTTTACTGTTTTAGTGGTATCAGAGCCAATCTGATTCTGGCTTGTGGCCAAAATTGTCAAGTTAAAAAAAAGTGAAAAAAGTAAAAACAAAGAACCAAAAGAAGTAAAGAGAAAATAAAATATAGAAACCGCACATGGTTTCTTAAAAAAACTATGCATGGTTTCTTTTCCAACAACAAACAACACGTAATTTAAATATTACACAAAAATTGTTATTAATTATAATAACATATATGCTGTTATTATTATTATTATAGATATAGTTATTAATTTTAATAACTATTGGGAAAACAAACAAAAAAAAAGGGAAAGAAATCAAAAGGGATTAATAATTATTATTTTGAAATAATAATTATTTTTGGAAAAGGAAAAGGTTATTTAATATAATAAGAAGAAGACAAGAGGTTCTAGTCAAAGGAAGATAAATTATCGCCGAAAAAGTTAAAATCAAAGGAAGACCAAATTATCATCAAAAGACAAGGAATACCATGGAAACCAATTTACAGTTACAAGTAGAAAAATTAGAAGGTATATTAAAGTGTTATCAAAGACACAATGATGAATTTCGAGACATGAATAACAATTTGGAAATAAGGATTAAAATACATGAGATTCAGAAGGACTTCAAAGAACGAGTAATTTTCGACCAAAAAAATGATATTGAAAAATTGTTTGCGGAAATTGAGGAATTAAAAGACGAAAAGGATTTCAATCAGAGATTAAAAAATCAGGATATAAAGAAATAATTGAACGTGTATAAAGAAGAAATAATATGCTTGAGCAAAATTGTTAATGACAAGGATGAAGAATTGACGCAGATATGAAAGAAATTAAAAGATCAAGAATCAGAATTGAGCTAGTGTCGACAATAGATAAAAGTTCTTCAACAACAAAATGAAGACTCTAAAAAGGCACACAAGTTGGAGATCGCAAAAAGTAATAAAGCATTATCCAATAATTTTGAAGAAATTTTCAGATTAAAGAACCATAATAAGACATTAGTCACGAAAATTAAGAAGTTGAAAAATAGTCAGAAGGTAGAAAATTCTATAGAAGACATTGAAGGAAAACGTCTAGACAAGCAAGAAGAAAATAACTGCATTAGAAATCATAACGAAGATCTTAAACAACTTAAGAATTCCAAAGGTGGTAGAAAGTCACAAGTAGAATTGATTAAGAAGTTTCAAAGTGACATCATGCAGTTAGAAAACAAGTTGGAAAAGATACAGAACGAAACATTGAAATCTCAAGGGATGAAAATACAACTTCCAGCTCAAATCAATGCTCAAAAGACGATGCTTGTAAAAGAAAATGACATTGTGAAAATTCTCTATTGACACACCGGTCATAAAAGCCGATATCCTAGAAAGGGGGAAATGTCGAAAGATAATGGACTAATGTGATCAAAGCTCCTGAGATCAGATCAGTAGGGAATCCCAACAATCAAGAACAAATTAATTTGGGATGGATTGATCTGTCAACATATCGAAAGTTATGCTCTATAATTAGAAGTTTGCATCGACATGTTTCATCAGCTACGGCGTACCAAGGAACAAAGGCTTTCTAAGAGAGGCAATGTTATATAAAAGTTATATAACATACCATAAATTAATAATATTAAATATTAATATTAATATAAATTAATATTAATAATTATTAATTATTAACCAAGAAATAATTAATTAAATAATTATGAAAAGTCAAAAGATATGACTTATATTCAAAAGGCGCGAAATGGCTTATAAAGCCCAAAGCAATGTAATTGTAAAATATCATCATATCTTTTATCATTTTACATTATATCTCAGTAATGGAATATTTACATTATTTACATTGGGTTTTCCCATAAGAAAATAGTTCTTTACTGTTTCAGGGCTCCTAGCCACACTTGTGTTTCTGCTATGTAGAAGGTGATTGTACTCGTAGGGGTTGTCACACCCGCTTTAACACACCTCATTTATGCCCACTTGGACCTCTCTTTTGATGTATTACCCCTCCTCTTGGTCTGCATGTGCCAACGTCATGATGCCATTATCCTTTGAAGGAAGCCTTACCTTGCTAAAAAAGGACGTTGAGGGAAATTCTACATTGTTGGGGTTAGTTGGGGCATGAAGTCCTCCTTCGACTCAACATCTCACTTATTTGGATCCATTTGCATCATTTTACTGCTATTTTATGTCATCTTGTGGTTGAGTCCTCAATTTGTGGGTGACAAACCCTAATTTTAAGCTATTTTATTTTTTAGTAAGGTAGGCTCCAAAGTTAAAGAGGCTAGGTTGCTCCATATAAATAAAGAGCACTTGCCTCTCTTTTTGTAACAAGACAAGGGTTCAAATATGTTCTTATTTTTCTTTATCTTGGTATTTTGGAGCTCTTAAAGCTATGGAAACCTCTCTTTTTGACACTTATCTTTTGTGATGAATGGTTGGATGATGAAGTCTTAAGGTTTTGCTATCTCTCAAGGTTGATTCAAAGAATGGTTGTTATAAGTCGTGACTAAGGAGGACCTAAGAACTATCTCTTGCTCTTTCTTTGGTGAATGTTGGTAAGATCTTTCAATTTTCTTGTTTGACATTGATCTTGCACCTTAAGCAAGGTAAATAAGGGTTTTGTTGGCATCTTGTCAATCTTGTTTGAGTAGGCTTTTCTCTTGAAGGAGCTCTCCATAGCTGGTCCTTGGGGTTCATTGTTTGCCCTAATTAGGCTTAGGCTACTTTGACCCATCTAGGGTTACTAGTCTTTACCCTAATTGGTAAATCTTGAATAACCAAATTGAGTAGGGACATTGACCTTGGTCTCTTATTTCCCTAGGGTGGAGGACTGAGGTCTAATCCCTTCTCCTTTTCATTTTTTATCAAAATTCTGTTGTTTATATTTCAAAAAATACAGTTTTGAAAAACCCTAAAAATAAAGAAAATTCATATCTAAAAAAATATCGTGAATTTGGAAATTGTGCTTCGCTGGAAAAGTGCGCTTTAAAGGATTTCTTGGTGGATTTTTAGGGGCATCCTTTTCCTGTGCCTAGATTGAGAATTTCTTTGTGATTTGTGTTATCTAGGGATTTACAGGGACTGTACAGGGAATCAAAAGCATCTGCAGGTATATATCCTTTGAAATTTTGGCACAACTTTGAGCCAACCAAGGTTAGAAGGAATGTGGATTAAAATAATAACAACGTTTAAGAATTTTAAGAATTTTATATCCTCTAATGCTTGTGCTTAATTGTGATATGCTTCATTCTAACTTCTAATCATGGTTTTGTTAGGAATTAATCATGTTTTGGTAATTAGCAGATTCACAGGTTATTGCATCTCTCTTTTTGTTTTAAATTATCCTTGAGTTGCCCTAATCTTATATCTTCTTAGTGTAGTTAAGCATTATCCCTCTGAACAGGTTAATGTTTGGATGACTAAATTAGTATTGGATTCCAAACTGGAAATCAATAGATTTTAGTGCTTATTTCAGATTGCAGATGAACATAATTGAAATTCTAGATTCTTGTTCTATAATGTATATGACCTCTTGCTTGGTTTTATAGCTTTTGTAGGAACTGCCTTTTCATTTGAAGGGGGCAAGGGTTGGTTTGCATCTGTGCAAAACCAGTGAGAACATGAATAACGTATATGCTATATTGCAGCATAGCAGTTTCTCCTGTATAACTGTTGGGGTCCGGGAATGACGGGTAAAGGATGAATAAACACAATGAGGAAGTACCCTGGTCATCCCGCTTGCCCTTGGTCATCGAGTCATGGATATCTTGACCTCATCCTCAGCTCTCTTTCTGTCTCTCTCTTCATCAGCACCAGGATGTTTCCAGTCTCGGACTCTCGCTCTCACTTTCTCTCACTGCAGCCATGATACTATTATATCTCTTTTGGTGTTGGTTAACCCTAGTGATTATCTCAGTTTAGTAAGAGACTTATCTATGCGGCACTTTTGGTTTTGCTTACTTGCTCTTGCACTCCCACATTGTACTAATACTGGATGTATCTTTTAGTCCCATTGACCTACTTTTGTGGTCATTTGTTGGTCATTAATAAAATTATCTTATCTTATCTACACCATCCTCTCCTTCCTCTTTAATAGTATAACCTTGCATGAATTTCTGTCTATAACTAAAAGTCTTCATACAGTATCTTAGCTCTGGGCAACAATTGGTCAGGGCTTGAAATAAGAGCTTTAATGACTCACTTTGTCACCTGTTTCTTTTTCCACATGTTCAATCTTTTTCTAGTGGGTTTCCAAGAGACTGTATATGAATATCAAACAAAAACGGACAAAGTTGATATAAATGGAATAGTTTTATAAAGTACATTATGAAGAGGCTTACATGGAGATATATCTGCATCATGCATGTATTGTTCTCTTGTGAATTAAGGTAGTATTTTCTTTCTTTCATTTCCCTGTTGTGGTATCACTATGGCGAGTTTCTGTTCTTGAGTTAGTAATATCAAACTGGTTTCTTTTGCATTTGTTAGCCAACACAATATCAAATAGTTCCCATTTATGACTTATCTTGTTTATTCACATAATTGGCAATAAAGATATTTCTTTCCTTTGCTCAGTTTTCTTTTTCAAATTTGCAGCGAGATTTGAGTGTCTGAATTCACAACAATCACTATAGTGCAGCATTTCGTGTTCATTGTCATTGTGCAATTTCACAACAATCACTATAGTCTGATGATTCTGTTATTTGATAGGATGAATGCAAAAAAGTATCTACAGAAGGACAACAGAAGAGATTGGATCTTTCTACTAAATTTCATGATGCCATCAAGGTGTGTTAGATTTAACTGCTAAAATGTTCATTTTTTATTCAGTTGACGCTTGTTGATAGAATGTTCTCCGTTCGACTGTTTGATGTTTCTGTAGAGGTGTAATTAGTTTTCTTTTGTGCCATATTATGATCATTTTATAATCATAAGATGGCAGTTGCACTGCCTTTTTCTTGAAGGCATGGAAATTACATTTACTCCAGAATATGATTAAATATTATATAAACAATAAAGGCGGTGTATAATATTTTGACCTTTTAACTCATTACATGAACCAATCTATTGTCTGTAAAAGAAAGAAGAGGAACTGACTCTTTCATGTATATCATTCTGCATGGAAAGACTTTTGGCCTAGGTTATGCTTTGGAGGTGATGATTTTTTGTTGACCTGATTGCTATCAGATGTGACTACAAAACAGGTAGGCTAGAGCAGCGTTCTTCGGGGATGCGTCCCTATGCTCCACATTCTCTGTAGACGTGGGGACTTCACTGGGGACATCCCCTGCAGAAATGGGATGCCCTTGACGCTGGGGGGTATTCTGGAGTGTTAAGATTATCGTAAAAACACACAGAAAAAATACCTTAATTTTTCTTTCTGGGCTTTGCAGAAAGGTGAGCGTTCCACCAGCCTCACCTTGTGTTCTTGTCTCTATATAACCCTCCCGAACCCAATCTTTTGCCATTTCTCACATATAGCACACTAGTTTGAGCCACATTAAGGAGGTTGGAGTTGGATTTTTGTTAACAAGAACCTTTTTTTGAAGGCAAAAAAGTGTGGACAACATGGATTTTCTACCATATTCCAAGTGTATTTTATGTCCACTTTATCACTTAAGTAAAAAATCTCCAAAAAATCAAGAAATCAATTAAAAATTTAAAAAATAATTAAATTGGAGAGAATATCCAAAATCCAAAATCAATGGATTCTTGTCCGATTTGATTGAAATCAGTTTCTATCAGCTTCTTTGAGTGAGGGCGAGTCATCTTCTTGATCAAAGCATGAGCTTCAGTGGTGATTGAGGCAGCTATGAGTTGATCTAGCCTTGAAGATTGCACCCTCTCTTGGTAGCTGGCGCATGGGTTGAGGTGTCAGTTAGTGTTTGGGTTGGTGGTATGTAGGTGGAGAGGTGGCGCCTACCACTCTCACTTACACTTCAGTGTAACTTAGTTCATCTCCTCTTCTTCTCTAGTTGACGCCCCCTTCATCTGGTAGTGTAGGTTGCGGCTCCTTGGGCCTATCTAGCTATAAATAAAGCCTTGCTCTCCCTTATTCAAACTAGTTGGAATGTACTGGGAAGAACTAGCAATTGTAACTTGTATTCATTTGAGAAATAAAGAGACTTTGGAAGTTGTGTCCTGGTGGAGTGAATGTGTTATCTTCCAACTGTATGGAGGTAATCTGTATTTGAAATATTATGCATGCAATGAATCATATGTAGTTTACTGGAAGGTTTGGTTTCAATTTGGTAATATAGTTGAGTCATTTTGTTTAATGATCTAAGCTATTGAGTATAGATATTTAAATATTTGAATGAATGCTTCATTTGCTTATGGATGCCTTTACTTTGATTTATTGAATATATATGCTCCTACATTTGATCTTGTTTGTATAAGTGTGTGATATGCAGATTGCCATGATAGGAGATCTTGTGTGATCTTGTGTGATCTTTTTACTTTTCTTGTTTCTAACATTGTTTGCTGCAGATAAAAACGTTCCTCGACACAACACATGTGAAGCTTTAAGGACACTCTTCTCTCCAAGCCTTCTCCTTTTTTCCTTATCCCAATTTCTTATTATCGTTTCGGTTCCGTTGTTTAAAAAAAACAATTCTAGATCTAAAGATACTTCATAATCATAAAGAGATCTTGAATGGTTTTTCTTTATAGATCTAACTAAAATTTCAAACCTTCATTTTTTGTGAGTTCAGATCTAGGGTACTAGCTGCCGTATTTCAAGTCATTTTTTTAGAAAAAACAAAAGGTTTGATTGATAAGTTAGCATTTGATTTTATTTCCTTATATAGCAAGATTAGTGCTTCGATTTGTTTTCTATCCTTAAGAAGCAAACAAAGACCCTGAGAAAGCAGCTTTTTAGCTCACTTTCTCAGTCACTTTTTATCTAGTTTTTACCTTTTTTACTTAGAATTTTTTCGGCAATATTTTTTGTAGTTTTTCCAAACACTCTTAAAGTGTTTTGGGGCATGTTTAGCTAATACTTTCTTGCTGTTTTTGCAGGTTTGACGAAAAAGGAGGAGGAAGCTTTGGTGAAAAATCGAAAATTTGAAGTAAAAGAAGACTAATAGAGCTCCCCTTTTAAAAAACAAACATTTTTTCAAGTTGTTGCAAGCCTTTGGATCTGGATTTGTGGACCAAAGTGCATTCTTTCATCATTGTAAAAAGTAAAATAAGGTTTAGAGTAGGTTCACTAGAGCCCACTCCTCATCTTCCCTAGCGGGATCCGTGTCGGTGCTCCATTTTTGTGATTTGTGATTTTTAGCTAGTTCATTTGTTTTTTCTGATTATGCTTTATTTTGTGTTGAAGTAAAGGAAATACTTACCCCACGCTCTCTCGAGTATCTTGAAAAGGGGAAAGAGATTCGTGGTAGGAATTAATTAGACAATTTTTCCTTTTGTTTATTAAAGTTTAAAATAAACTCCCTTGCGCTCTCGGGTACAGTTCATGGATAAGGGCTTTCCCAAGTACTGAACTTGGAAAGAGATTCTTGGGATTTCATTTTCTAATCACATAAACTACATTAAAAAATCCTTAAAATTAACAAGGCCCTTATCCTCGTATGCTCTACTTCCACTACAACTTCGTTTGATCAGTTGGTTGTATTAGAAAATGATCTGGGTGACTAGTAATTAGTTTCATCTTTTAATAAATCTCCTAAACAACGAAAATCCAGCATTGCGTTTGCTTCGTGTGGGAAAATTGTGTAGAGGAAGTGAGAACAACTGAAAAGCGATCGCGGGGCCCTGTTAGGCTACATCCTTGTTGGTGTGGTGTTGAACATCCCCCCGTGACTCCATCTAGCCCACATTTCCTCGTGTGCTACCACACTTGCTGAGTTTGGACATATTCCTTCTACCTTCATGGTATATCGGGAATCCCCTTCCTTCCTATTAATCCAAATAATTACCACATTAATAAAACCGACCAAGAATTTACCCACTCCCCTAATCACTCGTCTAATAATCTAAAATTTACCAACCGAGACACTGCAATACTTTCACTGAGACTACACTATCAACCCACATTTGCAAAGCGCTTTCTTCATTTTGGCACTGGTCTATTATGTTCTTTTTGCATGAGTTAATTTCGCAATGTGTCTTGAATGATGTTTGTCTATTTGACTAAGGGTCGCTAAAAGTAAATTTACTTGCAGTAGTAGGTGGGTAATTTTTTAAATTCATTCCATTTCAAAACTCCTAGAAAATCTGTTGTTTCCTACTTTCATAGTTAGAAACAACCTTAGATTTATTTTCGTAGGGTCCACCCCCCTTGGCTTCGCTAGGAGTTGGCCTAGATAGAGGAGCTGAGTATCAAGTGACAACACTTGGCTCGAGCTTGCCCCCCAGTGTTGATGTATTTGTAACTTCAGAATGTATGCACTTCTATGTCACCTGACACGGGGACACGGGACATGAAGGACATGAAAATACGAGAGTCCGACATGAACACGGTGACCCCTGGAATCAGGACACGTAGGATACGTTTTATATACATATATATATATATTTTTTAAAATATATATTGAAATTTAAAAATATAGACATATAGATCCAAAAATATTTAGAAACTAGAACATTTACAAATATTCAATAGAAATTAGAATAAAAACACATTAATGATTAGTAATTACACATTTGTCATTCATAAGTCACGATTCACAACACATTTGTCATTCACAAATCACAATGAGACACATAGATGCATGTCGGAACCATATTTCTCATTAAGTCATCAAAATGAAAATGTATACAATGTACATATATGTCGGAATGCCACTGGGCATTGGCAAATGCCAAATAGACTAAAGTCTAATAGTAAATACAAAAAGGGGTGGATCAAGATGGGAGAATCCCATATGTTAGACTGTCAGTAGTCCTCCTCCATGCCTGAATCAACATCAACATACTCATTACTGCCCCTGCACCTGCCCTGATCCTCATCCTCATCCTCGTCCCCCTCCTCCTCCTCTCTGCCCATCTGATGATCTGCATCTGCTGCTGTGGAGGATGACCCCTCCATACGATCACTGTCATCAAAAGTGACCGGCTCTAGCACTGGATCATTAAGATCCATGTTGGCTAATGCCAACTCAATACTGTTGTCCAAACCCATATCATCAGGAAAGACATCCCACATCTTTGTCTTTCCCTTCACCCACTCCTCCCTCTTCCTGTAAATAAGACGAAGGTTGGAGTGCACATACACCATTGACTCTGCCCTGGACTACTCAAGCCTGCTCTTCTTCACACTGTACAAGTTCCCATATGTGCTCCAATTCCTCTCACAACAAGAGGATGATGTAACTTGAGAGATGATCCTCAAGGCTAACTTCTGTAGAATAGGGGATGTTGCCCCATGAGTTGCCCACCAAGCATAGGGTTTCTTACCCCCCCTATCTCTAAGCACATCATAGCCTCCAAATCTCCCAGTGCTAGTGGAAAAATCTACAAATCCCTCCTCCGCCTCCTCAAGCATGTCGCTATCCTGAAATAGTCGTCTAAGTGCTAACTTCCTCCCATGTGCAATCTCTACATCCATGTGAGGAGGGACTCTGTTTGAGGCCCCTGATCCACCAGTGAGCCACTCCTGAGTGTAGAACTTGGGGTTCAAGGAGTGGGCCAAGCAATGCAAAGGTGTGCAATTCTTATCCCACCTGGAGATAAGAATATCCCGAATAATGGTCCATAAGTTCTCTGCCGATGTCCCATACTCGGGACACTCATTCTCCATGACAATGGACCTCATGGAATCAATCATGGAATCCCACCCCTCATAAACCTCTGCTAGGATGGGCTGGTCCGTGTCTGCAAACCGCAACAAAGAAATGATTGGCTCCATGATCTTAATGCTAAGATCTACCGTGTCCCACCAACCATTAATTAACACCTTGTCCTTCACCTTTTGTGAAGTAGCCTGATCCGTCCTTCTCCAAAAAGCCCAAAACTCTGAAATCACCATGGACCCAAGAGCGGTTTTGACCTCCCTCAACCTCTTCAGCATGATGAATGAGGAAGCAAACCGAGTATCTGCAGTTTTTAGCAATGAAAGCTGTGTGTACTGTTTGTAGATGGTGAGGGCATTTGTGTGGTTTTGTAAAAAGTTACGGATATGGTGTGCATCCTCAATAAGGTTGCCAATCCATGTCACATCCGAAGCAATGGCTTTCAGTGCTAAATTCAAGGAATGGACAATGCAAGGTGTCCAAAAAACTTGTAAGAGCAATAAAAGCATGTATCAATGACTCTACAACACTAACATTGCAATGACCAAATTAGAAATGAAAGGTGTCCAAAATGAACATACCTGTGGATATTTAGCTTCCACAATCATGCCAACAGCCTTGCAAACAGGTGCATTGTCCATGATGATTTGTACACACGAATCAACACCTACTTCTTCAATGGTTTTGATGAATAAATCACCCATAAATTGTGCATCCTTGTATTTCCCAAGAGCATCCACCGCTTTCAAGAACAACGATCCATTTTGGGAAGATACCATGAAATTGATGAGTGGATGGCGTGCGGGATCCGTCCATCCATCAGAAACAATACTCACATCGCATGAGGGCCATGTTGTTCTAATTGGTTCAAGGATTTTATCTACCTCCTTCTTTGCTTTAACCAACAATGTGGTTCTAAGCTTCTCTGAACCAGGAGGCACATAACCACTTGGAGCTCGTTCCAAGATAGTTCAAACCATCTCAAAATACAATGGTGACTGTGCAACATTGAATGAGATGAAGTTGAGGTAGAAGAAAAATGCAATGGTAAGGTCTACCTCTTCTCGCGCCTCTTGTTGGAAAATCCTATCCATTGGACCACCTGTAGATTTCCTCTTTCTTGTTTGATAAGTATCTCTACGCCCATGAATGCTAGGTGGAAATGGAGTCTTGGTGCTAGAGGACTTACTCAAAAATGGAAGAGGATTATCCTCTTTTTTCTTGCTTACTGCTGCCACCTTCCCTAAGCCAACATGATCCTCTCTTTCGATATCCCTCCTTTGGTTAACAGTCATTGCTTTGCATGAAGAAATCCCACAAGAAGGAAGGGCCAACAAATGGCCCTTAACCCAAAAATATGTGCTCATGAACTCATGGTTGCAAAAATTGCATCTCCAAGACACATTGCCTCCCCCACCAAGCTTTGCCTCGGGCCCATCTTTCCTTGTCACATACTTTCACAAAGGGTATTTTTTTTCTTGGGCTTGTTGTCTTGCTAAAACAGGGTTAAATGGAGCATGAGCTCCACTAGCAGCCGATGGAGCACTTGACGGAGGAGGAGAACCGGTTGTGCTTGGTGGAATAGGAGGGGAGGCCCTAGATGGTGCATTTCTCCTTTTCCTTTGACCCCTACCTCCTGCCCTAGCTGATTGAGGCATTCCTTTTCTTGTGTGATGGTTGAGCTTGCAATCCTCTCCACAAATCCACCGGAATGCACTTGGAATCGCTTGGAAACAATGGATAGCCTTCAAATCTCCTTCAAAACTCCTTCACCTGCACATAAAACTCACTCTCAACCAATTGCTTCCTTGCAAATGACAAAAAGAAAGGCCAAAAATTGACTTAAAACAAACCCGGCTGTCTTTTTCTGCCGTTTACGTGTCCTGTTTTTGGGACACGCTGCAATTTCGTGTCCGACACATTTTTTTTTCGTGTCCTGTTTTTGGATTCGTCTGAAAGACGAATCGGGCACGTGTCTGATTCGATCCCCACGGGACACGGGGGGCCTCCAGGACGAATCCAGTTTCACAGATGCACTTGTATATCTTATATTGTACCCCGATGTTCGGATCGAAAGAATCAATAATGTAAGCAAGTCATGTAAAGTCATAGAGGGTAACCCTCCTTATTGATCAAGGGTTAAAGTCCCCGTAGTTGTGGGGCACTAGGGTTGTTATACTCTCCTAGAGAAGTCGACCCTGGTAAGTTAATGTAAGTCGGGTCATTAGTACCCTAGTTGTGGTTACTCGAGCCTACATAACTGAGTTAGGATTACTCGAGCCTACATAACAGAGTCAAATATTAAGTGAATGAACGAATATAAATAGAGTGAGCCTCTTTATTTATTACACACACACTCACTCAACTGGGGCGCATGAGTGAGAGAGAAAGTGCTCACACAAGTGAGAGAGAGAACAACTGTTGGAGATCATCTTTTCTGCCTTTGGGTTTTACTATTGCCATTGGTGCTCATTCTATCTCTGAGGAAGTTGCGGGGTTTTCTCCTTTATGGTTTTCTCGAGGAAAATTCTCTGTCTCTTGTCTCTTGTGATTATTGCTATGCATGTTATTCTCTCAGATGAGATCTTAAGATAATACTGTCTAATTGATAAAAATCTAACATGGTATCAGAGCTAACCTGAGAAGAAGACACTGTGCAGCTGCAGAAGCTAGGGCTTCTTACTTTTTGGGTCTCTCTCCACAATCCATCAGCAAAAGGAGGCTAGGCTAACTCTCCATTGAAGGGCGCATCTTTCTGTCGAAGTAGAATTTTATTCCGGGCATTTTCAGTTGTTGCTTTGGGAAATTAGGGCTTTTTATAGAAGAAGGATTTTTGGGTGAGCCCGGCATAGGATTGCTCTCATCAAAATTGAAGTTTAGAGACCAAGGTCGATATTTTTGGTAGGGTAAAACTCCGGGAAAGTCAAACCCTAGTTTGACCCCGGGCCTGAAAAACCCTAAAATACTAAAATGGATAGTTTTGGTACATTCGTTATATCTCGGGATTGCAGAAGTCTCAGGGGCCGAAATTTTCATAGGCCAAAGATAAAATCCTGATGTACTTTGTGTAAAAATTTCAGCCTCAGATTCGCTATATTCTAGGAGATATGTTTCCTCCAAATCAGGGTTCCATCCTCTTCCAGGATTCATCCCTGAATAGGACACCTAGGGAGAAATGCTATATCTCGAGATACAAAGGTCCAAATGAAATTTCGAAAGATGTTCTAGATAGGGAACGGACTTTAATTTTTGTGGTAAACATTTCAGACCCTGATGATAAAACAGGGACGCATGGAAGTCTGTACAAGTTCGCTTTGCTGAACAATCCTGAAATAAGTCACCTTGGGAAAACCCTCATAAGTCCCAATTGGTGAAACCAATTCTGGTAAAACCTGTGGTGTTGGAAAGAGGATAGACGAGGTTACTGCAGTACGAAATTTCAGACACAGAGGAGCAGTACTTTTGGAGATACCGCAGAAACAGTATCAGACATTTCTATAGAAGAAATTGGAAAACTAGGGCTTCCTTCTTCCGGGAGCTTCCCTCCACTGTTTTCAGAAAAGGAGTACATTGGACAACTCGCCTTGAAGAGATATATATTTCTATCCAATCAGATCTGAAATATTCCAAGCTTTGAAAATTAGGGTTTCTCTAACAAACCCTAGATCAACCAGCTCTGGAACCAGGACGAACACCTCAAATCGGTAAGATCTAATCTTTTTCTATTTACAGTTGAGGTTCTCATTTCAAAATGAATAATCACACCGGCTTGATGACAAGCTTGGTGAGGCTGACAACTTCCAAGCATGGAAGTATAGGATCTCACTAATTCTTGAAGGAAATGAATTGGACACCTACATAAGTAGAGAGGTTCTAGTTTCAGAGGGAGATGAGGCTAAAGCCTTACACAAGAAGAACTTGGTCAAGGTCAAGAAGATCATTGCTGATTCAATCAAGGATCACCTTATACCACAAGTGTCTTCCCTAAAGACACCTAAAGAGATGTTTTGATTTCTTGACCAAGCTATTTGAAGGGAAGAACATAAATTGAAAGATCACTTCGAGAAACTAGTTGAAGAACGTGAAGAATGTAGAGACCATACAGTCATACTTTACAAGGGTCTCTCAAATAAAAGAACAACTTGAAGCAGTAGAAGAAGAAGTGGAGAATGTAGAAGTTGTGATAACCACCTTGAATGGCCTCGTCGGATCATGGGATTCATTCATTCAAGGAATGTGTGCCAGAAGGAAGTGATTACTTTCAACAGACTCTGGGAAGAGCACACACAAGAAGAAGCTCGACTCATAATAAGAGAAGAGAAAATGGGAGCAACTGAAGATCAAGCTCTCATGATTCAAAGAAGATCCCTCAAGCGATGAGGAATACGAAGAACTCAATTCTTGAAGAACCTCTTATCCATCTTAGCATTTGGATAAGAAATGATGCTGATATGAATGAAGAAGATGATGAAGCTGAAAGAAGGAGTATACTCACGAAACAAATAAAGATAAGTATTTAATTGTCATTTCATGATATTATTTTGTTATGCATTTGTTTATATTCAATTGATGTGTTATGCATGATAGAATTGATAGTATACTACTAATATGCATGTGATGGGTAAGTAGCCCATGGTGCTATACAACTCTCCATTGCTACTTATCTAGAATGAAACCTCTTTGCTAACATATTGGATTAGTGCACAATCTCAATGTTGTCCTCGTAGAGATCGAAGGCATATAGAAAGTTTCCGTAAGATATGGATGAATGTTGTATTGGCTAAAATAGTTGCATGATTATATCTTGATGCAAAAGAAATTTTCGTTATGAATATGCCTTATGAAATGTTTCTAACCATACAATTGGTGCATTTGACTTGTAGGAAAGATCGCATACAATCGCTTACAAGAAAAGAAGGATGAGACTTGTTCCGAAGAACAAGTGACGACAGTTCAAGAAAGAATCCAAGATGAAGAATAATATGACGATACTTTCCAAGAAGGAAAGAGGCCTCAGAGACGCTCTAGTTATGTGACACTGTTGAGCGACATCATTGATGCAGAACCTTCTAGCTATGAAGAAGTAGCCAAGAAGAAAGGGAAGGAGAATACTAGTTCAAGAAGAATGATGTCTAGGATGCAGTATCGAGACCTGAAGGGAAGTCGATAATGTCTTCCATATGGATCTACATGATCCAACATGTAGTAGATGACAACATCGTGGGATACAAGGTAAGATTCGTAGCACGAGGCTTCTCATGGAAATAAGGCATAGACTACGAAGAGACATTTGCAGCCACTAGAAGTTAAGACAAATGACAGGCAGAATCATGTGTGCAAATGAAAGAAGGCATTGTACGAGCTCAGAAGACACCCATGGGATAACACATACATGAGGAGCTTGATGAAGATCTTAACCTTTTCTACAAGGTTAAAGATGAAAGCCTATAGAGGATGACAAGCTCACAGATGGGTGCGAGAAGAACTTTTGAAAAGGTTTAAGATAGAGGATCTTGGTATCCAGTGACCCTAGATGGATACATAGAATATTAGTAGCAGAGGAAGCTACTTGTCACTCCGGTACAAAATGTTTCAATGCATAGAGTACGAAAGGCAGAGGGAGAATGATGCTCCACTTCAGAGGGAGTGATTGGAGAAGATCCTGAGGTTCAACATGGTATGATGGGATGGATAGCTTACTGATGGCTCTAGGCTTTACTGAGAGTAAAGCGGATTCCAACCTTTACTTCAAGGTTGAAGGCAGAAGACTAGTGATGCTCCTGTTATATGTCGATGACTTGTTCTTGACAGAAAAGAGGAACTCATTAAATTTGCAAGAAGGAGATTTGCTGACAAGTTCAAGATGAAAGACTTGGATATGATGCACTACTTTCTAGGCATGGAGGTGTGGCAGAATGTGGATGGAATCTCCTTGGGACAAGGGAAGTATGCAGTAGAGATCCTGAAGAGGTTCAGGATGATGAACTGCAAGGCCATGACCACATCTATGGCATCGAACCTGAAGCTATTGAGTGTTGCTTCATTAGAGTTGATTGATGCCACGATGTATCGTTAGATGATTTGTTCCTTGATGTACCTGACGAATACGAGACCAGATATTTGCTTTGCTGTGAACACATTGAGACATGTTCACCTGATTGCTGCAAAGCATATTTTGAGGTACCTGAAGGGTATAGTTGAGTATGGGCTCAAGTATCTGGCGAATCATTAGATTAACCTGGAGGGTTATGTAGATTCGAATTGGGCAGGCAGTGCCATCGATAGGAAGAGCACTTCGGGGTGCTACTTTAGTATGAGATCAGGTGTGATCTCTTGGTTTAGCAGGAAGGAGTCTTGCATGGCGCTGAGAACATCCGAGAGAGGAGCAATGAAGCTCCAGTATGTGATCCAGATCGAGATCTCTTGAAAGAGGGAGTTCTAGCATAGCAGGTGAGACAGGTTGTTTGAGCATATAATCCTGGCGAAGCTCGTAGGTGGCTTAGATGTAAAACGGTCCTATAGGTTGTCCTCGGATGTAATCGGTCTTGGCGAAGCTCAGAGGTTATCCTTGGACGTAATCAACCCTGATGTGATTCTATGCTAGAAATGGCCAGAGTGAAGTTCGAGTACTTCAGAGAGAAGCTTGGTGTTCTCCAGATCGAGGTTCCCTCCAAGGGGAGGTGATGAGCCCGAGAGCCTTTCTTACATGGTAGGATTGGTTCATTCTATGGTCAGATATAAGTGCTGGAGCCTTTCTGACATGGTGGTAGGTGGGTCCTCCCATGGTCAGATGTAAGTGCAGAGCCTTTCTGACGAGGTGGCAGGCTGGGCCTCCCATGGTCAGATATAAGTGCAGAGCCATTCTAATATGATTGTGGGATTGGCTCCCACATGATCAGATATAAGTGCAAAGCCATTCTGATATGACTGTGGGATTGGCTCCCACATGATCAGATATAAGTGCAGAGCCTTTCTGGCTGGGTCAGATGTAAGTGCGGAGCCCTTCTGACAAGGTGGTAGGAGGGTCTTCCCATGGTCGGATATAAGTGCAGAGCCTTTCCCCGGATGATAGATGGTGTGTCCTATTATGCCGAAGGATGTAAGTGCAGAGCCTTTCTTTGGATGGTAGATGGTGTGTCCTACCATGCCAATAGATATAAGTGTCGAGCCCTTCCTTGGATAGTAGATGGTGTGTCCTACTATGCTAGAGGATGTAAGTGCTGAGCCTTTCTGATTGGGTCAGATATAAGTGCTGTGCTTTTCTCTGGATAGTAGATGGTGTGTCCTGCTATGCCAGTAGATGTAAGTGCTATGCCTTTCTCTGGATAGTAGATGGTGTATCCTGCTATGCCAGTAGATGTAAGTGCTGAGTCTTTCCTTGGATGATAGATGGGGTGTCCTATCATTCCAGTGGATGTGAGTGTTGGGCCTTTTTGACATGGTGGTGGATGTGTTCCTACCATGGTCAGATGTGAGTGCTGGGCGCGCCTTTCTGACATGATGGTGGATGTTTTCCTCTCATGGTCAGATGTAAGTGTTGGGCAGGCCTTTCTGACTGGGTCAGATATAAGTGTTGAAGAAGATGAAGACCTACATGGAGGATAGGCCTACAACCAGCATGAAAAAGGGCTGGCTCTGTAGAACTTCCTATGACGAGAATAATTGAGAGATAGCATCAGTTGATCGAGATAGGGGAAGCAACTTTGATGATGATCTAGTGATGATCCAGTTTCGATGATGATCTAGTGATGATCCAACTTTGATGATGATCTAGTGATGATCCAGTTTCGATGATGATCCAGACTTGATCTAGAGAAAAAGACTTGTGCTGATGAATTGTGTCAAGAGAATACCTTCCTAGTTAAGAGGGAGTGTTGATGTATTTGTAACTTCAGAATGTATTCACTTGTATATCTTATATTGTACCCCGATGTTCCTATCGGGAGAATCATTTGTATTTCATTGTACCCCGATGTTCCTATCGGGAGAATCAATAATGTAAACAAGTCATGTAAAGTCATAGAGGGTAACCCTCCTTATTGATCAAGGGTTAAAGTCCCCGCAGTTGTGGGGCACTAGGGTGGTTAGACTCTCCTAGAGAAGTCGGCCCTGGTAAGTTAATGTAAGTTGGGTCATTAGTACCCTAGTTGTGGTTACTCGAGCCTACATAACTGAGTTAAGATTACTTGAGCCTACATAACAGAGTCAAATATTAAGTGAACGAAAGAATATAAATAGAGAGTGAGCCTCTCTATTTATTACACACACGCTCACTCAACTGGGGCGCATGAGTGAGAGAGGAAGTGCTCACACAAGTGAGAGAGAGAACAACTGTTGGAGATCATCTTTTCTGTCTTTGGGTTTTACTGCTGCCATTGGTGCTCATTCTATCTCTGAGGAAGTTGCGGGGTTTTCTCCTTTATGGTTTCCCCAAGGAAAATTCTTTGTCTCTTGTCTCTTGTGATTATTGCTGTGCATGTTATTCACTCAGATAAGATCTTAAGATAATACTGTCTAATTGATAAAAATCTAACACCCAGGTCGCAGCCAGTGGCTTGAAGATTTTTGCCACGTTACCCGAGGTGCGAATTAGGTGGCATCACTCCAGATGAGACTTCCAAAGAGAGCAAGAGACCGAGGTCATACTCTAGCTATGTGGCACTAGTTTGCAACATCATTGATAAAGAACCTTCCAACTATGAGGAAGATGCGGAAAATAAAGCATGGAAGGATGCCATGATTGAATAGTACCAGTCAATCATGAAAAATGATGTCTGGGAGGTGGACCCAAGATCAGAAGGGAAGTCTGTAGTGTCTTTCAAATGGATCTACAAGATCAAGCATACAACAGACGAAAGCATAGAAAAATACAACACAAGATTTGTAGCATGTCGCTTCTCCTAGAAAGAAGGCATAGATTATGAGGAGATATTTGCATTGTTAGCAAGATACACTTCCATCGGATCTATGCTAGCATTAGTTGTAGTAATGAAATGAAAGATACACCAGATGGATGTCAAGACAACTTTCTTGAATGGTCTAGTTGAAGAGGAAGTGTACATGGACTAGCCCCTGGGATTTGAAACACATGACAGACAAAATGATGTGTGCAAGTTAAAGAAATCTTTGTACGGTTTAAAGCAGGTACCCGGGACGTGGTCTGGCAGGATGGATAGTTTTCTGACGAGCTTTGACTTTACTAAGAGTAAAGCAAATTCCAATCTCTACTTCAAGGTTAAGGGAGGAAGACTAATGATACTCCTACTATATGTAAATGACCTCTTCTTAACAGGTGAAGATGAGCTCATTGCAGATACGAAGGGGAGACTTGCCACATAGTTTGAGATGAAGGACCTGGGGATGATGCGCTACTTTTTAGGTCTGGAGGTGTGGCAGAGATCAGATGGGATATTCCTTGGTCAAGGAAAGTATGCAATGGAGATTCTGATGAGGTTCAGAATGATGGAATACAACGCTATTACCACACCCTTGGCATCAAACTTGAAGCTACTTGACAAACACAATATATAGGCAGATGATTAGTTCATTGATGTACTTGACAAACACGAGGCTAAACATATGCTTTGCTGTGGAGACATTCAGCCGGTTCTTGACAGTTTAGAGACGTGTACCCCTGATTGCTGCAAAGCATGTATTGAGGTACCTGAAGGGTAAAATTGAGTATGGGCTTAAGTATGCGATGAATCAGAGGATTAACCTGCACGGTTATGTTGATTTGAATTGGGCAGGCAGTTCCACAGATAAGAAGAGCACTTTAGGATGCTGCTTTAGTTTGGGATTCGATATGATCTCATGGTTTAGTAGGAAGCAGTTGAGTGTGGCGCTGAGTACAACCAAGACATAGTACATTGCAGCCTGTTCAGCTAGTTGTGAGGCAGTATGGCTCAAAAAGCTACTATCAGATTTGTTTGATCTCGAGTTAGAGGCGACTTGTATCTTCTGTGACAACCAAAGTTGTGTGAAGTTGTCCGAGAACCCGGTGTTCCATGACAAGTCAAAGCATATTGAGATCAAGTATCATTATACTTGAGATATGGTGGAGAGAGGAGCAGTGAAGCTCTAGTATGTGGCGACAGACAAGCAGATTGCCAATGTATTGACCAAGCAATTAGAGAGAGTGAAGTTCGAGTACTTCAAGTGAAACTTGGTGTTATCCGAATCGATGTTCCCTTGAAAGAGGGAGTGATGTGACATGTTCAGAAGACGCAGGTGCACCAAGGCTGTATCTATATGGTGGGAGACGCAGGTAGTCCGGAGGGATGTAAGGCATTTGGGATGCTCCTGGGTTGTACGCACATGTCTGAAGACGTTGGTGGTCCATGGGTCATAAAGCATCTGGGATGTGCCTGGGCTGTATCTACATGGAGGGAAACATAGGTTGTCCAAAAGGGTGTAATGTATCTAGGATACTCCTGGGCTGTACCCACATATTTGAGATGCAGGTTGACAGAGAGCGTCATAGTACATCTGGATTGTACCCACTAGGTGGGAGACGAAGATGTTCTTGGGTTGTACCCACTGGGTGGGAGACGCAAGATGACTGAGAAGAGACGTAATAGATCTGGGATGTACCCATTGGGTGGGAGACGCATATGTTCTTGGGATGTATCCACTAGGTGGGAGACGCAGGTTGTTTGGTGGACATGATACGCACCTGGGCTGCTCTCCATATGGACGTAGTCGTGTATGCTCTTAGGCTGATCTCGACAGGGTGGAAAACGCGGGTTGTCCTGGGGATGTGTTATCACCAACCTTGTAGTTTCCTGTGTGAGGTGGATCCAGGATGGATGGTAGAGGGGCAAGCAACTAAGGGGTGGAACTAAGACTGCCTAGACTCCCAAATGGATGATTGTCACGCCAATTAAAGCAGCCTTCACTTTATGTTATCCAAGTCCAAGACAACAACGGGGGAGACTTGGATCTGCTCCCGACAGGAGAGATCAGACCTAGACAACATAATAGATCAAATGGGGCTTTGAGATACGTAAGGTGTAAGGTAAATGGAAACCCTAGCTTTAGGGTTTATGTATTAGCAACTAATGGAGATGACCACTGTCTTGGGAAACGTAACCGTGACAGGGTGAGCAAGGATAGAGTTGGGACTGTCTAGTACCAAGGAGACAGACTTAGTAAAAGATAGGTAACTTGAGTTATTAATGAATGTTGGCAAAGAGAATGGGCTAAGGTGACTTTAGGGCTAGTGCTAGAAATAGGAGATCAGTGTCTTACGTGCATTGGGCAATGGAATCATCATCAGCACAACGTTTTAGTGAACCCACCTGGGATATACCCTGATCTATGGACCCAGAAAAGGATTTGGCCCAGAAGATTCAGGTTACAGGAAAACCAGCAGAAGGAGGGTTAGCGCTAGGGTTTGGAGAGGCAGATCTGCAGCTCTAGAGCCACCAAGAGACTATCAGCTTAGCGTTGGAGGGGGAATGAGAGTAGGATGGGCCGATCTACAAACCCAAGTCAAAAAATTTCAGTAAAGATCAAATCTGGAAAAGTCAAAATTTGATGAGGGGGGCTAGGAGGCTGAAAGTCAGTTTTTCAGATCTAGGGCAACCTGACAGGAACTAGCTCAACGTTGGGGGTGTTTTGGAGTGCTCAAGCCTTGATCTATCAGCCTAGCTTGTCAGATTTCAGAAAAAAAAAACTCCGGAAAAGTCCAGTTTTCAATGAAGGCGCTAGGGCTGTTTCAGTCTAAAAATCAGATCTAGTTCAAACTGCCATGAGTCTGGACAGCATTGAGGGTGATTTGGACTGTGTGGGACCCAATCTATCAGTTTATGAAGTCAAAAATCAAAAAAAGTCAAAACTCTAGTAGGTCAAATTTTTAGTGGGGGGTTATGCAGTTTTCAGGCTAAAAATCAGATCTAGGTCAAACCAGCAGGAATTTGACCAGCGTTGCAGTAGATTCAGTGAAGGGGAGGCCCGATCTATGGAACCCAGCAGTGGTTGGACCAAAGATCGGACGGTTCTCAGATTTAGTAGTTTTTCAGGATTTTTTAGTACTTTAAGAATTTTCAGAAAAATGGAAGGAAAAATAGGTACAATGGATTTAGATCTGTTAAAGAGAAGAGAGTTACCTGTTGGATCGTACCTGGAAATGCTTGTAGAAGTTTTAACAGTGATGATCCTTGCTATCCCATCACAGTGGTGATCCTTGCTTGTAGAAATTTTAACAGTGATGATCCTTGCTATCCCATCACAGTGATGATCCTTGCTTGTAGAAGTTTTAACAGTGGCGATAAGACTATCCTATCACCATTTGAGAACATTAGATGCAAAGCAGATCCAGAAAATATCCACGGAAAAATATTTCTATTATTTAGATCCAAGAACCAAAGACCCCTTACAAATGAGAAGCTCTCTTCTTTAAATAGAAATGAGAGAACCACAATCATAACCGAATCCTAACCACTTTCAAAACGAGTGGCTAAGATTATTAGATAAAATGTTCTAATCAATGGTTGAGATGAGCTCAACATACAATACATGGATCAATATAACCATAAAGTACCAAAGTGGACTAAATCACCCAAAAAGAGGGTACCCCACTCAACAAGAAATAAATGAAGCACATGGTGGGTCCAAGGAGTGTTTGACTAACTCCCTCTGGGTGTCTCCATCGCACAATAAAATAATATAATATTTTAATTCTTTGACTTTGTGCCTCCTTGAGGAAATCGTGAGCCTCCCAAAAGCTCTAGAAAATAATATATAAATGCCCAAAAATAGGTGTGGGCCCAATCAGGTGCTACAACTGCTGGAAAAGGTGTGGAGGACATCACTCTCATCCCATGTCATTTCCTTGCCTCAATAGGCCAAACAGACTTCTTCAATAGCCATTTAATCATTTTTTAATCTGCCTCGGGAAACGTGAACCTGCCAAAATAGCCTCCTAAGGTGCCTGCGTTGCCAAACTGAGCCTACCAGGCTCTCTGGGATAGGGGTACTATGGTACAAACAAGTGGTTGCACCCCCTATACCTATACAACGCCCTAGGAGATCCAACTAAAACATCTCCATGCTTAGACATCAACCTGTGAAGAAAATTTGCATCAGAGAGGCAGAATGAGCCTGATCATATCTGCAAGTGCCCAGAACTGGAAATAAACTGTCTCATTAGACTCAGAGAGTCCAAATCCATCTATGGTGTATACTCTTACCCCTCATAGGTCTCTATCTGATCATCAACCATATCCAATAAGCAATATAACCATCTGTAAATGATCAGACACCCATAATAACTCAGACTATCATCCATCTGCTGCAAGTGTTAAAAGGCTAAGACATGTTCTATAACTCATTCAAGCAACAAGCACAACAAGTAGCAGTCATTTCACTGGCGGTACATCAACCAATACATATATAAGGCTTTATTTATTATTACTCAGACTAGACTTTCAGGACTATACTCACTTCATAGTTGTAGCTAATTTGCTAGTGAAGGGTGATGGATGAAATTGACGAGGCTAAGGCAAAGGATGACTTCCTACTCAACATCATGACACTTTGGATATGGAAAGGGAATACTCACTATAACCAATGTTGGACAAACAACAACACAAGGAATGGCAGTGCCTCACAAATGGGTGAGTTGTTTAGAGAGTGCTTATTCAACTTAGGCATCATGACTACATCAAGCTTGATCCAAGTTCATTAGGACCATTAATTTTATTCCATGGCCTTTTTGGCCTATATGACCCTTTGGGACTTCACCAGTGCTTAAAAGCACAGCAGCTTTCATCCGGGACATTTATTTTTATAAGGTCAGCAATATTTGGATATAGCATATTTTTAACCATTGCTTTTTTGGACCTTTTCTTATACTCTTCAAGGAGTATTTTAGCATTTTATTTCTCTTGCCCTCTTTACATATGTTAAGAAACACAGTTTTATCATTTTCATTTTCCATGGGCGCATATTCAATATTTCCAATACATGTAATACATGAGCTTTCAGTTTTAGCCAACATCTCAAGTGACCAGGGGGAGTTCTGCACAGTGCCAAACATCGGGACAATTGACCAGAATGATTTAGGCATACAATCCAACTTACCAAAGGCAAGTTTTGTCACCAACTCAGAGTCGAGACACAATATAAACAGGGAGGCTTGTCCAACAAAAGTTCTAGCGGGGAAAAAGATCCTCCATGCCATAAGTCAAGAAGTCAATCGGGTTGAAAACTAAACTGGAAGGTAATGGATGGGTGAAGACAATGAATGATGGAGCCAACACTAGCAAGCCAAAACAATGGTGGGAATGGCTACCTCTATTTTCCCTAAGGAGGGTAAAACCAATGAGTATAGATCAGGAACTTCCAAGTCTAAGTAGGGACATCAATATATAGTACAAAATACATCCAAGTCCATATAATTATGACCACTAGATCATGATACCACAAGTTAATATATGTCACAAAAATCAGTATAAGAGCAATGATAACCATAACACAATATAAAAAGCTGAGTCATAGTCATGCAATATAATCCATTTGAAACATCATCTATCCAATGAGAAAGCACTGATATAAAATTGGGCATCAATAACTGCTCTGTAATGACTAAATGGCTACATTGGTCCTCAAATCTGAGTGTCCTGAGACTCAGTCCTGACATGGGAGAGTACAATAGTCCACTAATACAATAATGATCCGTCAAAACTGCTCATCTCAGCATCTCATATGTAAGAGATCTGGCTGAAAAAAGTACTGTGTCTGAAAAATAGAATATGGTAGCCTAGCTACTATATATGTGATAACAAGATGTAATGCAGGCATACGAGATGATTTGGATACGACGGGATGACAGTAGTAGATGTAGGTTGTTGCTTGGGAAATGCAAAATGAGGACTAGGGATGTACCTACTTGATGGCTTGCTCGTAGAGATGATGATGAAGTCTTAGTTGGGATCTAGGCCTACATCCAACATGAAAAAGGGATGGCTTTGTAGAACTTCTGAGGACGTATAGATTCGAGAGATGTCACTAGTCAATGGTTGACAAGATGAAGAGTTGCTGCAGCAGTGATGATGATCCAACGATGATGATGTCTAGAGATTGTGTCTAGTTATGGTGATGATCGGGTTGGAAGAATACGTTCCTTCTTAGGAGGAGGCCTGAGTTGGAACGAAGCCATCAGGGCATTCAAGTGGAGGCCAAGAATCCTTCGAAGGGTCAAGATACTTGTGTTGAAGGCCGAAGACTTGAGGAAGGGTCGTGAGGATCGTGTCATCGATTTAGCAGGCCACATGGGTTCGAGGAAGAAGCCTCATGCATTGTGGAGGGGCAAATTTCTCTTTTGAAGCATTTGAAGGAATATCTTCACTTGGGACTGGACAACACATTCTTGGAAGGGTTTTGTTGAAACTTAGATTCCTTTTGGAGGCAACTTGGCATCAGTTCCAGGTTTCTTGTTCTTGTGTGTATTAGTATACCCTAGTTTCTATAGCAACCATTAGATTATTATATTGTTCCATCTACTTTCATAATAAAATGCCTATGTTGTTCCTCCTACCTTGTGTGTAATTGGAATGGTCTCAAAGTGTTTGACAAAATGTTTATGAGAATGCAAGTTGCTTAAGAAGTTGTAAATCAATGTAATGCAAATCATTTGACATAAGCACACAACAAAAACCACCACAATTTTTCCTGTAAATGCATTGGGGATATTACAAGCTCACTGATCAATTTGCGCTTTTTCAGTTTCGTAATAATTGTGGGTTGCGTTCTCATATGAATGACTCAAGCCACACACTATGAATCATAACCAATACTTGTGATAGATTGGTTCACGAATGCAATTTACACTTTCTCAAATTGTCATGAGTTATTTATATGTGGATGTGTCTTACAGATGATGTCTAAATCTTGCTATAAATGTTTTTCTTAAATCCATATGTTACTTCCCTTGGGAAATTTCTTGATTAAGAAATTCACATTTATCTAATAATTTGAATTGATTATCACAAGTGAAAGCAATAGATCTCAATACTAGCTCATTTTATCAGTTTGCACTTTTCTTGTCTTGGCATTGTGAGTTGTTAGATGTGGATGATTAATGGTTGATTGATGATAGCTTGATTCTTGGTTCATTATGAATAAATTTGTCCCAAAATTTGTTTTTTTTTCCGATTTTTTAATAAAACAATTATTTTTATGAAGAAATTGGGTGCCTCAATTTGGCCCAAAATTTGTTTTTTTTCTTTTGATTTTTTAATAAAACAATTATTTTTATGAAGAAATTGCTTAAATTTTTTTGTTTGAGAAAATAAAGATCTAGAAGCAACGTGCGACCTAATCGCTGATTATTTCCTATAAGTGAGTTGGTTCATTCATTCTTCACACAATCTTTTGAATCAAGTAATTGATGATTATCAACATGGTTTTCCTTCTAATATGTCATTTATGTGTGTCATTATATTTTTGGAAGGCAATGCGTTTTTTTAATATATATACATATGGGATGTTTTCCCCGACGTTTCCATTTTTGGAGGGTCACGTTACTTGACGTACCTATTTCAGAAACTTGTAGACGTTTCCTGTTTCGTGCAACTTAGTACTTAAGTAATTTACTACATTGGCTCCCCTAGCAAGTTACACTTTATCACGTGGATGGTAATTTTTGGTTCATTAATGAAGTTTATTTTCTTTTATTACTTGTTCAAGCTATAAATGACATATCATACTTTTCATCTTGCTTGAATCATTGGTAGAGTATGTCTCAACCCTAATCATATACCTTTAGCTAGGCACCCTCTTCCTAAAAAATAGAGCTAGGTAAGTAACTTAGGTTGGTTAAATCCTTCATAGTTGACCTAAGAGAAATCTTGGATATGGTCTCTCCATTGGTTAGCCTAGGTTTATTTCATTTTTTCTAGGATACGTAAAAGAGGAGCTTCCTCTGTTAGTGACACGTTGAGAAGAAGGCCCATAGTTGTGTCAGGTTAGCGGTTGATTTCTTGCCAATCAATTGGCCACTAGGTTGTGCATAAAAGGGATTGAACCGATTGAGTCATACCCAAACTCGGCTAGTTCGGTACCAAACCAATCACTCGAACTGGTTCAATGGTCGATTCAGTTCGATTGGGTGTTAACTTGGCCAACTTGGTCGAGTCTGCGTCTGAGTTGGTCGCGTTTTCAAACATTGATTTGAAGTGCAAATGATTAAAGTGTATTCAATTATTTATGCATGCCATCCACATATAAGTAAGGCGTGCTTATAAGTTAACAACAATGATTAAATTTCTGATCCGCTTATTAGTGACTTAGACCATGAAACATGTAACCAACCCAAGATCTGAAATGTTATCAAAATTGTCCAAGACCATTATACATAACGGAAAGAAAAATAACTCAAAACAGTTAAAAATTTAATCCCATTTGAATGATGAACAAAACAACTTATCTAGGGCTAAATTAGATTAAATCAATAACTAACATTAATCTTAATTATGTAATTTAAGCAACAAGCATAAATTTAGCATATATTGCTTTAAAATGAACTTTAATCACACAAATCATGAAATACATGGTATTAATAGGAAGAGATGAATTAAAGCCTCAAAAGAGGGCTTGAATTAGCTCTGTTACCACCTAAGTTGTACTTGGTGGAGTTTTCAAGCGAGCCGACAAAGTAGAACAAGTATACTTGATCATTCTTGTAATATCCCAAATACTGATATTCTCTAATGTTCTATGATAGTGCTGACTTACACACTCAACCTCATACAAATTTGCAAAATAACTGTGCATGCAAACTTGCCATGCAAAAATGCCCTAAAATATAGCTGAATTAGGGTTAGGATTTTGTAGAGAGAAATTAACACTCACCACTGATATTCTGGCTGATAATCACTTCAGAGATAGCTGCATGCATAAGGATCTAGATGGGTGGTCTAATAATGCTCTTTTCCTCCGGTGTCACTGCTCGCATCACCGTAAAAACCCTCCAGACTGAAGGTGACGTTTTTATAGGAGGAGAGGTCCGTTCAGGCTGAAAATTTATGAGCTTGCCTGTCTGCTGATGCCGAAGAGATGGCCTGGCACATGCGAAGGTTTGACTGCCTTTAAGTGCCCTAGCGAATTGATTAGCAGTTCTGCTGCTCACGCCCCCAACTGATTTGTTTGGCTGATAGCTGCTCTAGGTGAGAAAACTGATGGCTGATAATCACTGCATACCGCAGGATAGGCCTGCTGAGAAAGAGGAAGCTGACATGCGGAGGAAAGACTGGGTTTTGTGGTCCCAATGAATCCTTCTGTGTTTTCCCTGCTACTTCCAGCTGCGAAACGTGGATTTGCTAATAACCCTTCGGACTGTGCTGGATCTCCGAACACTGTAGTATATGATGGATGCAATGGATAAACCTGGATGATCTATCCCAATAAGATACTAGGGCAGATATCTCACTGTCGAACCCTCGCTAGCTGAAGACACTGTCTCCAACCCCAACTGTCGCGGCTACACGTTGTGTTGCTGCTTGAAACTCCAAAATCAATCAAGAATAACAATAGATATTTCCTTTAGTCCCATAACCTTTCTTTAATAGATCTTCATATGATTTTAGGGTTTGCATGTCACTTTTAGGGTTTATACTTCACTTTTTCATGCATGCAATTCTAGTTTGATGTTGACTTTAACACTGACTAAACAAGGCCTGCATGCTCTGCATGCTTTAGGATATGAACTTTGATGGCCTTCTTTCTACACTGATGACTTAATGATACTGAATTGATGTACATTTATGCTCCTAGTGCTATTACTCCTCAGTTATTCCCTTTCTATAAAAAACGGAACATTACAATTCTTCAAAGTTCAGAAGTCTGCCAGGCTTTTTCTGGGAGTCTGTTCAAAATTTTTTGTAACACATGTTCATAACCCCTTGGGGAAATTGTAAAAAATGTGCTAGCATGGTCAATTTTATAGAAGGCTCGGCTTCCTAGACTTAGACATCAAGCCGACTAGCCCAGACTGTTTTTTTCCCTCGATAATTATGTGCTAGCATGGTCAATTTTATAGAAGGCTCGGCTTCCTAGACTTAGACATCAAGCCGACTAGCCCAGACTGTTTTTTTCCCTCGATAATTATTGGTTGTAGAACAAATGATTAATAATTTCTAATTTTTTCACTCACACCTCCAAAGTTGGGGTAGTCGTCTTGGTGGTTAGGCCTTGGGAGGTTATTAGAGCCTCTGTGTCAGTGTTTATAAACATGCTAGGCATTCAAATTGAGTCGTATGGACATGTGCTAGCCCCCCCTAGAGTTTCGTCGGATTTCGAGAAAATATATATATATCTATATATATATATTTTCCGTTTTTTAGGCCATTTTTTAATTTTCAAATTAAAAACTTCAAAATGTAATAAAAGCTCAATCCAGAGGCAGAGTTTGGCGTGTGGATGCTCGTTTTGGCACTCAAAGCATACTCTTTACCCCGTGACCCACTTTTCATACATTCTGGGTGTTCAAAAGTCCCGAACGACATTATTTGGCTAACAGAGCATCAAATCGACACTTAAATGCTAAAAGAACATGATTTTGGCATAAGACAAAACAATGAAAAGTAAAAAAAGTGATTGTTTAAAGGTTAAGTGATGATGGGGCATGGTGGTTCGCATGTGCGCGAATTCTTCTTAGGAGGAAAACGTCACTTACAAATCATGTTTCATTACCATTTTTTAAACCATAGTTTAAAAGCTTGCGAATTTATTCAAGGCTCAAGGTATGGCCCACGCTTTGTATTAGCGAGTGGGTGGGATAGTGACATCATCGTATGTTATTGGTGTGATATACCACATATTATTCACCATTTTGAAACTATGGTTTAACCCATTGCTCACGTCATTGAATCCGTACGAGATATGGTAGCATGAGGATTGTTGCTTCATGGCTCAAGTGTGGTCCACGCTCTTGACTAGTGAATGGGTGTGTTGCCGCCTCTTATGCACCTGGGTTAACACAGCATAAATCTTCAAGCTGCTTGGTGCGTCCTTGGGGGAAAATCTCGAGTCAGGTACTGTCACCTGATCCTGACTCCTCCGTTTAGGCTTAACTCCTAACAAAGCCAAGGGGGGTAGTCCCTACCAAAAGAGTTTCTAAGGATCTTAAGTGTTTTAATTGTTTCAATTGATTGGGTTATTTAAGGAGTTAGAAATGAATAAATTGTTGACACAACACTATGCAAAATTATATAACTAAATTCAACAGCATTGCAAGATACATCAATAATCACAATATGACTATAAGCAAAATAGAGAGTACAGGAATTGAACTAGTGCCAATATGGAGTCACAAAACAATGAAAGCTGTTGAAAACAAAGAAAATATTTTGCTTGTGTACTTGGTCAATTTTAATTATTAGAATGATGAGTAATTAAAGGAAGGGGATTACCGATATACCAAGTGGTACTGGGAATATGTTTGGAATTTGGGAAGAGTGGCTCTGTACGGGAAAATGTTTGCTAGATGGAGTCGTGGGGGGTTGTTCAACATTAAACCACAAGGGTGCAGCCTAACGGGACCCCACGGTCACTTTCTAGTGGTTCCCGCTTTCCCTGAAGAATTTGCCCACTACTTCTCCAAAATTGTTTACGCCAGATTTTCGTAATGTTTTGGGCAGTTACTTTTATTAAAATGAGTTATTTAATTAGATGTGAGAAAATTAATAAGTGCACAATTCTGCTTTTGATATCCCCAAGAGTCAGACAAAGCTGCGAGGGGTAGAACATACACGGAAGAGGCAAATGTTTGTTCCAAATTATGAAAGCAAAGTAAAGTTGTGATACAGCCCTTCAGGACAGATTGTGCGTTTGTGTGAACAAAAAATTGTGAGACTAATTACTACGGCAAATAAATGTTGAGTTAGTATTTGATTACTTTGAATAAAAATTGTAAATCTTGAAATAAACTTGATTGATTTAAAAGTTGAAGTAATCAAATCTAATCTAAACGAACAAGAAAATCTAACCGACTTCAAGGTCAAATACAGTGTTTCTCCAAATAGGGGAAGAGGGGTGTGCGAGCCGTAATCCCACTTGTTTTTTTATTAAATTATTACACTGCCGATAATTAAATAAAGGGCTGCCTTTTGACCTTATACTTTGGCCAAAATGCTTACAATAAATTGCCGGAAGAAAGGGATCGAAGAGGGGGGATTTGGAGATGCTTTGGGAGGCTAAAAACTTGAAAATTTTGCCAGCATTTCCTCTTGACCTGTCAACAAAATACAAAAACCAGCAAGCTAATATTTCATAAATTAGTGGATTAACATAGAAATACAATTAAAATTTTACACCTTAGTATTTACGAAAGTTGAAGGAATTTAAACCACTTCAAATACTAAGAGATTCACCAGATCTAAGCTTATGATGGTTAAAAAGAAATACTTCTAGATCTAGTTAAATAATCAAGCTAAGAAAAAATCTAAGCTTGCTTTTAAAGGTAACTAGAAAAAGATTTGATTTTTTAAGGATGAAGAAATAGCCCTCAAGCTTGGCTAGAATCTTTGTGAAGACATAGAAGTGCCTGAAATACAAGAAATGTTAGATCTTTAAGATAAAGAATGAAGGAAAGAAGGGATGCAACCGAGCTCCCACTTCGCCTTCGCCTGAAATAAATTGCAAGCTATACACAAACTTTGAACAAGTGAGATCCAATCTAGTGCATTGAATCAAATGAAATTAGAAGAACACAAGTATTACCAACTACAAAATGTTGCTTCTTAATCTTCGATAACCAAATACAAGTAAACAAATTAATACTTTAAATGTTTACTCAATAAACCATAAAGGATTTTCAAGCTAGAAATCAGATCTGCAAAACTTGTAAGAAATGAACAATAGCTTAGCCAAATATCACCTCGATTAATTGCGGCATTCACATCAACAAGATCTTACACCATTTAGACCTCCAAAGCCTTGACTTTTATTCAAAATTAGAAAAAATAATGATCATTACAATAGCAGAGGTTACTTGCTTCATGTCAATTGAAGAGCAAGAGCCTTGCTTATATAGAAAAATAGAGAAGAATAGGGTGGTGCATTCACCAACTTGGCATGAGCTTGTAAAATGGAAACAATTAATGCAAAAATGACTCATTCCAAAACCAAACCCAACCCATTCCACTTTACTTTTGCTCTTTCCATAAATTTCCTGGGAAATGCACCCTCTCCAATTGGAAATGTCATGTTGCCTCTTTCACATTAGAGAAATGCTCCAACATGTTTCGGGAAGGTTAGGAATATTTCCAAATAGCTTTTCCAACTCAGAAATTTCTTTTTCGACATGTTTTTTTACTTTTTGGAAATTGCCGGATTCTTTTATTTCCTCATTTTTTTGGTTTTTTGACTAAAAGTTAATTAAGTGAAAAATGAATCACTTAAAAACTTAGGAGAGTGGGTCTAGGGGTAAAATATATGCTTTGAGTTAGAAAATGAGCACCCCCATGCCCCAATCGGAATCTAGACCACACTTTTATGTCTTTTTTATTTTTTTTAATTAAATTATAAAAAATAAGCCTAAAAAATGGAATAATTAATTTTTCCGGAAATTAAAAAAAACCTATGGGGGACTTAATACATGTTCATATGACTCAAAACCCATGATTAGCATGGTAATATACATTGACACCTAGGTTTTAATAACCTCCTAAGGCTTTTTTACCAAGACATTTACTCTAGCTTTGGAGGAGTGGGTGAAAAACTAAAAAATTATAAGTCATTAAAAAACGACATATAATTCCCAGGGAAAAAACACCCTAGAGTAAAGTATTGATAACTAAGTCCTAGGCAAGCCAAACCTTTTACAAAATTTTCATCATGCTAAGTCATTTATTACAAAATCCCCGCAGGGTATGAACATGTAAAAATTACAAAGGGACCAACATTTGGTCCTGATGAATCCTTGGAAATTATGAGCACTGAGTAGGAACAATTTACTTGTTCTGATCCTTGGTGGCTCACTAGGAATCCCCTAAGTACAACTTAGTGGATAACAGGGTGTTGACAGTTGAATCATCTTTTAATAAATCTCTTATTACTTGGAGTATATACCATATGCTATATACCAAGGCTTTGGATCTCACGTCATCAAAAGCGTACAACATCATCAAAGCGTACAACTTCATTAGCGTGAGGTAATGAAGCACATGCGAATTGGAACGATTGAGTTGGCTTGGTAGGTGTTATCACCCGCCTTGTAGTTGCCTGTGTGAGGTGGATCCAGGATGGATGGTAGAGGGGCAAGAAACTAAGGGGTGGAACCACGACTGCCTAGACTCCCAAATGGATGGTTGTCACGCCAATCAAGGCAGCCTTCACTTTATGTTATCTTAATCCAAGACAACAATGGGGGAGACCCAAATCTACTCCCGACAGGAGAGATCGGACCTAGACACCAGAAGAAGATCAGATGGGGGTTTAGGGTATTTAAGGTGCAAGGTGAATGGAAACCCTAGCTCTAGGGTTTAGGTACTAGCAACTGGTGGAGGTGACCACTGTCTTGGGAAATGTAACTGTGAGAGGGTAAACAAGGACAGAGTTGGGACTATCTATTACCTAGAAATCCGACTCAATGAAAGGTATTTGAGCTATCAGTGAATGTTGGTAAAGGGCAAAGGCTAAGAGCCTAAGGGCAGCGCTAGCTAGGAGATCAGTGCTTTGTGTGCATTGGGCAATGGAGTCAGCAGTAACCCATGTTTCAGAGAACCCACCTGGGAGACACCTTGATCTACGAACCCAGAAGGTAGTTGGTTTGGAAAAGCTAAGGTACAAGAAACCCAGCTCAGTGGATGGCTAGTGCTAGGGCTTAGGAGGACAGATCTGTAATTTTAGGGGCACCGGGAGGCTAATGGCTTAGCGTTGAGGAAGAAAAGAGGTTAGGGAGACCTGATATACAAGCCCAAATCAGGAAAATAGCAGAAAAATCAGATCTAGAAAAGTCAAAATTTGATGATGGGGCTAGGAGGCTGAAAACTGATTTTTCAGATCTAGGGCAAACCGGGAGGAACTAGCACAGCATTGGGGGTGTTCTGGAATGCTTGGGCCCTGATCTATCAGCCTATCTTGTCAGATTTCAGAAAAACCTACTTCCAGAAAAGTGTAATTTTTCAGTGAGGGCGCTAGGGCAGTTTTAGTCAATTTTTCAGATCTAGGCCAAATGGTCAAGTAGTTGCACAATGTTGGGGTTGATTTAGGCTGCGTGGGACCCGATCTATCCTTCTGTGAAGTCAGGATTCAGAAAAACTCAAAACCCTAGCAAGTCAATTTTTCAGTGGGGGGTTATGTAGTTTTCTGCTTAAAAATCAGATCTAGGTCAAACTATGAGGAATTTGACCAGTGTTTTAGTTGATTTGATGAAGGGGAGGCCCGATCTATGAAACCAGAAATGGTTTGGCAAAAGATCGGACGGTTCCTTGATTTATTGATTTTTTAGGTTTTTAGTGTTTTAGGAGTTTTTAGAAAAAAGTTGAATTTCAGCAAGGTACAATGGAATAAGATCTGAAAATAGAAGAACTTCCTTGTTGGATCTTACCTAGAAAAGCTTGTAGAAGTCTGTAATAGTGACGATTCTCGCTATCCCGATCAATTCTAGAAAATCCTCGTGCTTTCGATGGCATATGCAAGCTCCAAACCACCAAAGCGCCCCCTACCCTACATGAGCAAACGTCAACCATATCAGATTTGCACATACAAAATAAAGAAACTGAATGCTACAAGACAGTAAAATGAAGTAATCATAGATCATAATGGAACTAATGAAAACCCCTTGATCCAAGACGAAGAGAACTGAGCGAGTTGAGGTCCCCCTACAAAAACGCTCCAGCCAATACACCCTCCTGTAGACAAAACAATGATAGCCACAAAAAATATAGATCTCACGAGAATTTCCACAATGCTAGGAAGTTGAAGACAAGCTAATCACCATTTGAGCACATCAGATGCAAAGCAGATCCAGAAAAAATTTCCACAGGAAAAGTTTTTCTATTATTCAGATCCAAGAGCCAAAGACCCCTTACAAATGAGAAGCTCTCTCCTTTAAATAGAAATGAGAGAACCTCAATCATAACCAAATCTTAACTACTTTCAAAACGAGTGGCTAAGATTAAAAGATGAAATGTTCTAATCAATGGTTGAGATGAGCTTAAGATACAATACATGGATCAATATAACCATAATTTACCAAAGTGGACTAAACCACCGAAATAAAGGTAACCCATTCAACAAGAAATAAATAAAAGCACATGGTGGGTCCAAGGAGTGTTTGTCTAACTCCCTTTGGGTGTCCCCATGACACAATAAATAATATAACAATTTAATTCTTTGACTTTTGTGCCTCCTTGAGGAAATTGTGAGCCTCCAAAAAGAGCTCCAGAAAATAATAAAAAATGCCCAAAAAATAGGTGTGGGCTCAATCAAGAGCTGCAACTGCTGGAGAATGTGTGGAGGTCATCACTCTTATCATCATGACTCATCCCATGTCATTTCCTTGCCTCAGTAGCCCAAATCGATTTCTTCAATAGCCATTTAATCATTTTTAAAATCTGCCTCGGGAAACGTGATCCTGCTAAAACAACCTCCTAGGGTGCCTGCGTTGTCTGAGCCCACTAGGCTCTCTGGGATGGGGGTACAATGGTACAAACAAGTGGCTGCACCCCCCTATGCCCCTAATGCCCCTACAACGCCCTAGGAGATCCAATTGAAACATCTCCCTCCTCAAAAATATCAATCTGTGAAGAAAAACTGTATCAGAAAGGCAGAGTGAGCCTGATCACATCTGTAAGTGCCCAGAACTAGAAATAAACTGTCTCATTGGACTCAGAGAGTCCCAATCCATCTAAAGTGTATACTCATACCCCTCATAGGTCTCTATCTGACCATCAATCACATCAAATAAACAATATAACCATCTATAACTGATCGGATACCCATAATAACTCAGAATATATCCATCTGCTGCAAGTGTTAAAAGGTTAATCCATGCTCTACAACTTATTCAAGTAACAATCTCAACAAGTAACATTCATTTCACTGGCAGTACATCAAGAAATGTATATATATATATACACTAAGTCACCGGGTTCGGCCATTTTTCGCCTTCAAAATCGAAAATCGCCGAATTTTGGAGGAACCCGAATTTGTTTAAAAAAATTGCCGATTTTCAAGTGGGTAAACCCTTTTCCCGCTGGTGACTTTGTTACTCGGTGAATTTTTTAGAGTATTAGAGTATGAGCTTGCGGCCGCTGTGAAGTTTGGTGAGTCGTATTTTGTGCCCTGGTCGGTTCTGACAAATCGTGGATCTCTTTCTGTCTGTTTTGGCGGCTTTCAGTTCTGGCAATTGGTGGTTCCGGCAAGTCGCAGTTCCAACCATTCATCGTGAGTCGGTGTCAGGGATCTCTTTCTATCTGTTTCGGCAGCTTCTGGTTCTGGCAGTTGGTGGTTCCCGCAAGTTGCAGTTCAAGTAAAGCCATTGTGAGTCGGGACTTTGGTTTCTACCTTCTTTATTGTCAGTTCTGGTAGCCTACAGGTCATGGTCAAGGCTCAAAGGGAAGGCTTAGTCTTGTTCGATCATGTTCATTTGATCTTGGTCGGTCAAGGGTTTGGACAACTAACAGGAAAATCATAATAAATTTTATAAAATTTTCTATTCAAATAAATCAATATGTATTTTAATTTCAATATTTATCTATAAAATATATCATCTAATATTTAAATAAAGTAATATTTATTAATGTTGGACAAATAACAACACAAGGAATGGTAGTGCCTCACAGATGGATGAGTTGTTTAGAGAGTGCTTATTCAACTTAGGCATCATGTTTACATCAATTTTGATCCAAGTTCATTAGGACCACATTTTATTCCATGGCCTTTTTGGCCTATATGACCCCTTTGGGACTTCATCAGTGCTTAAAAGCACAGCTAATCACAGCTTTCATCTGGGACATTTATTTTAATAAGTTCAACCATTTTTTATACAACATATTTTTAACCATTGCTTTTTTGGACCTTTCTTATACTCTTCAAGGAGTATTTTAGCACTTTATTGCTCTTTGCCCTTTTTACATATGTTAAGAAACACAGTTTTACATTTTCATTTGATGGGCGCATATTCAATATTTCAATACAAGTAGTACATGAGCTTTCAGTTTTAGCCAACAACATCTCAAGTGACTAGGGGGAGTTCTGCACAATGCCAAACATCGGGACAACCGACCAGAATGATTTAGGCATACCATCCGACTTACCAAAGGCAAGTTTTGTCACCAACTCAGAGCCGAGACACAATATAAACAGGGAGGCTTGTCCAACAAAGGTTCTAGCGGGGAAAAAGGTCCTCCATGCCATAAGTCAAGAAGTCAATCGAGTTGAAAATTAAATTGGAAGGTAAGGGATGGGTGAAGACAATGAAATGATGTAGCCAACACTAGCAAGCCAAAACAATGGTGGGAATGACTACCTCTATTCTCCCTAAGGAGGGTAAAACCAATGAGTATAGATCAAGAACTTCAAAGTCAGAGTAAGGACATCAATATATAGTATAAGATACAACCAAGTCCATATAATTATGACCGCCAGATCACGATACCACAAGTCAATACATGTCACAAGAATCAGTATAAGAGCAATAATAACCATAACACAATATAAAATGCTGAGTCATATCCATGCAATATAATCCATCTGAAACACCATCTATCCGATGAGAAAGTACTGATATAACACCGGGCATCCACTACTGCTCTGAAATGACATAAATGGCTACATCAGTCCTCAAATCTGAGTGTCCTGAGACTCAGTCCTGACATGGGAGAGTACAATAGTCCACTAATATAATAATGATCCATCAAAACTGCTCATCTCAGCATCTCATATGTAAGAGATCTGGCTGAAAAAAGTACTGTGTCTGAAAAATAGAATATGGTAGCCTGGCTACTATATATGTGATAACAATCTGGCTCCAGCTGGGACAAGGGCTCTGATGAAAAGAGCGCTTGAGAACCTCAGAATCTCTGGTCCTCGCACTCTGCTTCTCGCATCCTCGATCAATCCATTCAGCTTTGCAACCGCTACCAAAAATGCACCTGACTACCTGTAGCATGTCCAGAGCCATACCAAACTCACAGACCGGTTGTCAGAACAATAATGTGGATAATATAAAAAATACTGAAAGTAAAGATGCACGAAACTGAAAAGCAGAAAATAAATCTAATATATAACCATAACTTTCAGTAAAAGTTTGATTTTTATTGTGCAGTATAACAGAAATCAACACTATACTTGAGAGCTTCAAAAGTGAGCTTTAGACAACTAAGCAAAACTCTATACTACTGCCATGAAAGGCTTATTCAGTCCTGACTACCCTACTCTAACCAATTTAGACAAGTGTTAGGTAAAATCATAAATCCAATGCAACCACTTGCTGAACAAATCTATTGAGCTTTCTTTACAGTTAATGATACAACAAGTCAAAGATGGCTTGTGAGCAATGTGAATGATAATTGAAGCGATTATAACTTGTTATTTGAAAATTAAAGAAAGACATGGATGAAGAGAAATGAAATCATGCCAGGGATAAGATTGATTGTTGTAGACTTCTTCCATCCATAGATCGATAGGATCATAAAATTTATGCAAGTTTAAATTTGATGAAAGAAAAGAATACGATACATAATTCATCCCTCCCAGGCCATCATTTTTTCCCTCATCTTTTTGGTTAGCATACTCAATCATTCACACATTATGATCAATGATGAAACAAAATAGGGACAAATTAGAAATCTTTAAACCAGAAATTGAGATTAACCCCATTTGTTGTTTATAAAATGAGAAAATATGGAATTGGTCTTTATAGATCTTTTCATTCACCCAATCAAAGAAATTAGCAAAGTTGAAAACATTATGCACCAAGGATTCAAGGAGATAAAATGCTTTACCATTGACCAGTTGGCACTTTCTAGAATCTGCACCGCATGACACCATAGAGGACTTCAAAAGCTGGGATGGGAGGGTGGATTGACAAATTGAGACTTGAGTTGTATCACCTAAAGATGTTAACTCCAATCTTCCATGTGATATGGGACATTTGATAGAGAAATTGGCAAGATTAAAACTAACATCCCAAGAGCTAGACTCACTATGATTAATCTCCTCAACCAAATCACCTTGATAAAAAATATGACGGGGAATAGTAACAACATTACAATACTCATTCCTTGGAGGCTCTTGATGATTATTGGGACACAGATTCTAGTTCGAAAGATGTGACAAAGAAGGTTCTAGGTCAATCTCGCTTACTAGGATATCATCATCATGTGGTTTCTCTTCTTGAGATTGTTCATTACATTCAACAGAGGATAAATGATCATCATGATTCATTTGATAAGGAAAAACATTACTATGTTCATTTATATCCTCACAAACTTGGTCTTCAACTACAATATGACCACATGATTGCTCTTCAACGAAAGTTTTATTAATTTCCACCTTTTCTTCTTTTATAGTGACATGATCAAGGTCTAAATCCAGATTTGGATAGGTTGGATACTGACTCAAATTATCATCTATTAGGCAATGCCTATGGAGTTCCTCTTCTAAAGGCTCTTTAATGGACTCACAAATGGAAGGCTCCACTATGGATGCTTCTTGATGGTGCATGTTAGGTTCCCTTCCACGGATCAGATCCAGGATTCGCTCTGTGATTGCTTCAGGTAATAATAACAGAGTATCTCGTATGATTTGATTGATATCCCTCTTAGTTTCATCATGAGGTTTTGAAACATTATTCTTGAAGTACTTTGTAACATTCTTATGGATTGCAGGCACACTCATAATTTGGAACATATTAGGAGAGGAATGGTCCAATTGAGAAAGCAGTTCGCCAATATACTGATTATAATCATTGCTAGATTCACAATCTAAAGAATCATCATTGTTCCTACTCCAACTATTAATTAACAAATCTGTGAACATCTCATACGCAGTGATGGATGCTGGTGCTAAATGATCAAACCATAGTTGAACATCCCCTTGCAAGGATTCTCCTAAGGCTCGCATATAAACATCTTCATTGTCTGCACCTCTATATTCCATGTAATCCCAGAGAATATCCAGATGACTTTCAATAGATATATCTTTATTTCCATTGAACCGGGGCATCCTCCTAGTGTAATCATTTGGCATAGGATGAGGTGCTCCCGGTATTTCAGAAAAGTCAAAAGGAGACCGTTTGTCTTGCTTTTTAACAACTCTGGTTACTTGCCTATAAGGCTTTGATTGGGAATGACTTCTAGGTTCATGTCGACTTATAGGTCCACTGGAGATGGTCGTGAAATTTTTATTGCATGGGTGAGGTAGTTGGTGGGTATCATAAAGATTGTGATAACTAGATTCATACCCATAGTAATGCTTGAGATCATCCTCATACCCATATTTTGACCTCCATCTATTCCTTTCGTTTATTTGTCTGTTAGTTTCAGTCATGTTCTTGGTTACTTCCTTCAAGTGCTTCAAAAATACATCCGAATTCATTATGATTTATGGTATGCTCTAAGAACTTAAGATTGATATGTTGGGTATGATCCTCAGTGGAGTCGCAGCGTGGAGTTGCCAGGTGAACCACACAAGTAATTCACCAATAAAAGATATGTCGTAGGGAAAGGTGACGTATTTTGAACCAAGGTAGGCCTCTACCTCCCCGGCAACGACACCAAAATGTTGGCATAGAGAACGGGAGGAGAACTTAAGGATAACTGTCAGACCAGAGTAGGTCTCTACCTTCCCTGGCAACAACGCCAAAATGTTATCACCCGCCTTGTAGTTTCCTGTGTGAGGTGGATCCAGGATGGATGGTAAAGGGGCAAGCAACTAAGGGGTGGAACAACGACTGCCTAAACTCCCAAAACTAGTGTGTCCGGTTTCTTAGGTAGTAATTAGAAAACTTTCATTTTTTGCACTCTTATGTTTAACATAAACCCCCTTGCTCTCTCGAGTACGGTTCATGGATAAGGGCTTGCCCAAGTACAGAACCTGGAAAAAGGTTCTTGGGATTTACATCTTTTAGTCAGAAAACTTTGTTAAAAAATATTTAAAATCAACAAGGCCTTCATCCTCGTATGCTCTACTTCCACTACAGTTTCGTCTAATCAGTTGGTTGTATCAGAAAAAGATTTAGGTGATTAGTAATTAGTTTCACTTTTAATCAATCTCCAAACAATGAAAATCCAGCGTTGCGTTTTGCTTCGTGTGGGGAAATTGTATAGAGGAAGCGGGAACTACTTAAAAGTGACTGTGGGGCCTCGTTAGACTACATCCTTGTTGGTGTAGTGTTGAACACCTCCCCGTGACTCCATTCAACCCACATTTCCTCGTGTGCTACCACACTTTGTAAGTCTAGACATATTCCTTGTACCTTCGTGGCATATCGAAAATCCCCCTGCTTGCTAATAATCCAGATATTTACCATTTTAATAAAACCGACCAACAATTAACCCACTCCTTAATCAACTCATCTAATAAATCTTAAAACTTACCAACGAGACACTGCAATACTTTCATTGAGACCACAACAACCCTTATACACAAGCACTCCATATCCATTGGCACTGGTCTTCAGCAGTTTAATGGTTAAATCAATTTCCATGAATGATGGTTGAATTATCAATGCTGCTGTTATTTTAATTCATTTGCAGTAACTCATTGTTAAGGTTTTAATTCATTTAACATTAACTGCTAGAATCAATCATTTATTTCGTAGAGTAAAAACCTTAGATTTTACTTATCATAGGGACCACCGCCCTTGGCTTCACTAGGAGTTGGCCTAGACGGAGGAGATGAGTATCAGGTGATAGCACTGGGCTCGTGCTTGCCCCCAAGGTCGCACCCAGTAGCTTGAAGATTTATGTCACATGACTCGAGGTGCGAATTAGGCGGCAACAAGCTCTTGCTATTTCTTTTGCTTAATCTTATTCTTGAGATGAAAGATTAATTTTAGATTTAGAAAACAACTTTAAAAGAAATAAATTAGATGATTTAAATGGCTAAAAGAGGGAATTAGATCACTTGACTAGTGCCTAGTTGCTTGAAGAGAGGGCAATGGGGTCATAAAGGAAACATGTGGAGAGATGGTTATCAAGGAGTAGGAGAGGGTAGAAGAGCTCAAACCCTTGTCCTAGTCTTTGATAGCCAAATATACTTTCCTTCATAATCCAAGGGAGGACTCAAGAGCTGAAATCCTCGAAGAAAACTTGCATGCAAAGCTTACAAATTCTACTACAAGTAACACATCAAACGTCGAGTATAATGCTATCTAGTAAATAAAATCAGCAAGACTTTGGATTGAATAAGGAAAATTTTTATAGAAATCTTCTTATGTAAGGCTCACCGCTTGTAGAAGAAATCCATACTAGACATCAAGCACTTATAGGTTCGAATCACTTCTTCAATATTCACCTAGTACCCTAAAACAAAGAAAACTAAAACTAAGAAATAGTGGTAGGAGCAATTTTATTCTTCAAGTTCTAGCAAATATTACAGTGAGAGGAGGGCCTCTTATATCAAAAGGCAGACAACCTAACTCAATAAATAAATAATAAAGATCATCATTGTTATTGCTCAAACTAGCAGCCCTTTCAAAACAAACTAAATATGCCCTATACTAGTGATGGTAAGCATATGAGAGGGGTTAGACCCAATGTCACCACGACCTAACTCCTTAACTTCTTCAGGTAAGTCCTAAACCCAGGGGAGAGTCCCTTATTACTGAAATGAGTACCTACAATCACCAATAATCTGCAAATACCTTCCTACTAGCTTTATGGCTATGATCTGTTCCTTATATGGAGTCAACAATGGATAATAAAGACACATAAATCACATGAAAGGAGTTAATTCAATCTACTAGTCAACATCAATAGATATTATCAATTCAATACATTTCACAAGTCCCAAGGTATGGTTTCACACTTCCCAAGGCACTACGTCAGAAACGTGCGTTCTGAAGGGGAGAACATCAAGTGGCCTAGGGCACACCCTAGACCTTAGAATCAAGCTAGAATTGCAAAAACCTTAATTTGAACAATTTCACATTTCGCAACGCACTAGGTCAAAATGGGATGCCAAATTGGCCCTAGTGGATTTATCCACAGATTTATGACGACGTCCTCATTTGCCTTGGTGCATTCGAAAAAAACCCCAAAATCTAACTATTGTTGGAAAACCCTAAAAATCTAAATAATTTACAATCTAAAAATATTTGCAATTTTGTAATTTTGGTCCACCCATCAAATTCGCTGTAGTGGATTTATCCTTAGATCTTCGAGGGCGTCTTATTTTGACATAGTGCAATGGGAAACATGAAATTGTCCAAATTAGGGTTTCTGCAATTCTAGGCCGATCCTCAAGTGCGCCCTAGGTCACTTGATCTTCTCCCCTTCAGAGTGCACTTTTTAAAGGTAGTGGCTTGGGAAGTGTGAAACCCTACTGTTATCACTGTTGCTGTAGCTACCCCTTGAGGTTATCCTATCCAGGACGGTAGAGGGGGAGGCAACTAAAACAATGATTTGCAAAGGTCCTCGTCACCAAATAGATGCCCGTTGTCACACCAACCAGATAGATCCTTTGTCACTTTAGGCCAACTAACTGAGAAGGCCAAGGGTGAGACTCTTGTCTTTCCTTGCGGAGAAACACTGACAAACAAGACACTTAGAACGAGATAAAACAATTGAAGCGAAAGATGTCTTGTTGAGCAAGCCCTAAACCACTTAGATGAACTACTGGGGATGAATAATAATTTTGATTTATATATAACAAATCTGAAAATGATGACCCAAAGCAAAATAATTAAGTAATATAAGTGTTAAACACAGTCTGGGCTATGAAACCGGACACGTCCAAAAGGGCCTGCGTGTCCCGTGTCCGCGTGTTAGACACGGACACGCTGACAGAGCGTGTTCGACACGTCTTTGCAGCGTGTCCTGTGTTCGGACACTCGTGTCCGAGGACTGTCAATGCGTGTCCAAACAGGACACGTTTTCCACTAAAAAAATGCCCAGAATTGATTTAAATCAAAGTTTTCACTTTCTTTTTATCATTTGCAAGTGTGGAGAGGGTTCTAAAGTGTGTTTGGTGTGCAGGTGAAGAAGATTTTAAGGATTTAAATGTGTAATTACTAATGTTAAATGTGCATTGATTTTGATTTCTATTGAATATTTGTAAAAATTTGGATCTATATGTCTATATTTTTAATATATATATATATATATATAACGTGTCCTACGTGTCCTGATTCTGGGGGTCACCGTCTGTGTCAGACACTCGAATCCCTGTGTCCTTCGTGTCCCATGTCCCCGTGTCAGGTGACTTAGGTTTGGGGCGATAGATATAATAATTTGGGATAACCTTGGGAGTTTTAAGATGGTCCAAATGTGAGATCTAGAGGTAAACTTAAATCTAATTTACAACAGGCCTAGCATAAAAGTATGATTGCTTGAGTGAAAGATGAAATCAAAGGCAAGCACACAAGAACAGGACAAGTCACACACCCAAACAAGCAATCACCAACAACAAGGGGGCACACTCTCTGAGCAAACCAATGCCTTATCTATTGGGAAAATGGAGTCAACAATGTAATATTTAGCTTTTTAAAGGTTTGAAGGCATGGATAAAAATACCCAAGTGCTGAACTTTACTAGTTCAAAGTTGAGTGACTCGTGGGAAAACTAGGATTTCAACAGTGACTTATTTAGCGTGACTAATAGATGGAAAATGAAACCAAGAGAAATGAGATAAAGTAGTTACCTGATTACTGTGGATACATGTTAAGAAGGTGAAGATTACCCCCACAAAGATCAAGTAGAAGGGTTGTGGTGAAGCCCCAACTTGAAAATGAACACCTAAGTGACCAAGTGCACCCCTCACCTCACCAAGCAAAGATAAAATCAGTTAGATTGACAAGAAAATGAGCAATAAAAAACGAGAAACAAATAGTGAAGGAATGATCGATGCAAAGATAAAACTGCTCCCTGTTTAACCAAGATTTGGGAGAGAGCAAGAATGGGTCTCCCCAAGTGGCGTGTTCCCCTCAAATGGATTTCCCTACCTGCAATAAAAACCAGTTCCAAAACCACCAAAACTACCGCCAAAATCCTCTAATGCAATGGAGAAATAATATTTAGTCACTATCATAAACCTTCATTACACAATAAGACAAGTTTTGCCCAGGAAAATGTCTCTCTATGCACTGTCCAAAATGCCAAGAGTCCTCATGAATGAGCTGCTCTTCTCCTTATAAAGAAGTGAGAAGGAAAAATCCCTAGTGCCTCTGAAATCAAGGTATGAGATTATAGCATCTGACTCAGATCCAATGGCTGAGATTAACTTTTGATACACATTACATCTACATGGCTGAGAGGGGGGCAAATTTTTCCCAAGTGTGCCCCTCTAAGTATCAGAAATACATCACAAGTAGGAAATATAGCATAAGAATAGTCCTATGGGGCGTCTAGGGACTCTTTAATCCCCCTAGGCATGTACAATAGCAACCACAATATAATATATCATGCCAAATATGAAGATGAGATCCCACAAGTGCGCCCCTGTTCTCTAGTGCAACTTTCCTAGGAGGCATGGTGAAGTCGTGGGGCCCAAACATTTGAATAATGTATGCCAAAACATAGATAATGTCGTCCCTTGCCAATTTACCCCTTATTTTTCCCTTTGTTTAACTTTACTAAGTCTCGATATTCTTGTTTTTATGAATTAATATGCTGATAAATTTCCAGATTAAAAAAATTGGCCCAAAATGCTAATTTCTTTTGCTCGAATATCTGATATGAATGCCTAGATGAACTCAGAAGGTTGATATCTACTGGAAACATGTATTCACATGGCTTGGATCCATCTATGTATGATCTTGTAGTAGAATGAATCCATGCCCAATTATAAAATAATAATGCATGGTAAAATAATAATAAATGTGAAATGTAGGCATAATCCACCAAATTAATCATGGAGTGGTCTCCTGAATGTCCATAGGCATCAAATAACATGAAATGAACATTCATTGCCATACCTGCTCCCGGGACTTGTGGGTTGACCAAGTCAAGGTTGATGCTTCTATTGCTGGAGGTTTTGAAGTGCATGGGAGAGATGGCCATGACATTATATTGTTGATAGTTTTGGCTGTGATGTTGACTAGAGAGATGATGGAGTTTGGCAAGATGTCTATGATATAGAGTTTGGTTCTTCAAATTCACTCGTGATCAGTCATCTTTGGAGGTTCAAGATGTTGTGATAAGATCTTGAATTGTTGGATACAATGATGCTTCTGCAGTTTATAGGATTGATATTCCAGTGCAATGGAACACTGGTGAGCCAACATGTGAAGCTTGATGAGGACGTAAGATCCTCTAGTTCATAGGGTTTTGTTTTAGAGATTGAATGGAGTGAGGAGGTTTCTGTTCCAGGGTTTGATTCAAAGCTTAGAGAAGAATTAGATCCAAGGGTGAACAAGGTGAGATTAGGGTTGGATCTGCCCTCAACCTTTACATCTGCCTGCAAGAAGTCAAGATGGCCTTTTACATCTGCCTGCAAGAAGTGAAGATGGCTTACCCAAACATTATAAAACTCACAGGAGCATGTACAATCACCCAAACCTTCAATGAGGGAAAGTATACCTGCTAGGAGATACACTAACCGTGTTGCATTGGCTTCTTCCACTTGTAGACCTTCTAGTTGTTTTGAGGAGGTGAGCTGTCATGCCTTGCTGGAAGAGTGTGATGTCTGGGTGATTCTTCCTTTCCAGGTCCTAGTGGTTGATTGCATGGCTATGATAGGTTCAGATTTTCCCATGGCAGATTTGGTAGAGTTGTAGAGAGAGAAGATTGGTGTTGGTGAAAACAAGTTCATCATCAAGATACAATAATCCAATGACTACTTTTATCATTGTATTAAAGACTCTCTCCTCCCTTCTATTAGAATAGGTAAGGTAGGCCAACAATAAAAAAGGTGAACCAAGTCCACAAGCAACCTAATCTAATCCACAAGATAGGTATCCAAGTGAAGTGCTCTTTCTCTGAGTTGTACACATGTTAAGAGAACAATCCTCAAGTGGTGAGCTTTCTAATCATGGGTTCTGACTAGTAAGTGCTCCTCATGACAAGGATCGTTGCTTTCCAAGGCAAGTATCCAATGCTCCAACACTCCTCAAGATAAGTGTTTGGAGTCCACATCCAACCCCAAGTAATGTGCTCTCAACCCATGCATTCTCAAATCAAGCATTCATCCTCTTAAGGTACGCCACATGGTCTCAATGCTTCTAGGGCCATGCACCCTTCCTCCTAGTGCCTATTGCTCATCCTCCAAGGTGGGTCCACCTCCCATGCAAAAGACTATCTTCCTAACACACGTCATGTAGAAGATACCAATTCCACAACAGAGAATGAGCTCTTCAAGAAGTGCTCCATTTATAGCACAAATTCCAAGTTTAAGCAACCACCTATAGAAAACTCTCATGTCATCAACCAAAATTTGTAAGACACAACCACGGGATTGGGGTTTCACCATGCACCCCACATCACATGAAGGCAGCTGTGGCATGGTGTAAATACTTCTGGAGCACCCCAAAGCTAACATTTATGAAATCTTTATGTAGTTTCACTAGGTGTTTTGTCTCAGATGGAAAAACCTGGATGAGCCACCCTCTTGCCTTTTTATGCTTGTATTATTCGGTTACTGTTGTTGGTTATTGAGCTGATTTGTGCTAGGACATTCGGTCCTCTGTTTGAGTGGATTGTGACCATTCTTCTGCCTATAGAATGAGTTTCTTTTTGTGAAACTTTCAATTTGAACAAGAAATTATTAACACTCAGGTTTTATAACAGTAGTACTCTCCTACAAAGGTTTACTTTTGGGATTCTGTATTCTTTATTGTAACTACTACTGAACTATTAGTTTGGAAGTCAGGTTTTGAAAGTCTTTTGACCTTTCCACATCTTTTCAGCTTTGGATTGTACTTTTTGAATGAATTGTTTTAATATGCATGCAAATTAATTTTTCTTACTATATTGTTTATAATATTTTTGCTGTTCATATGACTACTTACAAAATCTATTTCGATTTTGATTTGAACTTGAAGGAAGCAAGTACTAAGCTTGGGGAAGAAAGAGATGAAAATGAAATGTAAGACTTCAATCGCACAATAACTCATGGGATTTGGTTTTGTTTTTATTTCAAAATATTTTAACATGCTTTGGTTATCTATAACTCTTTATAATTGCAAACTCTTAGACTTGACGATAATTGCCATGCTCTTATATAAGAGGTTTTCAAGTATCTTCATGAATTATATTATATTGCCTCCCATCAAGATCAAGAAGAAAATATACTTCCACTATACATAATGGTTTTATTTATATTTGGGATTCATTTTAAACTTGCATGATATTCTATTGACGAAGCTTGTTGTCTCCCTAGACAACATTTTTTTTAATATGAAAATAAAACCAATGTTGCAAATATCACCATAAGATTGTCAATATTGCGATATATTGCGTGATTTTAAAGGAAACGCTATCACTACCCTTAAATGTTGTGATATTTTGTTATTAGTGATGATGTCGTGATCTATTCAAATTATCATGATATACTCAAATGTAAACTATGAAAACGCCAGAGGCATTGGATCCACTATGGGAATATGTTGAACCGATTGACCCTCATAATCAACAAATGTTGAGGTGCAAGTTGCGTTGGAAGGAAATGTGTGGTGGAATCAACTACTTGAAATACTACCTTGCCAAAATGATAGGTTATGAAATGGAACTTTTCCTAGAATCTACCTTGAAATTCGTCCATATTGCCGCTCAATTAATTCTTATTATTGGTAAGAAGAAATATGAGAAGGAATCATTGAGGTTCAAAATCGTAGTGGTGCGTGTTGCTAGAAGTGTGGGAGTCACAAGCTTATTAGGAATGGGGACAACTTGAGAAGTGAAACCTGTTATCACATATATAGTAGCTGGGCTACCATATTCTATTTTTGAGATTCAGTACATTTTTCAGCCAGCTCCCCTACATATGAGATGCTGAGATGAGCATTTATGATGGATCATTATTTGTTTGATGGACTATAGTACTCTCCCATGCCAAGACTAAGTCTCAGGACACTCATATTTGAGGACTGATGTAGCCATTTAGCCATGTGCAGAGCAGTTATCAGTGCCTAGATTTGCATCAGTGTTTTCTCATTGGACAGATTGTTGATTCAGATGGATTATTTGCATGATTATGACTCAGTTTATATTACCTTGTGTTATGGTTATCATTCCTCTTATATTCATTTTTGTGACATGTATTAGCATTTAGTGTCATGATCTGGCGGTCATAAATATGTGGACTTGGATGTATTTATATTATGTATTGATATCCCTACTTAGGTCTGGAAGTTCTTGATCTATACTCATTGGTTTTACCCTCCCTACGGAGAATAGAGGTAGTCATTCCCACCATATTTTGGCTTGCTAGTGTTGGTTTCATTATTCATTGTCTCCACCCATCCATTACCTCCCAGTTGTGTTTTAACCCGACTTCCCACTTGACTTGTGGCATGGAGGACTTTTCCCCGCTAGAGCCTTTGTTGGACAAACCTCCCTGTTTATTTGTGTCTCGGCTCTGAGTTGCCTAGGTTGTGTTTGCTTACCTGAAACAAGTAGCGTTGCCATCAATACAATGAATTTGGAAATGAAATGAATATCTATGAAAAAGCCCATTCATGAAAAGTAGTGTTTTTAAACATACATGAATGCAAGGCTAGCCTAATGAAATTGACTCTGAAAAAGTATTGCAATGAAATATCTTAAACATTCATGAAAAGTAGTGTTTTTCAACATACGTGAATGCATGAAGCCTAAATAATAAAAGTCCGTATAAAAAATACGTAGACAAAGGCTATGGAAAATCAAAGGCCCAAAAAAGCAATGGTTCCTAAAAGTTATATCTAAAGATTGCTGGCCTTATTTGTATTGAGTTGGATTGTGAGCATTTGCCAAGGTGAGTAAGCATCTCTGAAGTAGTTCACCTATTTGTGAGGCACTGCCATCCCCTTTGTTCATTGTTTGTCCATCATATGGTTATAGTGAGTATTCCCTTTCCAAATCCAAAGTGTCATAGTGTTGAGTTGGTGGTCATCCCTTGTCCTAACCTTGTAAATTTTAGCCGTCACCCTTCACTAGCAAATTGACTACAACTATGAAGTGAGTATAGTCTTGAAAGTATGGTCTGAGTAATAATAAATAAAACCCTATATATGTATTTGGTTGATGTACCGCCAGTGAGGTGATTGCTACTTGTTATGATTGTCACTTAAATGATTTGTAGAGCATGTCCTAGCCTTTTAAAACTTGCAGCAGATGGATGTCAGCCTGAGTTATATTACTGGTATATGGTCATTTACAGGTTATTACTTTGTCTGTTGGATATTGTAGATGATCAGGCAGAGACCTGGATAGGGTATGAGTATATACCTTAGATGGATTTGGACTTTCTGAGTCTAGTGAGATAGCTTGTTTTCAATTCCGGGCACTTACAGAGATGACTAGGCTCATTTTACCCTTCTGGTGCAGTTTTGCTTCACTGGATGGCAGGTCTGAGCAGGGAGATGATTTTGTTGGATCTCCTAGAGAGTTGTATGGGGCATAGGGGTCCATCCACTTGATTGTACCATAGTACCCCCGTCTCAGAGAGCTTGGTGGGCTCAGTTGGATAACGCAAGCACCCTAGGAGGCTGTTTTGGCAGGTTCACATTTCTCGAGACAGATTAAAAAATAATTAAATGGCTACTGAAGAATTCGATTTGGGCTACTGAGGCAAGGAGATGGCATGGGATGAATCATGATGATGAGAGTGATGTCCTCCACACCTTCTCCAGCAATTGCAGCACTTGATTGGGCCCACAACTATTTTTTTGGGCATTTTAAATTATTTCTTGAAGCTTTTGGGAGGCTCATGATTTCCTCAAGGAGGCGAAATTTCACAATTTAAAAAAAAATATTTTTTTATTATGCCATGGGGACACCCAGAGGGAGTTAGTTAACACTCCATGGACCCACCATGTGCTTCATTAATTTCTTGTTGAGTGGGGTCCCCTCTCTTTGGGTGATTTAGTCTACTTTTACATTATATTGTTATATTGATCCATCTATTGTATGTTGAGCTCATCTCAACCATTGATTAGACATTTGTATCTTTTAATCTTAGCCACTCATTTGAAAAGTTGTTAGGATTTTGGTTCTTTCATTCCTATTTAAAAGAGAGAGCTTCTCATTTGTAAGGGGTCTTTGGCTCTTGGATCTGAATAATGAAAAAACTTTTCTTGTCGAAATTCTTGGATCTCCTTTGCATCTGGTGTTCTTAGATGGTGATTGAAAAGTCTTTTGCTTCCTAGCATTCGGGAGATTGTTGTGAGATCTATATCTTTTTTTGGGAATCTTTGTCTTGTCTATAGGAGGGCGAGTTCAACTTGGGCGTTTTTGCAGGGGGACCTCAACTCGCTTGGATTGACTTCGTTTTTATCAGGGGGTTTTCATTAGTGTCATTGTGATCTATGACTTCTTGCTATTTTTTATAGCATCTAGCTTTTTTCTCATGTTGCAGCAAATCTAATATGGTTGACGTTTGTTGTGCAGGAGAGAGGGCGCATTGACTCCTTGGGGCAAAACGTTGGACATAGAACTTGCTCAAAGCTTCTCAAATTGATCGGGATAGTAGGGATCATCATCATCAAGGAATCTACAAGGTTTTCCAGGTAAGATCTACAGGTTAGTTCCTTTCTTCAAGATCGCAATCCATTGACATTTGCTTTTCTTCATTTTTATACTGAAAAATTCCATAATAATAAAAAAATAAAAAAATACTAAAAAATAGACCGCTTGATCCCGGGCCAAACCACTGCTGGGTTTTGTAGATCGGGTCATCCCCTCACCAAATCTCCCTCAACGCTGAGTCAGAAGTGGCTGTTTTGCCCTAGATTTGAAAAACTGGTTTCCCAAACCCGAGGGTTAATGTCCATACTGCTGATTTTCTGAGATTTGACTTTTCCGGCAAATCCCTGCTGGGTTTTGTAGATCAGGTTATCCCATCACCAAAAATCCTTCAACGCTAAGCTGGAAGTGGCCAGGTGGCCCTAGATCTGAAAAACTGACCTCCCAAACCCTAGCGCTATCCTCCATTGGTTGATTTCTCCCGTGATCTGACTTTTTCTGGCAAACTGCTTTCTTGGGTTTGTAGATCGGGCAAATTCCCAGGTGGGTCTCCTCCAACACTGGATAGATAGTGACTCCATTGCCTTAGATTTGACACGCACTGATATCCAACCCTAGTGCTACCCCCTCTTTGGCCTCCTTTTCCTGTAATCTGATTTTTCCTGGTGACTCGGGTACTTTGACATTGTAATATCTTCCTTCGATTCTATCCATCAGTATTAGATAGCCCCAATCCTGTCCTGGCCGATCCCTGCATTGGTCACGTTTCCCAAGGCAGCGGATGTCTTCACCTGTTGCTAGTACCTCAACCCTAGATCTAGTATTTACCTCATAAGTCACCTATGTACCAACTTGGATCTAACGTCATACCTCCTCAAGCCCTAATCCAAAGCTTTGGTTCACCTTGTGATGTCATCCATAGATCTAGGGTTTCCACTTACCTTACACCTTACGTACCTCAAGTCCATTTGATCTGATCTGGTGTCTAGGTCTGATCTCTCCTGTCGGGAGTAGATCTGGGTCTCCCCCATTGTTGTCTTGGGCTAAGATAACATAAAGCAAAGACTGCCTTGATTGGCGTGACAACCATCCATTTGAGAGTCGAGGCAATCTTGGTTCCACCTCTTTAGTTGCTTGTCCCTCTACCATTTATCCTGGATCCACCTGACATAGGCAACTACAAGGTTGGTGATAACAAAACCCAATCCTTTTCCACACCTCCCACAGGGATAACTTTCAAGTTTCTATTATGTCGTTACTTACATGAAGGGAGAAGAAAGAAGGTTTCAGGATTGTGGCCAAACGTTTTTTGTGAAGTGACATTCTGTTGGACATTTCTTGTACTAATCCACTTAACCAAATAATGTTTGAAGTTGTTGCTATTGTTGGCTTGGTGTACAAGGGTCCTTCTTATGATGAGTTGAGAGGGGCTCTCCTTCAAGGGAAAAATACCTATTGTGCTCACAATTTGGATGAACTTAGGAAATCATGTGAGATCACTAGATGCACTGTAATGTTAAACCGTTGGATAGATGGGAAGGACACAACGATTCTCAATTTCTTGGTTAGTTGTGTCGAAGGGATGATGTTTATCGAATCTATTGATGTTTTTGCATATGTTAGAGACACAATTATTATGTGAGTTGTTGAATCGGTTCATCTAGGAGATAGGTTCATAGTGTGTCGTTCAAGTCGTTACGGATAATGTTGCTATTTAGGTGGTTGTTGGCAAGTTGGTTAGGGAGAGGTATTGCACTAATTTGAATTTTGCAGGATATGGATAAAATATCTTGGACCAAGGATATCATCGAATGGGCTAGGAGCTTCAACATATATATATACATATATATATGTTCTTAGCCTCATGAGACATTTCATAGAGAATAAAGAGTTGGCGTGTCTTGTAATAATGTGTTTCAGCACTAGCTTCATTTCTCTTCAATGTCTCTGTAATATACCAAATCGTTGTACTCTGGTGTTGTGTAGAGTTTGTTGTGATATTTGCAGAGTTACAGGAATCGACCCCCTTGCTAAGATTTCGTACTGGAATCTTCTGTATTGGAATCTCGTCGGAATCACATGTTAACTAACGATCCCTATTAGTAGTATCTTATTTGGTTCTTCAAAAACTACTAGTTTTTGCATCTGCTATGGACTTAATCCCAAAGGTGTTAGTGATAATGTTTTATAGACCTTGTAATGTAAAATAAAAATATAAAATATATATCTATAAAAAAAAATTAGGGTTACAGTTCCGATTCCCCGATTCTATTTTCGGGATGACTGCCAAATCCACACCGGATTCTTCAGCAGATTCTGATTGCACCCACAATTCTCTTAACCTTGGATATTTGGTATTTTATTCAAGTGTTTGATACATACTTTTTCCAATAGTAGGTTTGCATAAATAATAATGATGTTGCATTCCCCAGATATATCAAATACTCAGATCTACAATGTAAACAAGGTCAAAAGTAATGCATGGACATACATAATAATTGTATTGGAGTTGTATGATTGCACCGAGAGGCGCTCTACAGCCCAGTATGGGGGAGATGTTGTAACGTTATGTAACGTTTTGTAACGTTCCTCATGTAAATGTCGGCTATAAATATTATGAGGGAGATGTTGTAACGTTATGTAACGTTCGTTATGTAAATGTCGGCTATAAATATTTACTTAAATTTACTTATGATTTCCGATTATGAGAGAGATGTTGTAACGTTATGTAACGTTCCTCATGTAAATGTCGGCTATAAATAGTTACTTCTATTTACTCATGATTTCGGATTATGAGGGAGATGTTGTAACGTTACGTAAGTTCCTCATGTAAATGTGCACTATAAATATTTACTTTTATTTACTTATGATTTTCGATTATGAGGAAGATGTTATAATGTTATGTAACCCCGTCCAAATTCCTATTCCTATTCTTATTTAACCCATCCAAATTCCTATTTCTATTTCTTCACCTTTGGTTTTTTTATAATTCAACGTTTTCCTTTTAAAAGGAGTATTACTGCTCTGAAGTCTACTGCTCTCGAGTATATGGAGGCTCTCGCAGAGGTGAATGGAGCGATGGAACATATTCAGGAGTTAGACTGATTACCATGACGGCAAACCAATATTCCTTAACTTCAGTTTAACTGCATTATGGTCTCGACGATGATGAAATCTTGAGGGCTAGATCCTTTTTGGACAGTAAGCATGGAGGTGTAATCGACATTCCACATATTGGTGCTCTCGACGATAGAATGGAGGTAAATCATTTACATGTATTGTATTTGTGAAGAGTAGCAATGCATTAAAAGACACACAAAATAAGAAAATATATTGATTTTGTTGTTTTGTTGAATTCCTGTGAATGTGAGTAGTACACTTTAAACTATCCAGAGGAGATCATAACCAAAATCGGTTGTCATTTCGAAAGCTACAAACCTTGGCGAGAGTGTTGGTAACTTGGGTTGTGATCAAATTTTTGACTTTTCATACGAATAAAGGGAAGTATGGACCATGTGGCCAGGAAAGCAGAACTTATTTTGAGACAGAAGAGGAAGGGAAGATTGTAGGCTTCTTTGGGTCAAGTGGAACTCTCATGGATTCAATCGGAGTGTATATGCTAAAGCCAAGATTTTCCGACGATGAAGCTAGTGAATACGGAGAGAAAAAAGGTATGGTTGTTCAAACTTCCCATCTTTTGCTTGGAAAGCTTTAAATTGTTAACAAAAACAAACTGCAAATAACCTCATGGTCTTAGTCTTAGACAGCTTTGATGTGTAATTGGATCTTGTTATGTGTATACATTGTGGCTTAATAGATTGTCATTGGAAATGATTCAAGAACTATCAAGTTCTCTCTTTTGTTCAGTTCCTCTTTCTTTGAATTTCTTGTTATTCTATACATTTAAATGTTTTCTTTACAACAGGAGTGTTATCACTCTCAAACATACGAAGACAATGGTGGAGGATATTGGAATGATGGCACATATTCAGGAATCAGAGGGATTACCATGACATCAAAAGATAATCAGTTAACTTCAGTTCAAGTGACTTATGGTTTGGAAGGGGATGGCAGCGTGAAAGATAAATATTTCCCGGGCATTCGGCATGGATGTGCAGGCAGCGCTTGAACATAGGTAAGTGACAACTTTCACAATTAAGAAAGCCCCCCAATGTGTTCATATGTTCAATCAACCTAGTAATAGAAGAAAAGACAAAATAAATATTTTGGTGGTTTTGTTGACATGTGCATGCATGCAGTACAATCTGAACTACCCAGAGGAGATCATAACCAAAATCAGTGGACATCTTGGAAGATACGGACCACACGAGGTCCTCATTTCTTTAACGTTTCATACAAATCAAAGAACGCATGGACCACGCCGAACGCTTGGACCATGCTGAGAGGAAGTAAGAGTCTTGGAATTTCACAAGCAAAATTACTCTCACAATTACTGTCACAGGCTGTTTTGACAATTATTGCCTACTGTCGACTATGGGGAAGATCTGGTAACGTTATGTAAAGTTACTAACAAAATAATAAAAAATAATTTTTTTTAATTATCGGCCAAAATAAATGTTGATATGTCGACCTTAAATAAAAAGATGTGTCTTTTGCTTTGAATCAAATAAATGGCTATATATAGGACACACCAAAGCTGATAGCCTCGAGAGATTTGATCCATCTCGGTGCTTGATAGAGCCTAGGATTTGGATCTATGCTGGTAGTATAGAGAAGACATACATGCCATGCACAAGAGTTGGTCCCAGAAGTTGATAGCAGCTACAATAACAATTCACCCATCCAAGCCTCATGCCCTCTTCTAGTCTCAGATCAACAATAACACCTTTAGAAATACTAGCACACGTCTCAACAAGCTGCAATGAAACCCACTATGATTTGCCTGGTGAGAGGAATGAGCAATTTGGTCCATAGAATGACAAAGCAATGCGCCTGCAGTGATCTAGTAAAGAAGATTGCACCCTTAGTGATGAATTAGGAATACTGCGCCCTCCAAGATGTAATAAGGAAATACGCCCTCTATGGAATAGCTCTTCAAACGCTCTAGTGAAATAGACGAGGAATATGTCTCCAGTGGTATCCAAATAGTACACGTCTTGAGATGATCCAACAATACGCCCTCTCTGGGAGCTAGGAAATGCACCCACCCGATGTGTAGAATGATGTACCCTCATAAATTCGTCAAGCTGCTATGAATACACTCGAAACCTTGAAAAGAATAGTAACCTTGCTGTTGTCTTGAAGCACAATAACAGATATCGATGATCTATCCTCTAAATTGGCTAGGATGGATAGATTTCTCCATCGAACTTAATGTTGGCTAAGGAAATTCGCCCTCAACCCTAAAGCAACTCATAGAGCTCTCAAAACAATTTCCAAAAGTGAATAATATCAATGCATACCTATCAAAACTCACTTTATTCTTTTTCCTTTTTTGACCTTTGCATACCGCATGCATGCAATTTTAATTATGCATATTGCATGCATTTTGAATTACACATTGCATGGTGCGCATGCCACTTGATACCGCTTAATTGGTTCCTTTTTCCCCTAATGACTTCATGTCCCTGCTAATAGTGTGCTTTTATTCCTATGTAGCATTAGTCATTAGTTAATTCCCCACCTTGTCCCAAACAGGTCATTACAAGTCCTCCCTCGCCAAAGATTGCTTGCCCTCAAGCAATGCCAATGCAACTCCACAATCAATACTAAACCAACTAAATCTAGGGATGATCCCAGGGTCCCAAACCATCCTAGGAGATCTGTAGCACCCTGTGGTCAAAGCAATGCACTGCGAGGTACTATCACAAGAGATCTCATGGAAGCCTCGTGTAAGTAGAGTAATCAACCACGGTGTAAACCTTGTCAACCCCTCAGAGAATTGCTCTACTAAGCTCTCAATCCCTTTTGCTTGGAAATAAATACTGATCTTCTCACCTCTATTAACCACTGGTACCACTATACTGCTAGACACTCTAATTTTGGGATCCCAAATCAATTTCCGGATTGTGGAGTACCTATTGCATCCACTGCTATCCTGCGTAGTATCAACGCTAAGAGAATCTTGAAGACTCCCAAGCAACCAAACCGATGAACATTGTATCCATCCCTCTTAAGTTCTCCCACCTAGGAAGCTAACCCATTGCTTCATATGGATCGACTTTTGACAATGATATCTGAGTCTCGCCTCCGTGTTAGTTGTTGTACTGTCTATTATTGCAATCCCAATATCTCAAGTTGACCTCAGAAGGAGACCATCATGTGGCTGTTGCGCCACAAGGCAACATTTTTTTATGGGCATGGCAAAAAGATTTCCCGAACTGCGACAAATGTCCAAAAAAAGGCAAATAATTGCGATTTTTTGAAAAAACTGCCAAAAAATTGCGATAAAATAGAGTAAAAATCGCCAAAACATTCGGGGAAATATCGGTCAATATATTGCCGATATATCGCCAAGGGGCTAGCATCATGGTATATCACGAAGTTGGCGATATATCAATGATGTTTGTAACACTAATTTATTGTATTGTTCACCATTGTTCTATGCTATTAGTGCCTTTAGGCTGCTATTGATATGATTAAGAATGTACTACTTTCGCCTCTTGCTTGCAGAGATACTCAGTTTTTGGTTAGTCATCATATTTGACCATTTTGACCATGTTTGCCCAAGTTTGACTTGGTCAACTGACACGGCCTGAGAGCGGGTGTGACTACTTTTGGTCTTTCCATGTGTATTGATGCCTATGGATTTCTACTAGACCACTCCATACTCCAGATAGTGGATTGTTGCCTTGGTTCACATTTATTATTATTATTTATGAGGTCATATATTTTTATTATTGGACATGGATTTCCTTCCAAATGACGTTACAGGTGGATCCATGGCGTATGAGTAGTCATCCCCTATGGATTTTATGCAGTGTTCCACCAAGTTTCTGGGACGCGGGGGCGTGGGAGCGGGGAAACGCACATTGGGGACGTGTAGAGACACCCCAAAATTTTGGGGTATTTTGGGGGATGGGGGGGCGGGGAGGCGTCAGGGTCCCTAACATAGGGGGGTCGGTCTCTAAAATTATAAAAAAGAAAAAAGAAAAATAATAAAAATATGAACGCCAACATATAAACATAACAATTCCTCATCCCATCACCATTTGCATACTAGCATGATTATATTCCCGAAGAGTTTAGTGTAAGTTAATGTAATCGTTATAGCCAAGCATATCATATCGATGTTTGTTTCTTTTTATTTGTTTCTATTTCGTTTTAAAATGACTATTTAGTGTAAAAGCCTAAAATTTAAGATGAACCATTTCTTTTTTAAGTAAAAAAAATTAAAAAATCAAGGGCAGTGGGGTCATGTCAGAGCCCCCCATTTTCAGGAGGGGGCATGTGGGAGCCCCCCAATCCAGGAAACTCCTAGACCCGCGTTTCCCCAAGTTTCGCAGAAAGGGGGGCGCTGGGAAATGTTTCCCATGGAGCCCCCCAGCCCCTGGGGCGTGGGAAGCGTAGGGGGCCAGCCTCCGACCCTGGGAGGCACGTCCCCATGGAACACTGATTTTATGCCTCTAAGTTCATCCATGTACTTATATCATAGTTTCGAGCAAAGGAAGAGTAGATCATGGGGGGATTTGACCATTTATAGGCATTATCAACATTTTTATTAATTAATTAATGAAAGTGATCATGGTTTAATAAGTTTATCAATGGGTAAATGTTCATTGTTTGGAAATAAAATGACTTAGGTTATTTATCTTATGTTGAGAGGACACTTTGGACATCATTTCATACGTTCTTACTATCATTTGGGCCGCATACCATTAGACTTGGCCTCTCTTGGCCAAATCACACCATTAGAGGAGGGCACACTAGGGTGGCAACTATTTCACTTGGTGGCATGCTATACTTTATGTGGCTGTTACAATTATATCCCTAAGGGGATAACACAACCCCTAGGGACCCATTTCATTGTACTATCATCTTATTATCATTTTCTATGTACTTGGGTGCACTAGGGTAACTCCCCCACCCCCGCCCCCCCTTGTGAGTGATCTCATGTATTATGGATTGATCTCTACCGTTGGATTAAATCTTTTAATCTCAACCATTTATAATAAAATGGTTAAGGATTCAACTCTCTCATTTTCTATTTAAGAGAGAGAGTTGTCATTTGTATCGATGAAACAAATAAATCTGTTTCCTAAGTAAACTTCCAACTTAAATAAGACAACGACTCCGTAAATAAAATAATAGTAAAATATATTTGATAAGATAATAGGTGTTTTTTACAATTTACATTTGATTGGCTTTTATAAGCCCATTGTACCTTTTCGTAGAAAACATGACTCTTGACTTATAATTGTTCATTATTAACAATATTAATATTAATTGTTATCTTATTATTATGATATATATATATATATATATATATATATATAACATTGCCTTTCCCTTAAGGGAAGCTTTGTCCTCAAAGCTCATTGCAGACAAGGGTTATGTCTGATTTTTTTCTCGAACCATCATCTCTAGATCCTTTCTATTAGTATTTGCGACACCTGATGAAATGAAACGATACGAGTTACGGATTCCAAAGAAATGTCGCATTGTCGCTGATGTGGTCCATTCGAGATCTATTTCATTGGAGCTATTTGATGGTTTTGTGGAGTGTTTTTTCTTGTTTGTTGCTTAGTATGTTGATTTGATGTTCTTGCTTGTCTGACAACATAACTCTTTTGTGTATGTTCATTTTGACCCCGTCGTTGGTCAAAATGACATTTATAATTGGGGTGTTGATAAGGAGTTTTTGTTGTTTGTTTTTCTGATGGATTGACTTCCTTTTGAACTGTGACGAAGACTGAATTTGTGTTTATTTCTTCTTCGTCAACTTGAATTTGCTTTCTGGAAAGTTTGGTTGCTTCCTTCTGGATTTGCGCTACTTTGTTCTCCAGTAGATTGTTATTACCTCGAATCTTCTCAAACCTGTCGTCTTGAGACTTTTTGTCCTCTTTTAACTTCTCGATTTGTTCCTCTAGTTCTTGATAAAGATTTCTTAGGTGCTGGTTTTCTTCATCCTTTTCTAATATTCTTCCTTCAAGTTCTTCATTGGAAAGTTCTGTCTTTTGACTATGTTTCAATTTCTTGATTTTCGTAAGTAATGTCTTGTTATGAATTCTTAGTCGAAATAGTTCTTCGGTATAGCTTGCTAAATTGTCATTGATATTCTTAATTTTCAGCTGGTGCGCCTTTTTATTGCTGTTATAATTTTGTTTGAGTTCTTTCGTATGTTGTTGATGCATAACATATCTCTGATTCTTGACTAGCTATCTTTCTCTGGCCTTGCGTCAATTCGTTATCTTTGTCCATTATGATCTTGTTTAAACATTTTATTTTTTCTTCTAATTTGTTAGTGCTTCTATAAGGTTTTTTTCCATCATTTTCAGATCTTTTGATTTTGTCTTCAAGGTCTTGATTGATATTTTTTAAATGTGATGTTTTTTTTATCTTTATTTGACAACATTTGCTTGAATTCTTCATTATCTTTTCGTGACCAATGGTTTTTCTGCTCCCATATTTTGTTTACGATTTCTTGCCTTGTAATCTTGGATTGTAGATGATGATAGTTTGCTTTATAATTCTCTAACTCGCTTAGTATTGCTTGTAATCGTAACTGTAGTTTGCTTTTGTAATCACCATAATTCGATGTCTAGACGATAACTTGGTCTTCCTTTGACTTTGAATTCTTCAATGATAATGGTCTTCGACTTCTTCAATGATAGATAGTCGTTCTTTTGATTTTGAATTCTTTGACGAGCCTTCAATTGACTAACTCTTCAAAGATTCTTCCTTTGATTTTTGACTTTTTCGGCAATAGGTATTCTTCGATTTTTTTCTTCGAAAGTCTTCCTTGACTTTTAATATTAATTTTAATTTTTAATTAACAATTGTGAAACAATTATTAAACAATAAGAATTATTAGTATTTGTAATAATAATGTTACTATGAAGTTTTGAATAGGTGAGGGTGAAGGAAGTAAAAACAAAATATATAATAATAATAATAATAATATGATTATTATTATAATTATATAATTTTAGTTTTAATGTAAACTTTTGATAATAAAAATTTTAATAAAAACAAAATGGTAATAAAATTAAATATTATATAATAATAGTTAATTTATTATAATAATTTTTGCTTAATTAAAATTTTTATATTTTTTTGGATTTGAATTAGGGTTTGAGGGAGGGAATGGTGGCGTAGCTTCGATGGAAGGGAGGAGAGTGGTTTGCAGGTGCAGAGGGAGACAGGATGGAATGCTCGCAGACGCAGAAGGTCGAAGGGGAGGAGGTGGAGTAGAGAGTTTGACGGGAGTGAGAGGAGAGGAGGGCGTGAGGCAGCAAGCTGCGAGGGAGAGTGCGTGGGGGGTGTTGCCGCCTAATTCACACTTTAAAGTGCAGGAAAGTCACAACATGCTATGTGTGTCCTTGGGGGCAAGTGAGAGCTGGGGACCACTGTTACCTCAGTCCGCAACTCCTCCGTTTAAGCAAGATCCCAATAGAGCCAAGGGGGGTAGTCCCTAAGGGAAAACTAAGTTCCAGGTTTACTAATTAATTAAAGATTAATTAAAGGGATCGTTTACAGGATGAGGCTAAGACCTTATATAAAACAAGACCAGTGCCTATATAATGGAGTCAAAAATAAGTTACCACTTTGCAAGATTATAAAAAGTAAAACAATTTAGAGATTTAAGCTATGATTGAACTTATGGCTTAAGTGTTTAACAATGAAATATATGAATAAACCAAATGTTTATAGACAATAATGAAATAAAATAAATGTATGGGAAAATGAAACAAACTTGCGAAATAGCAGAAAATCGTTATGAATACAAATTACTAAACCAGCAGTAAATTTAAAGCATGAAAAAGATTTATG